>OX457100.1:13650000-14250000 GCA_949752805.1 Deilephila elpenor
AAAATGGTTATATAGAGACAAATAGACACATTGGTGTTAATATATTGCTTGTAAAAGTCTTACACACAAAATTAATAAGCAATCCCAATCCCTATCTAAGGATCGATCCGGAAAATAGACCAATCAGAACACATCAAATGTGAGCGTGTCGGCAATACCTTGAGCCCATTGGTTTATTTTCGCGATCGATCTTTAGATAGAAACGAAGATCGTTTATTAACATCGGCCAATAGTGAATTGATGAGTGCACATTGGCTCTTTTGGACAAATTTTCGCATAATTATCTTACACAGCGGGACGGACACCTCTCTGTGTTATAATTGGCTAAATTAATTTATACACATAAATTGTGTATTTAACTGTTCGCCTATAATAAAACTGTAGGATGTTGCATATTTAAATTTACATTAATAAATGTAATTTATAATCGTGATTATTATTATTGTATAAGTTTTTATGGGATAAATGGTAGAAAATGATCACTTATACACACTACAAATGCTTGGCGAATTGTTAAGTATTTTGCGGACGTTATATAAAGATGGTTTTAGCGGGAAAAGTAGGGATTACATGAGGCTTTATGTAGAAAGGTTAATTACATTTTCGTGCGTGGTTTTTATTGGAGAATACAATAACAGTAGAGTAACATTGCATCTTGTTGTCATACGAACAATGAGATTCGATAATCGAAGCTTTTGTCGGTCAATGTCGTAGGAACAGTCATTTTCCAATTTATCGATATGAAATAAAAATATTTTATATTATCTTTTTTTAATTGCCTCTGTTTTTGACCTTGACAAACTCCTTAAATTAAAGTGTGTATATAACTCAATATAAAATATGTGAACACGCTTCTGTCAGGCGCGAAATACAAATAGGTATTACAACATATTAGGTTTCGAAAGGCTATTACACGTATTCCAAGTCAAAGCCATTAGCGTTACACCCAATTGAGACGCAGAGCCGACTTCAAAGACATCCAGAATTCATTAATCAGCCTCTTCTATCGGTATTATTTATTCTAACACTTGCCTGCATAATTAATGAGCGTTTTATTTTTAGCAATAAAAGTAATTTCGACAAAAAATGCAATTAAATTGCTATCATCACGCCCACGGTTGAATATAAATTTTGTCAAACTGTGTAAATGTCAAAGGTGTTTTTATATTTTAATTTTTTTTTTTTATACTAGGAATACTCGTGTGTTGCGGGTGGGTCTATTCATCATTGTTTTCTTCAGCTCTAGGAATTTTAGTATTGACCAATGGGCTCCTTATTTTGAGAAGGTTTTATTTGCCACATTTGGCAAAATGGTCGAAAAACCCAGGACATTGCTGGTCGCGCTGATGATGCTGCTACTGTCATCAATATATCGTTTCGTTATGGCATCTCTGTTATTCCGCCAACTGTCAATTTCCAGATCCACGTCTGTTTATGTGCATTTACACACTACATTAATTTCACACGCACAAACGCCCAAACCCAGCGAAATATTGGCGGCGGATATTGAACTTTTAACCTCTACAAGAGCCATTTTAAACCTCAACGGAATCATTGAATATATAAATTATCCAATCTCTGTAACCTCGGAAATCCGATATTTAAAATTCAAACATTCAATCAAAAGGATTCCTCGGCGGAGTCTGAGGAAAAGTTTAAATGTCCCACGTTCATATTTCAAGCCGCCCGCAAAAATAAACGGAAAACATTTTTGTATTTTTGTGATGTCACCTACTTGGGTACAGTTGAGTGGAAAATGCACAGATTTATAAAATTTTATTATAACATATTTGAATAAAATACCGCACTTAAAATAAGACCATTATTTTAAACAATTATACAGATTCAGCCAATCTAAATGCATAGTTTCGTTACTAAAAATCGATGGTCGTAATATTCATATTTAAGATTAAGATTTGTGATAAGAGATAGAAAAATATCTATAATATTTCCTGTATCATCATCATAATTGACAGAAAGATCGCTGCGAAACATAGCACTCTGCTAAACATCTAGATCAACCTGTAAAAATCATACCCCAATAAAATATGACAAAAACATCACTACCTTTTCCGCTGTAACACAGTTCCAAATTCCGTATCAATAGTGATGTATAAGAATTTAATTGTTGAATTAATAAAAGCTTGAACGATTATAACCCCGGCGGTACGAGGGACCGTCCAAGACTCCAAACCGCATCGTATCGGGTGGCGATTCCGCGAGTCTCCTTTCTCGATAGTGATGCGACACAGATTTAATTTCGGCAAAAATATCGATATTTTTTCGGTTTTTAATTTTCTACAGAGTAATAGCGAATAGAAGGTAGAAATGGATATATTGGATATGAGTTATTATTCATATAGTTCGTTTCGTTTAGGAAATTTCATTTTGTTCACAAAACACAGTTTAAGTATTGAGAATACAACGATAAAAAACAATACGTAGAAGTTTATTGATCTATTAAAGTGCATGAGCACTAGTATATCTATGAAGATATACTTTACAACAAACTTATAACAATATATTATAATTTAAATTTATTGTAGCGTATAATTACAATGGATCATTAAAATATATTTATGTTTTTGTATCACGTTTCGTAATTTTTACTGCATTTTTAAACATGGATGGTTAATACCCTATAACTAGAGTTATATTTCTTCTTAAACATCACAGTAAACTGAAACTTCAACCCACCTTATCTGCAGCTCATTGAGTCATTTGCTTGATTATATGCAACATATATTAAATAGCGAAGGCAGAATCATCCTTGGCATTTCCTTGCTGGCCTACAACGGATAAAGATCACGAAAATTCCTATACTTTCTAAATACAGTTTTATTTCCGCATAATTTAAATACCCTAAGACATAAGTGAATATTTCATAATAACACAAAGCAAGTTGTACGCAAACTTGTAGGTACCGATTATAAAGTTAACTTATGCATATATTTCCCATTATCTCTATCATTAAAATATTATGTATGTATGACTTATTGAATAACCAATAATCTAAATGCAACATACAATTAAAAAGAACTTCAAAATTACTAGTAGACGCAAATCAAACAATTCTAACGTCATTCTTCGTCATACCACAGTACTTATCTATTTCATACAAAAACATCGACTATTTTTGATAAATTTATGTTTATCGGCTTATCGATAGCCCAGCTTTTCCATCCCGGTCCAGGCGGCCGGCATCGGCGCTGACATGCGTTGACACTTCACATGCGCCCGCGCATCGGAATACCAATAAAATTCACGTATTTATACACCACTTACGCCTACATGTACGTTGAAATGTATCAGTTTTTACACAAGTTTAAAAGATACAAATTCAAGTTAAATAATGTGAGATTGTATTTAAAGATAACTCTGTGATTTTATTTGTGCGATATTCGGTTGATCTAAATAAATTAAATCCACTGTCACATACATAATCCTGTTCGCGCGGTAAGATTTCCCGTGAGGGATATCGGGAATTACAAATGTATTTGTCCTGTTGGAATTTAACCTACGACACTTTGTTAGTTCCAGTTGAATAAATAGTATGGAGAATATTTTGCATTTGCTTTATCCGGATTTTTTATTTTACAGAAGCTGTATCACGCAATTTTATTGATCTGCCGGAGTTGCTACCATTTATTGTCATACTTCATCTAAACTGTATTTCTGTCGTAGAAATACAATTTTAGAATAACAGTTCTTGGAAATCATATGTATCAAAAGTAATCCGCAAACTTTAAATCAATAGCTTTCTTTGCAAAATATCTGACTTGACTTAGGTTCTCAATCATGATGAATAATATTCACAGTTTTGAAAACCTATGACATAAAAACCAGCACAGGACAGAATCCAACTCGAGAAAATGAAGCACATAGCATTGTTATTTTAAATTTAAAAGAAACAATACATGACCGAGAGTCAACAATAAACCACAATTAAACCCGGCGTCCTTATTTAAATGGTCACAATTTTAATGAAGATCCAGAAGGTATATCCATTTTAATTATTTTAAGAAAAGGCATTAAATAAATCGGCACGGACAATGAAGTGTTTAATGAACAAAGGGCTGAGAATTCAAAGGTCACAGAAGACCCTTTTGGTCAATTAAAAGAAAGACCGCGGCCCTCGATTCTTGGCGCGATTTATTTCAACTTACATATTATTTTGAATACTTTTATGTTAAATACAAATATGGCGATGCCGCTTTCAGTGAACTAGAAAAGGTTTACGATCTGCTTGGGGTCTCATTTTGTTTTTGTAAGTTTATTTCCAATACATTTCATACTATGGCAAACTAATATTTCTTTAAGGATTTTTCGCTAAACCTTTGCGGTTAAAATAGCTTAATGAAGAGAGAGTATAATCACGATTATTAACTTGTCATGTGATAATCTATTAAGATCCGCATAGAAGGATAGATCATCAGTTTTATTATAAACATCCAAATCTTTCACTCCTGTGTACAATAAACAGGATGTAACGTAAAGTGTAGAAAGAAGAGTATATCTGAGAGACTAATCCATTATTTTTTGTATCAAACCTGATTTCACCATCCATATTTCTAAAGCTCTATTAAATATATATGTTACGGCTATCAACAATGCATTAAGCGAAGATGCTACATTAAAATCAAAGCAAAGGGCTACAAAATGTGAAAGTAGATTTACGATCAAAAGTGAAATCACGTTCAATGACAATCAAAAATTGAAGCGCCTAAAATTCCGTCGCTCTCATATCAAACCAAGTAAGAAAGAATGAAGTAATAAACATAACATTTTATATACTAAATTAAATCAGGCCAATTGCGAAAACTAAGCGATAACTATAAAAATACTCGAAAAGAATACCATCAATTAAAGTCAATTACAAAAGAAAGTGAGGGTACAGAAGGAATGCAGGTCACAAATTTGGAATCATTTTTTAATTACCCCAAAAAAGTTTTCTGAGGTGAAGAGAACCTTCGTGTATACATGATAGAGTTGAAAACTGTATAACAAGTTTCGAAACGTGCAGAAACTAATGGCACTACAAATACTTCCAACTACCAAGTGCGGCCCAGGTATTGTTCAAGATGTTTATTTTCCCTTGTACCACTGTCGCCTGCCGTTGCCTTATTCCTTTTAGCTTGGACAATTTTTAAATGGCTTATGTTTGATACCATTATTGTGTGCCAATCAGCTTGAATTACAATGTCCTTTACGTACGGCCGAGCTGTGGTGGAATCTTTATTTTTATTTATATATTTTAGTTTGTTTTCAACGGGCAGATGTAAGTTTTATTTAGATGAGCTCTGTTAGGCAGTTTCGTTTTCAGTTTAGGCCATTTGAATGCTTGATTTAATGTATTCTACTTCGACTTGGACTTTTGATTTAAGACAGTACTGGGAAATGGGAGCATGTTTTACGAACCTTTATATAAACATTTCTTGCCAAAGGATGTTTCATCTAGACACCACTTTGTTTAAATTTTAATGTTTGTATTATTTATCTCTTTCATTAATTTTTGAAGTGTTAGTTTGGTTAGCAGCAGTTTGGTCTAAAAATATTTATGTCTAAGTTATCATAAAGTAACTCCATGCCAAAAGACAGGACGATACACTGTTTAATTGCGTGGAAGGGCAAACTAAAAAGTCAATTTCGCATTTGTAATAATATAAATATGATTAATAACCATTCTGCTAGTTGATACATATATCACCAACCTCCAAACATTGCCAAACAAAATTATTCCCAATCGAACATCAAGCGATTAAAATTCAAAATCTAAGACATTAGCGGCCATTAAAACCACTAATTGAGTTGTGAAGGACAATTTTTAAGCCGCCTACCTGTTACGTGGTCGAGAGCTCGTGAGTACCCTATAAATCTTTGTGTAGGCTCTCTTATCTGCCTCGCGAGGTAGTCGATATAGCCTGTGTCAACTTGATTGAGAAATTTAAATATAAAACAAGTTATATGTATCAACATCGGTAAAGACAGCTTTCGCTTTTTATCTTAAAACACTCATACTTGACGCTCGGTATTATTTATTTACGACCGCATATTTCGGCCAGTAGTTTGGGATTTTTCATAAGGTAAACGTTTGGTGTTTTGTAAATGTTTTAGATTATTTTGTTTGGGTGGGTTGCTGATTTTGTATTTTATTTACGTCTGCAGTTTTGAATATTGTTTTATAACACTGCTTATATATATAAAATATTGTGCAGATGGATGTTTTGACTTTTGCTTGTCATTCAAAAACGAATAAATGGATTTTGATGAAACTCTACTGTTTTATCGGAATAACACACACCATTATCATTTTCTTGGCGGCTCAGATCGCTAGTAAGATATATTCATGAGAAATGATGATGATTCAATAGTGAAAAATCATAATATCCCCATATCGAATGAGCTCTGCCTTAGAACTTCGTCGTTCGTATTTTGCTCGCCTCCACAAAACCAATAATGACCGTTCTTAAATACAAGATTAAATTTAAACTCAACGAAATTATAATATTTAATTATTAAATATTAGTTTTTACATGTCATATCAGTTGTGAACTTTATTTCGAAAGTGACAAAGTTGAAAATAATAAGCGATTATATTTATACGCAATCAGGGAAGACGTATACTCGATTCGGAAGACAGATAGCGTGAAATTAAATTTCTTATAGTCATTATAATTTATTAAAAATAGGTCCACGTCGTGTGTGGCGATAATATGGACAGTTATCGAAAATCTCTTAATTAAACACGACATTCAAAAGGGACACACTGACTCAAGACTAAAGACATTTTGAAATCGTAAATTGTTTATAACTTATGGAAATCGGTACAGTAGTAATAACAACTACTTGTAATTTGCAGAATGCAATTCTGTACTGATTCATCCTTAACCTAATATGTTTAAAGCTCAAATTGCAATAACTGATAATGAAGTTAAAACTAGCAAATAACTCAAATATACAAAAGTATGAATTAGCTTAGTATCATCATTTATTTAATATCAACTTTAAATGACATTTACTCAGTACAACCGCAGAGAAAAGTGTTTATACGAAAAATTCCCGGGCCGTTGCAACACGCAACTGTGTACGTCGATACGGCATCAATCAGCCAACACATCGTCTCCCAATAATAATAAAGTAAGTCCAACATCAGATGCGAGTACTGTTTCTACAAATGCACTTCTCAGAACTGAATTCCGTCGCGTGTACCTTTTTAATGATGACAAAAAAAAAAAACACACGCGACCGCTTAATACGATATCTAATAAATAAAGAGGTCTGCATTATGTTCTCGACAGTACATTCCGATTTTCATGATTAAGTAGTGTTATTTAATTATTATACTTCCGAATCGATTTAATTTAATTAAGACAAAGCTAACAGAATTCTAAAACAGCATTAATGTTATGAATTGTATGTACGAAGTTGAATTTGTAATAGCCGCTGAAATTGTTGCTCAAAGTCATTATGTAGCTATACAAAACCATAAAGATGAAACAGCGGTGTATCAAAACGCTGTATCGAATCCATAAGCCCTCATAATGCGTGTTAAACCTTTACAAAATTCAAAAGAGGCATCCAATCGAACTCCAACCGAAAATCTTCACATGAATGGCTCAATAATAAAGCAATTTATATTAATGATTGACCAAAGATAATAAGACAAACTACAAGAATAAAGTCATTAGCGAAATCTCTAAAACTAACAAAGTTTATTCCGATGACAGAGAGCAAAGGACTTTAATTCTTAATTCGCCATGTTACGGTTGGAAATTGTTTCGAACGCTATCTCATATTCCGACCACCATTTATCTTAGTATTGGACATGAATGCAATTAATCAAGCGCCGTTGTCACGTCCGTAATATAACGAAGGTAAAGAAAGGAAAAAGATGATTTTTTTAACTAATTATCGAATACGGGGTCTCATACTTTTTGGTCACTTAACACCTTCAGTGCCAATTTGTCGGCCGTACAGTTTCGTATGAACTTTGGCATTTGTTCGCATTTTCATTATTGCCGCTTTCATTATCGTGTTTTTATTCTCCGTTGATTTATTTCTTGGCATTTTCATTCTTGTTTTATCACGCCGTGTTCTGTTCGTTTTGCATCATGTGTCGTTTATGCCGTGTCGCTTTTGTTTCGTTTTATTTTGTAGATCATGTCGTATGGGGATGCGTTTTTTATTATTTTTCTCTGATACCACTTTGATACCTGAGTCATTATTGACTTTAATTATAATTATACCTTTATTATTATTGCTATTTCTTATAAAAGGAGCATATATTGCCACTAAAATATCTACAGCATCGACACTATTAGAATATGTAACTTTCTTTAATATTAAAATCATAAATTTCAATAATAATTCCATCAGAATCAGTATTTCCTTTACTCACAATTTAATCTACAGTTAAAAGTGTGTTTATTTTTGTTTTATTTGCTTAAGGATTTGCGACGAGGCTAGTTACGAGAGTGTCCTTTTGGTACAAGGCCCTCGGTACCTCGGGACCTCACACTCGGCGGATCAATTCACGTTGAATTAAATGCATTTAATTAATTACGATTGCTATCTCAACCGGTCTTCGGAGGCAGCAATTAGTCGCGGTGTAGCCGTTGCACCCTGGCTGCAGTACCGATCCTTTGTTACATGCCAATTGATAGCGCAGATATTTCCTGCCGGCAGTCGCGTGCTTCTAAAATTACATACATTTTGTATTAGACACATTCGTGCAATTATAGGAGCAAAGCCCTTATGATATCACTTTGATTTCCCGTTATTTCTAGTTCCTACAGCTCAACAGAATTGGCGCAACAGATGACGTAATATAATAATTATTCAGATTCGTAATTTTGGAGTAGTATAATGAATAAGATGTATCGTAATTCATTCATTGCCTTCATTGATTCCTTTTCTTATTATCTCGATCACTCAATCATATTCGATTTCATTCAATGTTTTACATTTTCTTTCATTAATCTTGCTCTTTCTTTTGCAGATGTCAGCTATTGATCCCGACTGCGGAGTCAATGCAATAGTGAACTACACCCTGGCCGATAGCTTCGCGAAGCCTCAGTTCTCTGTGAAGCCTGATACCGGAGAACTTTGTGTCTCATCCCCTCTGGACTATGAAGCTAATAGCGACTTCGAGTTTCCAGTCATTGCTACCGACAGAGGTAAATATACTTTTGTGTTTCATTTTAATTATTTATTTACAATAATTGGTCTACTCTTGACATCCGATTTCATTTGTAATTGAAAATTTGGTTCGATAACTTGTTATTTTGGTGCTATTTAATGCTACAGTAGCGCACAATTAAAGTCCAATTTACTTGATTTCGATGGCATTAAGTATCAAAATGCACCAGCTTGTTGGAAATTCTTTAGCTATTATGTAAGCCAAGTTAGTGATCAAACAAAAGATTTTTAAGGGCTATTAATCATTTAAACACCTATTTTCTTATCAAGCATAAAGTTATAATTTTGTTAATAAGGATAACTACATCTACATACGATTTGATTAAGTCACAGCTGTATTATAATTATATTTATCTATGAGCTCATATGCGTTCCACTGCTGACTCCGAGCTTAGGTCTTAGTCAATTATAAACATATTGGTAAAGACATTCATATTAGTAGAACAGAAGCTAATCAAGTATTAAAATTATCAACGACGTAGTCGAAACTAGTCTGGTAATAGAAAACCATTATCCAGTAGCTGTTAAATCATTTATGCAATATTGATCAAAACTCGGATTGAGATCTACGACTGTAGTCTCTAAGAGCAAATGTTTGAAATCTCCTCGTATTGGAGACAAGGTTAGTTCCGTTTGTTATCAGTTGACAACAGGTTCTAAAAGTAGGACGGAATGATATCATGGTCTCTAAAAGCTGCGTTTGTTCAAGATTTTAATACTAAGGCCATTAGTAATGTTAAAAATAATTGCCTTATTGGAAGATCCACGTCATGCCTTAAATGCATAGTGACAATAATACTTTATAAAGTACAGATGAGTAAAAATATAATCCAAAAAATATCTTTCATAATTCTACCTACTGCATACTTATACAAATATACTTAATGAAGTACACATAGGATGCACTGATAGTAATTGGTTTGCAATCCACCGAGGGCTTCCAAACACTTGTTTCAATTTGCTAAGTAGGTTAACGACATTCCGAGAGCAGTGGAGACCATTATCGTGGTACTCGACTAAATTAATACCGAAGTAATTAGTTTTATTGATAACCGCAGGGCTGCAAAACAACTGATAAACATCGCTTTGGGTTTGTTTACTTCGTTACCCTGTTTTAAATTATTCTCAGTATTCCTGTTTGGAGCAAACTGAGTATGCTTTAGTAGATAATGATATTAAAGTTTGTTTACTGAATTAAGTATTGGTAGATTGCTGTGTTGACCTTTCGTATTTGGTCTGAACAAATTATGGCAACTTGTAGATGTCAATTTCATTTGAAATTTTAACTCAGTAAAGTTACAGATTGAATTAACTTTTGCCATGATTAAATTAAGTTACGCGTTTTATAACACTTTTAGTAAGAGCGGAAGAAAATACGAGGTATTATCACGAAAAAGTATCGACAAAAACCAAATAAAAATCAATATGAAAATAATTTATCAATTCGCGAATTACGTATAAAGACAGATCGTTGGCATCAACACATCAATGGCTCGGCGAATTTTCCATTGGTTTAAAAATAATCCGGTGATGATTCCCAAATAAATTGCTCAAACGTCGCCTCCACAGTGCACACAAGCTGATTTATGGTGTGAAGGGCCGGCCACTATTACTCCTTTAGATTTTTTATTTTTGTCCAATCTCTTGGCAACTTTGTGTCGCCGACGGCTAAAGGTTTCGGAATTTGGAAGCCATTTTCGGCTCGTGTGTATGTTTGTAAATTGAATGGAAGACATGCAACGGTCCCGGTATGCGACTGTACGTGTATGAGTGCATAATGGTGGCATTTTTGAGATTATCTCGGTGGAAATTCGGTGACGTTGTATGGTAACGAAATTTAAATTGTATTTGTACTTTGTCTCTAAATGTATTAAATTTATTGTGGATTAAAATATTCTTACTTCAATTGAATTATCTGTCTTGTCTGTCTGTACTCTCACTATTGTAAAAGAGACAAATAATTCTTACTTAAATTGGACTATGGTCTGCATTTTCACTATTGTAAAAGAGACTCATGCTCCGCAGTGGAATGTATATGTACTGATGCATAATAATACTTTTTAAATAGATGTACAAATTTTATGATTTACTAATGAAACAATATACTAAACATGTCCGTCTTAATATAAATTATGAAAGATACAAGAAATTATTTATATCATAAACTAATTTCATAAGTATAACATATAGAGAGTTATGCGAATGTTAGCTGGGAATTTAAGATTTCAAAACCCTGTTATTTAAAATAATGTATAAACAAAAAGCACGTATATTTTAAAAACATTGGCAACTGTACCCGCTTCAAGTTTTAATTATTTATATTATTTACAAAATATTTTGCAAGTAACACGAGGAGCTGTGGAACACATTTCTATTTTGGTATTTAAATACACTTATACTAAAATCAGCTTACGTCGTTTCAAAGCATAATATGTCAATGAAAATGTTAACGTTAAAAGTAAATTAAATAAAATAAAAAAAAAAAAAAATGTGTGTTACTCAAAATAAATATCAAATATGATTTATTTACAAATTCACAAGCATTAAATCAAACCCTCTCACCAAACAACACCCGAACATCAAAAACAAAAAAGCAAACAATTATTACCATCGCTAACATTCGCAAAACGCGTTGACAACGGCATAAATCAGCGGGCTGTCAATTAAACATAACATTACAACAATACAAACAATCAACGAACCAATTATTTATATATTCTCAGGGGGCCTGTCCACGACTGCCATGGTTAAGATCCAACTGGTCGATATCAACGACAACGCGCCTGCCTTCTCTGCTAAAGATTACAACGTGTCTTTGAAGGAGGGCCGGGTTTCCTCCACTGAGCCAATCATCGCAGTATCGGCCACCGATTCCGATTCCGGCAGATTCGGCAGCGTCACTTACAGAATCGTCAGCGGAAATGATAATGACGTGTTCAGAATCGATCGGAGTACGGGAGAGATTCTTGTGACGAAGCCGTCGTTGATCGATAAGGATAAGAAGTTTGATCTGGAGGTGTCTGCGACTGACGGTGGGGGGCTGACAGCGCCGCAGCCTGCGGTGGTGCATGTTGCTGTGATGCCAGCTGGGGTTGGTTCGGCGTTGTTCGATAAGCCAAGATACAACTTTCGAGTGAAGGAAGACATTCGAGTTGGCAGCGTTGTGGGGAATCTGAAGGCAACTGCAGCTGATAGAGGTGAGTGAATTTTTTATCATAAAAGTAATAATTGTGAAATCAACACTATTTTTATTTGTATCCCGTGTTATGCATAATACGCTGCCCGTGCTAATATAGTGACATATTTTAGTACTCAATTTCGAATTTATAACTGTAGCTATTTTAGGTATATTATTTTTTTATTTAATTGTGATAAAGTAAGGTAATATGCAGAACGAGAAATACTTTTAATTTATTCATAAAAATTTAAAGATATTGGCCAATAAATACCAACAGTAACCCAATCAAAGCCAGCAGCGTCTAACACAATGATTAGTATTCACGGAAAGAAAGTAGGCGACCGCTTAAGGTTACGAACAAGGGAACACACTTAGGCAGAAGAGTAAATATTAATGTAGCGGCAACGTGTACTGGCCCGACGGAATTACCTTATAGCTTCATTTTGCTTTAACAAATTTATTGAAATCGTGCCACCACGGAGGGCGCGCGAGTTGCAGGAGATAGCGAAGTTTTATTTAGCATTTTTTGAATGTTACCAGTATTGTGCTTGACTAATTCAATGATTAATAAATAAATAAATAATAAATACACCCAACAGTCACATACATGGTTCTGAACCGACATTAAGATCGAGTCTTGTGTATCAGAAGCTACGAGAGACTTTTCGGTCTCACAAACACCCAGACCCGAAACAAATACCTGTGGATCACACAAATATTTGTTTCGGTGCGGGGATCGAACCAGCGGTCTCTCGTTTCACAGCCGTCGAATTTTAAGCTTTTATATCAGTTTAAAATTCATATACTACGTCCTGATCAGATTATGGATTTCTGAACGGTAGGGTTCTATGGCATTAACTACAATCAATAAAAAACATGAGTATTAATTACATTTAACCATGTAAGAAATAACCCCAAAGGACGTGCTTAAAAATTCGCCATATCAGGATTTCAGAATGCACGTTCATACAAAAAATACATATCAATAAGACATGTAATGTTTAAAATAAATAAACAGTAACGTAATTTCTTCACCTATTTCAAATGTTTAGAACAAAATTACATAAATATTGCGGAACCTCCTCCGCTACACACAAGAGTTTAAGGTACGCCCCACACTATTGGTAAGTATGCGCGGTGGTAATCGCCTATTGTCTGGCATGATCACGACTGTGATGGGTTCGCGCATTCAATCCGTTTCTTTTATGACTCGAGTCCCTTCCGCTACCTCGTTATCACTGCATACGGGTATTACACGGCTGGAGTTCTGGATTGTTGGAGTATGGGTATATTTATCCCATGGTTTTTAGAAGGGTTAAGTGGTTAATTTGATTCATGATGTACTAGTAGTGATGTTTGTATTTTGCAAAGATGTGAACCAAAAAAATATTTTTTTTATTAACTTAGACATTTATAATGTTGGTCACAATTAAAAAGCTAACGATATTGTTACTGGTCGTCGTAACATTAGACTAGATGATGTTATATCGTAACTATAATTATATTTTATTCTCAACACCAAATAAATTAATTGTAGACAACATATTAGTCGTAATTTTCTCTCAGACGCATCTTTTTGGAGTTTAGCCTGTAGCCCGAAGGTTGATAATTACAACCTTTGATTGTTATTTATCCCGACTAAGAGTTACTGATTTTAAGAGTCCAAAATCATTAAAATCAGACCGACATTCAATACTCCCAGCGTTACATCGATTTTGGTGGCCGTATATCACACCGTTTCGTAACACAACACGTGCTCGGCCCGCACGACGAAATTTAATGCCACAGAGAACCATTCGAAGAGTTTCTGTAAATAAGCATTCCACACACGAATTTATTTGTGCGTTTAGCTAATAATTAACGGTGTGAACGACCGCCGAGATGTTCGTGGTGTGTTGATTTTGTTTATTTAATGTTTTTTTTTTTAATTTCGAATACTTTTATGACGTTTTATTATTATACGTTTGAAAGATCTAGGATTTCAAAAGGAAATTTAGATTATGATTAGGTATTAAAGAAGCCATAGTGCAGAATGATCTGACCAAAATCAAATAGTAAAAAGTACCTTAATATTTAGTGAAGGGCAATGCTTAAGAAATAAATACCTTTTGAGGAATAATAAGATGATATTATGAAGACCCCATTCAACGAAATCGAAGAGTTTTAACATTACTTGGTATAATATATTTTGTCACTTTATTTTAAAGTTGTTTATAAATTGTATGTTATTACTAAAGGTGTTTAAAATAAACCTTAAAACTCCAATATAACCCCTAACCTCCAAAATAATTCCTGATTATGTAATAAAAATTGATCTTCAATCGCATCCGTTTACTGTATTGGCGAGCACACAGCATTTTAAAAGCAATAACAATCGGATCTGGCATTATGTCGGTAACAACGCGGACCCGCCCATTCAATAATTTGATGGTTGATACGAGTTTTTTGCCGGCCTTGCGCTGGGAGTGACGCCAATTGAGCAATTATCTCTCGCTCTGAGGAGATCGGATCACGCCCAACTCGATCGGCTGCTCGGAATCGGAGAGAATATTGGAATTGGTTTTATTTAAACGAGAGACATATTTTTAAAGGTAGGGCTGATTATACAATAATTATTACAAAATAAAACAGTAAGATAAAAACATAATATAACATGACACATGGAGTTGCAATAATCTTCAGTTAATTTGAAGTCTTACTTTTATTTGGCGATTAATAAAACAACACTTGTTAATAAAATTACACTGAGGCTTATTTGTATGAGAAAAAATATTTCTGAGCATTTTTGTACCATAAAGCCTTACGCAGTTTTTGATACCACAGCATTCAGTAGGGTCAAAATAATATGCATCATAAGTTCTATTTATTTATTAGATTTAGTCTCAATGAAACATCGATATCAAACAATTTATATTTTAGCACCCGATTACTATAAAGCAAATACGAAAGCCTTTGATTCGATCGAGACCTGGGCTGTGCTAGAGTCTCTCCAGCGATGCCACATAGACTATCGGTACATCGAAGTGTTGAAGTGTATATACAACAACGCCACCATGTCGGTCCGAGTACAAGATCAGAGCACGAAGGCTATTCCACTACAGAGAGGCGTGAGACAGGGAGATGTCATATCTCCGAAACTGTTCACTGCCGCGCTGGAAAACGCCTTCAAGCTCTTGCAGTGGAAAGGATTCGGCATCAACATCAACGGCGAGTATATCACTCACCTTCGATTTGCCGACGATATTGTAGTCTTGGCAGAATCGCTGGAGAACCTTAGCACTATGCTCGAAGACCTCAATCGAGTCTCCCAACAGGTGGGTCTTAAAATGAACATGGACAAAACGAAGATCATGTCGAATGTCCATGTTGTGCCCACCCCCATTGGAGTTGGGGGCTCGACTCTTGAAGTTGTAGACGAATATGTCTATTTAGGACAAGTGGTCCGGTTAGGCAAGTCCAACTTCGAGAGAGAGGTCAATCGTCGAATCCAACTCGGTTGGGCAGCGTTCGGGAAACTACGCGACGTCTTCTTGTCCAAAATACCTCAGTGCCTCAAATCGAAAGTCTTCGATAGTTGTGTGTTGCCAGTGATGACATACGGCACCGAGACGTGGCCTCTCACTATGGGCCTTATTAGGCGGCTCAAAGTCACTCAACGAGCTATGGAGAGGGCTATGCTCGGGGTTTCCCTACGAGATCGAATCAGAAATGAGGAGATCCGTAGGAGAACTAAAGTAACCGACATAGCCCAGCGGATTAGTAAGTTGAAGTGGCAATGGGCGGGGCACATAGCGCGGAGAACTGATGGCCGATGGGGCCAAAAAGTTCTCGAATGGAGGCCACGTAGCGGAAAACGCAGCGTAGGACGTCCACCCACAAGATGGTCAGACGACCTGGTAAAGGTGGCGGGACGTCGCTGGATGCAGGCTGCCTCCAACAGGTCACTGTGGAAATCATTGGGAGAGGCCTATGTTCAGCAGTGGACGTCCTTTGGCTGATGGATGGATGGATGGAAATACGAAAGAACAGCACGCGCATATGAAGCAGATGTTTTATTCAGATCAAAGATTAAATAAATAAACTCACAATTATTTAAATTTCTTTATAGTATTAGGAATTAATGTATTAATTTAAATATATTGTAATTTAAAACTCGAAATGACTAGTTTGAACTACGAAATAGTTGTTTAAACTATTAGGTAAGGTAGCAAAAAGGTATTTTACGATCGAGATAACAGATATCAAGATACCTCTGAGTTTAAATCTAACCCAGGAGGACCAAATATTTGTTTTATAAAACACAGCGGTTATGTCCAGGTCTGTGGTTGATGTGTTAAAACGTTTTTTGTAGAAAAGTCTCATATTTTACTTGGATTTCTTTTAACTTCCTTCATATTTTTTTTTCTTCCTAATTAAGTTGATATCGTTTTTACCGTACTAAATTGTTATAAGTTATGAAATTTGGAACGAAATAGCGTTTTAAATTGTTTTGTGGAAGATTTTTTAAATTAGAATAATATACTATAACAATTGCATACAATAAACACATTTTAAAAAGGTAATTTATGATAATCCCTAACGGTATACACACAGTTTCATCAATAGCATTTTTTGTAAAGCCTCATTCAGGGAAAAAAAGAACCCATGACACAAGCCGACCTCACCATCCGCACAGATAACTGTGTATTATTTCTAATAACGCCGGGATCGGAACATCATTGATAAATCAAATCGTAGTACTATAGCCGGGAACACGTTCCTGACTCAGCCGAAGCAACGCGCCGCGGTCTGCTAATATTTATACGGGTTGGATTTGTATGTGGCTGTGTGTTACACCGTAGTGTAATGTTGCGTAAATTAAAAAAGGGCTTTCAGGTTGGGTTTGGGGAATTGAGAATTGCATAGGATAATTGGGGTTTTTATTTATGTGTCAAAACTTATTTAAAAAAAAATGTTTTGTTCGAAATATTAAACATGTGTAGAACATTAGAACCCTTTGTATATCTACCTCTATGTTTAAGCGACCATTTAACCATTAACAATATTAAATACTTAGAATTATTATTTTTACTACATTTATTTTTAACGAAAACCCTCTGTAGGTAACGTAACTTTTGTAACCACATCTTCATAATTTCTAAAACCATAATGTTTATATTATAATACTCTTTCAAAACATTTTATAGTAATAAAACCTACAATAAAATAAACCGAAAGACCCCGCAACTGTAGAAGCAGCATATAATTACAATAAATTGTATCGAACAAAACCCAATAATTTCACGTAACGAGGAGTAGGAAGCAATTCATGAAAACATTAGACCTTTGTACCGGTGGCGTTGTGGAGCTCTGTAACCGAAGCTATGGGATATCCGAATAAAAATCTATCCGAAACAGTATCCGATATAATAGTTTAGAATATCAGGGCGGATTTAAAATGAAAAATGTTATGACAGATTTTGCTTAAAAAAACATGCACATAAAATGCAAATTTTTACCTTGTAATCAATTATTTGCATTGTATTTTTACATTTTTAAAAACATTTAGTGTACATACCTGAAACTTTCGGATAATCCAAAATTTAATATTCCTTATTGAAATCGGTATATTTATCATAAACATGTATCTCACATATTCATGAAATCTCTTTTTCGTAACAGTTTTCGGCCGTCGTGTGTCGTGAGCATTGCACCTCATTACTATGTCTAATGCGTTCGCCACGACGTCTGGTAGATCGTGAAACATCTTCAGTGATTACCATCCTTAGAAGCCAATACTGTCATTCTTAGATATAGACGTAGTCATTTCATTGTTTTATACGATTTTGATGGTAATGTTTCGGTTAATCGATTTATATCTTGACTGAATTTATAAGGTATAGTTGAGAATAGTTCAGAGATAAGAAGGGTGGTGATTGGTATGATAAATTCATTTATTATGTATAAAATATTATGCGGAATCTAACAAAATTATATTTAAAAATCTTTTAAGTATCTAGTTCTGTGCAGTGGTAGATTTTTATTAAGAATATAAAAAAAAATCTTTTTCTTAAACATATAAATTGACTAGAAATAAGGTAGGACTGGGATAAAGTTATCATTCATTTCCTAAAGTTAAATTTATGTAGTTTTGAATAAAGCAATAAAGCGTACAATCCAACATCAATTTAAACTAGAGTCATCACAATTCCTTCAGCTCCCGTCTTCGAATCACGAGCACCACGATCTCATTAATCGGTAGCTACGGTGTAAACGCGGCCACTGTGCGAGAGAGTTTATTCTATTGTAAGCTCTACCACTGTAAATCACTGAATTGCAAACTCTACCGTTATAGTGCACTTGTCTATGAGAACTCTACGCCATGACTACGCCATTGTTAGGACATAGAGATAGCGGTCGTTTAAGATTCATAGTTTGAAACGTTGCGTATATATTAACCGGTAAAATATTGTAGAGACGATGCAGGTAGAGAATGCTTTATGTGAATCCGGTGTGTTGGTAGGAATGCGTGTTTATTGTGTAAAATATTGTTGTTGTTTGTGACGGGAATAAAAAGTTATGTAAATGTTGTATGTTGTAAGTACTTGTAAGGGTTGCTGGTTTTATTAATTGTAGTGATGTTAGGCCCTAATATATTGGTGTAGCTGTGGTTGCTGTTTTCTGATCTTATATTAATTACATTCGGGGTAATATTGTTGGATATGATGCCGATGAATATAACTTACAATGTTACGTTTGGGCTCATGATTCATGTCATTCATTGCATTTAATATTAAATTACTGAAATACACAAAAAAATCCCTTATACCGGAATCGAATCTAGGTTTTCAAAATTTCTATTCCATATCAGCAGTATTGAAGTAATAGGATTTCTGAACAATAAACTCTACTCAGTAGTAACAATATGACCATAATTTATAGGCCACAAATGATGCTTAGTTAATTGAACAGTTTTTTTTTTGTTTCTAATATAATGTACAGCAATGATATTACTGCAGATTACGTATTGCAAATCAAATGTAAAGATTAAGCAGATATCGCTTTTAAAAATTATATTCACATTGTACTGTTTGCGTTTGGTTCAAGAAGCAGGCGACGGGTTCAAATTAAATTGAAATACCACAATATGAACATCGTGAGGAATCCTGCAAACCGTGGCGATTTTAAAGAAATTCTACGGTATGTAAAGTCCGCCTACCCGCACTACGCCAGCGTGGTGGACTATACGGCCTAACCCTTCTCAATCGTACTTTCAATTGTAAAGGAGGCCTGTGCCCTGCAGTGGGATGTGTATGGGCTGATACCAACAGTATGAAAAATGGGAATAAGATAATTTAGAGTGACTGTTAATGGATAATTTAAAAGTGATAGTCACGAGTATGAAACGGCAGCTTGAAACATTAAATGAGATTTTGTTTATTTCCAAGTAAACACTATAATGCTAAGTCAGAACATGCTTATCATATATTATGAAGAAATAACATTTACTTACAAAATACATGCAATTTTAAATACATTATCAAGTAGTTTAATTTTATTGTATTTTTTTACCTTTGTGTAGAATAATTTATTAGGAAAAACGAATAAGAAATTCAAGGTGTATAACGTTCCCATAAGAGGTGCAGCAGATTGCAGTACGGTATAATAAAATGCGTATGAATTAACATAGTGCAGCTTGTATTAAGATCTTGAGTACAAAATAAATAAATATACATAATCTTCATTTTTTTTATAACAGTATTAGCCCATACACGTCCCACTGCAGGGCACGAGCCTCTACAATCGAGTATACGATTGAGGGGTTAGGCCATATAGTCCATAAAATAAATTACAATTACGTTGTTATTATATTTTGGTCATACTTTTTACAAAAAATACTAAATTCAAATCGTCAATTCCTACCACCCGTACCATTCCACTCCAGCCTTGAGTTTAATTAGAAAGAGGTTCCATAACATTAACGATCAGCGCACAGACATACGGACGTACGCCCCATCCAGATTTATTGCTAACTCGCCTCGAGATAAATATACATTGATTAAAAAATATTAACTTACGTTCCCTCGCGGTGTGGCACTGCATAACGAAAAGTAGCTGTTTCATGCATTGTTTAATTTCAAATCGAGATTGTGTGCTTTACTTTTGTTTCTTTTCGATAGATGAGGTTTATCTTTCAAATCTATGTATGAAAGTAGCATTGTAGTAATAAGAGTCTAGACCGGGCAAATGAGTAGATGTCTCATGTAATTATAGTTTTCGTATATGTATCATAGCTGTGACCGACTAAGATTGGGAGGAATTAGGAAGGGAAAACGAGAGGAGGACAGATTGATGAGCCTCCGGTTATTTCATTTATCACACGAAAGGTGGCAAAGTCGTTGCTTCGTATCGGCTTTCTATAAGAAAAAACATGCTTCCGATTTGATACACAAACAATGGAACCGGGCATCGTGGTCCAAGAGAACTATAATGCGGCTCTACCAATTTGAATTGAGTGAATTTGAGTATTAAGTACTCGTATTTTAAAGCTAGTTAGGGCCACAGGGCTAGTATTAACGGAGTATGAACGAGTATACTGTACGATTGCATCTACAGGGTGATATTGACAATTGGTATTTAATTTAACCCAGATGTTTCTCATCACCCCAGGTGACATCATACAAAATTAAAAAAAAAATCAAGTTTATTTTTTGTCAAAAATCGAGATTTTAGTTTTTACGATTTTAAGACACCGCGTATAGATACGAGTAATTTTACCTAGGCCGTAAAAAGACTCGTACCTATACGGATTGATCAAAAGCCTTGAAAACTAATATCGCGATTTCTGACAAAACTATCAGGCAGTTTTTTTAAAACTTGGTAAAATGCTACCTGGGGTGGTTAGGAACATGTGGTGTTTATTAAATACCATATGTCAAGATCACCCTGTATAAATAAGAACCCAGCCTTCTGGCCATTTAGTAAGAGGATGCTAGAATGTATAAATATATCGATTAAACAATAGGGTTATTTAGTATAAAATGTGTCATCTTTAATCGTAACACATTGCAGAAGCAAATTAGAAAATTAGTAACTAAATATAGATTCAAAATATTCACACAAGTGTCGCCTGATAATTCAAAGTTAATGGTTTTAGTTAAGGCGAGCTGTCATTTCCCACAGGGCTCGAACGCCCTCGCGCGATAGAGTTGCGTTAGATGATATTTTGCCATAATTACTAATCCATTGCCGTCTAATCAAATATCGATTTAATGTATTAATGCATGTAGCCGTTAGTCGACCACACACGCTATAAATCTATCATGTATGACAGTCAATCTATAGAGAAAAATCTATTGAACGCTCGCCGTATGTGCCTTCTATGTGAAATTGAATAAGAATTTGAATTATGCAATATAATTTACTCGGGAGGTATAAATTCTTTAGTAGATTCTTGTATCATTTTTTGTTAAGGACCCTGCTCTGTTATTAAGACGCTTTATTGGTCTATTGACTGTAATTTGGGTAATTCAATTTATGTGAGACTTTCAGTTTGAAAATTTTATACATTAAAAAAACCACCCATTTCTAAATCTCAACCGAACATCGATTCCAAAACATATTTTTTGTTTATTACTAGCAGTGTTACTAGCAGTGTTTATTACTATCTCTACCAAAAAGATAGTGATATCTTTGGTCTTGCCATGTAAAGGATACATCGATAAAATACAAATCGCATATTCGCTTCTTTTATTTTCGTTTCTAATTTTGTAGCAATATCTTGTCACCTCGAAGTCGTTACCAAAACTTATGTATTTTTCGGCATATTTCACAATAAACGTTTGGAATATGGTAATGTCGCTATATTTGGACCATTTGTGCCCTCCAAAGATATTGTCATTCGCTACCGCGTGTCATTTTAAACCTTTATTCGGCTACAATTTAAGAGATTTAAAATTCGGCCTGAATATAACTCTTTTGAAGCCTTATTTATTTTCGCTTTATGTAAATTTTGATTAGTTTTAAACCTTTTCTTTTTATGTTTCAAGTTTAAAATTACGTCACTGTTTGTTTTGCGAATTATAAATGATTCATAAAGTGCAACTTTACGAGTGTTCTTAATTAACTTAGTTTTTATAACTGTGGGAATTAATATAAGTTATTTTATATAAGTATTTTGATTATAAAGGCAGTCTTATATATTTTTAGAACAGTAAAAAGTCACAATAAAGTTTTCGCAAAAAACCAAAAAAAATATTTTCCCAGTAAATTTCCCGAAGATATGCCCCACAGATATAAGGATGCGTATGGCATTTTTTATCCACATCCACAATGGTGTGGTGAGGGAAAAATTTGAAATTCGGATCCGCCGAAATCCGGGGATGCAAGGACCGAACCGCGGGCCGGGCGCGCAGCCGCGGGGTCGACGAACCGACGCCGCGACGACAGTTTTTGCAGCCAAAAAATTTTTAGACCTCTTTTTTTGATTCCCCTGTAGTTGCCTCAATTATTTTCGACTTTTTACACGCCGTTTTATACGGAGTGATTTCGACGTTTGAGTGTTAAATTATTTTATGAATTCCCTTTATTGAATTTATATCTTTTACGACCGATAAAGGACACTATGTTGTGAATAAATCTATTTTATTGAGACGTGTTAAACTTGTTAATAGCACTAGTAACTACGATTGATAGGCGTCTCAGCTAATTGATCTTGTGGTTGACATTTACTCTTGTCATTTATTTCCACGTCTTCTTATAATAAAAACGTAAACATAATATTTTTGGCTTCCATTTCCTTATTACTTAAAAATATATTTTTAAATAAAACGTATATAGAGAAACACATTCAAGACACCTTCGCCTTTATCTACCCTCGATCTGAACTTTAAAAACATTCCCACTATCTCAATAAACAATAGAAATTGTAGGGCCAACTATCAGGGCATGTTCAGGAGGACGGCAAGATTATCTAACTTCGGCACTAGATAAATTAATTCATTAAATTAAATGACTATAGCCAACAATTCACATCGGCAGATGGGCACAACACTTAATTGAAGCCAAGTTTTCAGTACTCGTGAGTGAGATAATCGGTAAGCCATTAATGATTTCAATTTAGAAGGGCCGACATGCAAATTTATTTTGTAATGTGAAAGGGGGCAACTAGGGTGGCCATTTAGTGAGAAAATTTGAGTAATGCAAGTGTAATTTTGTCCCATATTATCTCCGTTTTCTTTCATCCCCTTAAAAAATAAGGATGGACAATCTACATAAGTTTTATGTGACGATTTAGATGTTACTAAATATAAATTGTTACTGATAGTAAATCTGAAACCCCTAGAAAGAGTACCAATGGACGACAGATAATCTCATACAACTCGACATAATTATTCTGCCATTTAACTGTTTCTTTATACAGCGACAGAAGGACCAGGGATTATACGTATCCAGAAATGATTGGTAAAAATCTCCCGAAAGTGGGTAATTTTTCCCTGACACTACTTGGATCGCACTCCACCCACACGTGTCAGTGATGCACTTTGCCGTGCCAGAATAAAAAAATAGTGTTTTATTTTATTTTTCTCTATTTGGGAAACATAAAATACAATATTACATAAAATTAAAGTAATTGGAATTATCTCCAAAGTTCCCACGACCTGGTCACCCCGCTATCGGTACAGCACTGCCGCGTGAGCCCCATCCTTAATGAATTGACTGAACACCCGCGCCAAATACAACCTGCTGACGTTTTGACTTTATTGCCGCTAAAAGATCTCTACATATGAGCTTGTTAAATTCAAAGGTCTGAATCGAGAACGGGTATTTGGATAGGTTAATAATTAGAATATGTTAGTAAGTTGTTAGTACGGTACGGATACAAGTGAAACGCAAGCGTGCTATAGACCAACTGTTTAATAGACAAATCAGAGGCGCGGGCGCAGCCGCGTACAGCCTACATACAGCCTATGCGTACAGCCTATGCATACATAACATAAGTCTAGATCATCAAAGAGCTAGAGGTGATGATTTAAGTTAGCAAGATAATGCGAACTGCCTCGGTGGCTCAGTTGTACTACGGTACTATTACAACGCTGAGGTCTCGGATTTGAATCCCGGTTGGGGCAACGTGGTATTGGATTTTTTATTCATTATCATGAATCTTAACATCTTATATCTTAGGATGGCAAGGGCAGTGGAATGCCAAGCAATACTTTGTTATTCATGGTGTTTGGTATGGCTACTAGACCAGGTGAATGGCATGCTCCTCACGCCATTCATTGCAATAAAAAAAAAATATTTTAATTTATTAATTAATCTATCAAACATAGGTTATTTAATTTTCCTAAAATATCTAAGTACATGAACATACATATCTAATATTTTCAAAATCAGGTTTCTAAATCCTGATTTTACATACATACATACATAAACTCACGCCTTTATCCCAGAAGGGGTAGGCAGAGGCGCCACCAGGACACCCATATTGCGCCTTGTATGTTCCGTCCCATAATGTGATAGGGGGCGAGCCTATCGCTATATCGGGCACAAATTCCTGACTCCGGGCTGATAATTAATAGAAAAACTCAATATCACTTTGCCTGACCCGGGATTCGAACCCGAGAACTCAGCTTTGTAGTCGTACCGTAGTACAACGACGCCACCGAGGCAGTCAATCCTGATTTTGTTTTTCAAATATATGGTCAGCTAAAAATAATTCAAATATATTTCGTTAATGGTCACAAGTTAAGCTTGTTATTTAATGGCGGGCCTGTGGATTGGTTGTAAGCATTAAAGCCAGGTAAAGAGCAAATTAAGCGTCTGTATGGGGTTTCTTCGCAATTAAGGCAAATAAAATTGATTCGTGTTCATATTTTATTACAATTGTTTACAAATAAAATGTTTTAAGTTTCAAAACCAAATCTGTACTATGACTAATTTTTCATCCTCTTTATTGATTGCTGTCAACCTTATGTGTTATTAGGTCAAGCTAATAGTCATCCAGAAACATGACAAATATAATTTTGGACCTTATATTATGGACATAAGGTCCTAAAGGAGAAACGATGAAATTTCTTTTACTTAGTGATGAAATCTTATGAAATTTGGTCACAGTAAAAATAAAAAAACACTAGATAGCACGAAGAAAGTAATTTGAATATCAAAAGTATAAAGACCCACGACGTCGTGAATCGTGATTCTTTGATTCAGAATGCTATTGCAGGACCAAACTTATAACTTGATAAGCAATTTTTACAAATAATAAGTAGCTTCTCTTATTATTTTTTATATTTTGCAAATGTCACACATTGTCACAAATATGACTCAAAAATCCCTAAATAAAGTTTTCCGATCAATTGAACCTCGAAAAATTCCAACAGACCTGAGTACCTACATCACATTCGCACCAAAATATACTAACACGATTATCAAAAAAGCAATATTCAACCGGGCCGGCGATTTTGCGTCTATCAACATTTAATTGGCAGTTCTCACAACAATTTAAGGGGCTTCATTGTCGAATGTTTTTTTAAGTTTCCAACATTTACTTTTTACCGATGCGCTTTTTTCGCCGGTCCTTTTGGGCGAACTTGACGCAAGATTGATATATAACCTTATTGGTGGACGAACTCGCCATGCTTTGTTTGTGAGAGTGGCCTGTTACTGCGCACCGCTGCCTCCCGCGCCCCGAACCCCGCAGACTCCCTTTGTCTCCCCTCTTTATACAGTTGGTTCCTTGTCTTATTTTCGGCTGGAAATACTGGATTTGACGTGGCCATGCCTTTGCTTTTTTGCGTTTGTTGTGCTGCGATTTTTTTATAGCTTTGTTTATTTAGCGTTTGAATGGTTCGCTGGAAATGTTTCAAATAGAAAAGCTTTTGATATAATCAGAAAATTTTAAACTACAAATACGACTTTTCCAAAAACGCAAGCGACAGTCCCTGCTTATTATAGATTATGCAATTTACAATAAGTAGAATTTTAGCAACGACTAAATCAGTAAGATTTTTTTTTTGTATACCGATAGACACATAAAACATGTCGGAAATATCTGGTGGTGGGTCTCTCATATGTGAGAGGCCGCCTGGGTAGGTACCACCGCAATGTCTATTTCCCCCGCCAAACAGCAGTGTAAATGCGCTGTTGTGTTCCGGTTCGAAGGACATTGTAGCCAGAGTAACTACTGGACATATTGAGACTTAACATCTTATGTCTCAGGATGGCGAGCGCAGTGGAATTCCAAGCATTACCTTGTTATTCATGGTGTTGTTTGATTTTGCTACTGTCCATGAGCGGTCGTATCGCTTATCATCAGGCGAATGGCATGCTCGCCTCGCCATTCAATGCAATAAAAAAAAAAATCTGTGGCTGTGTAGCTGAAATATATCCACTATGTTCTTTACACTAAAAACATTTTGAGATGGATACGAAATATATTTTCGGTATCAATATTTTTCCTATTTTAATTCAGTTTTTTCAACCTCTATATTTTGAATTTGCTGACCCTATGTTCCAATGACGTCAATTAGCCAGGTGCACAGATATTTCCGATGGGTAATATCAATATTGATTCATTACAGTTTTGCAACTGGCCATGATCCAAATCTGTATCTTCCTACAACTTTCGTATTCTTAATAGGATTAAAGCTACATACAAAACAGCAAACGATTTGCTATTCAAGTTATTCGAATCGCGGCGTCATTCCACGGCGACCGTTAATTATCCTAAGATTAAACCGATATCAGATATAGCATTTGCTGCCTCCGAGACTGTCCATTGTATGTCCATCTGCATACAGTTTTGCTCTATTTCAATACTGACTTTTATTTATTAATTGCATCCTGAATAATACCTAGTAGACCACGATTATTGTAACGTTTCAAATAATTTGTCTAATTGATGCTGTTTTAGTTTAGGAAATAAACATCTTTGCGTTTTGGGTTCATAAATGTCATATAAGTTAGCTGATATTTACTGAAAACATCTCTGCCTACCCCTCCAGGATATAGGCGTAAATGCATAATACATGAATTATTGTTGTTAACATTCCATACTACTCGTATTTAGCCTTATTATTTAACTGTGATATCAAGTCTATTAAACAAAAGTCAACTTTTTTTTATAAATATTAAAAAGTGTCAACTGAAAAAAAATATTATGAAGTTATAAATGTAATGCGGTTGTTTATTAAATTTACATACCTTGAATAGTATTATAAAGAATTCTTAGCTACGCCGGTTTCCTGATAATGTTTTCCTTCGCCGTTAAAGCGAGCGATAATTAAATATACACATGTAACTTTAGAAAGTCTAAGGTTTACGCCTCGAGATCAAATTCAATGCCATATTATAAAGGTTTCTTAGATTTACGCGAATGTTACACATTAAAATAATACAATTTTTACGGATTTTTATGTTTAAAAATGTAAAAATTAAACCAAATCTGCGATAAATTCATAAAAAATAGTTTTATTTCAATCAACACCATATTTTACTTAAAAAGAATACACTGTATGTGTTTGCTTTTCCTGGTATAATTATGTCGTTCTTCTCGCAATCGTAAAACGTACACATCCCGAAATTCGACGTTATGACGGTTGGTGGATATGACGAATTTGTCATAGCCGTGTATGATGGTCATGATCGTATGAATATTTACCACCACCAATTTATAAATTAGTCACCAATTGAACATCCATATTCACAATGAATCAAGTATTTTAAGGCATAAAGCTGGCACAACATCGTTGAAAGTAAAATGATACGTTTAGAATAAATATTTACTGGGGCCATAAACACTGCGGCCGTGAATTTCGCTCGGATACCCACAATCTGGGGAAATTGAGACGAGTGGGCCCGATCCGAATGGTACACACTGGTGTTATGTTTGGATAGCAATATACATTTTTTTGTTAGAAATATAATATTATACAGCCTCCATGGCGCAGTTGGTTAGACGCCGGCTGTGAAACGAGAGACCGCGGTTTCGATCTCCGCACCGAGACAAATATTTGTGAGGCCCACAAGTATTTGTCTCGGGTCTGGGTGTTTGTGAGACCGAAAAGTCTCTCGTAGTTTCTGATTCCCACGACACAAAATAATTGATCTTAATGTGGGGTCAGGACTATGTATGTGACTGTTGGGTGTGTTTATTGTATTTATTTATTTTGGTTTGATATTGTTATTGGTAATTAGTGGGATGAAACTTTGGCATTTTGCTGGTGTAATATTTTGGTTACTAGTTTCCAAGGCATGGGTAAAGGACTTTTCCATTTCTACTAGGTGTGGCAAGAAAAGTGATGTATCATATTAGGCCTAATTGTAAGAATCTTCTTAGAAATATACATCTCGTAACCGTTGTAATGCTGTATGGCCTACCATGATTCTAACTTTATTTAACACCAACAAATCTCATGTATACGTATAGTATGCGTTTCAAGGCATACATTAATTTTCGGAATCTCTTTATTAACCGTCAGAAAAAGTCGAATCTCAATAAAGTAGGAAGCAAAAGGTGATTTAAAATCCACTTCATAATTTCTCCAAACATTTTTCTTTCTATTCACACTGTCATACAAAAATACTGTACTTCTGGTACTACCAAACGTTGAACCTTTCTCGAACTTGTTGAAACTTATTTGCCTCACGACACAGCAGTGTGTAGCACATTTTAGAGTTATTCAGAGGCGGTATGAAGGTTGAGGGCCATTTTGTAGACATGTTTGTATTGTGCCCTACGATGTAATCATAATTTTATGTAATGGTACAGTTGTGGAGCTATTCGCTCTCAGGAAATTAGCGGGTTTTTACATGTGCATTATTTGTACTCATAAATACATTTATCTTGTGTCTTAACTATTTTTCGGTAAGTGTAGGGTAGATAGATAATATATAGTGTAGTAAGTTGCTTAGTGTGTTTAGAGTAACGGTTCTTAACGTAAGTGTATTATTAATATTTTCAACTGCACTTTTAATACATCAAGAATATATATCTGGCCTTTGTCTCCGACGCAACGTGCTAGAGAAAATATCAGAAGTATCACCCACAATTCGTCGAATTTATTTTCCGTCCCAAACGAATCTCTTAATATGCCTAAAAACTACAAATCGTTACTCACGTAAATCTGTGAAGGGGTGGACAAAGGTGGGGCAAACAATACCCCACAGTTCGCCAAACTCATTAAATCCCAAAAAATCTCCGAAAGTCTCACAATGTCTTCTACCTTGCAGGTAAACAGCCAGTGCGGTACAGCATCGTCTCCGGAGACCCTGACCACCACTTCACCATCGAACCCATGACTGGAGCTATACGCACCTCCAGCGCCCTGGATAGAGAGACCAAGTCCTCATACCTGCTGAACGTTAGGGCTGCTAATGGAAACCCGGCGAGCTATGATCAGACGCAGGTGAGTTTATGATTTTAAAAAAGCCTGTGTTGTTCATATCAAGGATATTATCTCGACTAGTATTGGAAAATGTAAATTATTTACTTGTGATAGATTTAATCATGATGATAAATAACTGTTTATCTATTCTTAAAGATGTTTGTAACATGCATGACACATTAAATATATTTTGCCTATTTTTAAATAGTATACGATTTAATTTGTTATCAATCAAAATACTAAATTATTAACAACAGTAAAATATATTGTTCTCATGTGTATTAATTGCTATAAATAATTTCGTTTGCATCTAAATACATAGCGTTTAACCGCATCATTTTCATTTTACCCCATACATTATTTTAACCATACGAAACTGTTACTTTCAATTCATAAAGATATACTAAATCTCCTCAATTCTCCAGGTCCAAATCACCCTCGAAGATGTGAATGACAACACTCCAGAGTTCGGCACATCATCAGTGAGGGTATCAGTGGCGGAGTCAGCTACCATTGGCTCCGTGGTCTACGCGGCTCGGGCTAACGACGAAGATGATGGTAGAAATGGTCAGATCACCTACCAACTCCTGTCGGCTACTGGACCTTCGAATACGTTCGCTGTTAACCCTCAGCATGGACTAGTTACGCTGCTCAGGTAAGGGTTAATGATGCTGGTGTTTTTAGTAAAATATGAGTGATTTTAATGTCGGATTTGTTTGCACGCTGCTACGGATTGTGGACTTTGGGTATGTGGCCTGTATTGTAACTGCACTTAATACTTTAGAAATTAAATAAATTTAGAAATTGGATGAAATACTTTTATCCAGGAGTACAAAACCTATTGATTTATTTTTACATAATATATTGATGACGTTAAGATAAACTGCAATAAATCCAAACAACAATAAAAATTAATGCGTAATACGTTCTACATATTATTTATGAATTCTGAAGTAAATTGGTTATCTCAAATGTGAGAATAGTATATTGATTTGTCTTGGTTTCTACTTCCGTTTCATATATGCTTCCAGCGGGTAACTTATCCACATTATTATAATTTCAACCTATGAAACACCAAACAACAATATGATGTATATTTTTGACATTTAAATAATAATAATGATTCTCCCACCAGGCCACTCGACTACGAGAACCTCGTTCGACATACCCTCATTATATCAGCAAGAGATGGTGGTATACCGCCTCTGACGTCAAACCTTACCCTGGTTGTTGATGTCCAAGACGTGAACGACAATTCACCAGTGTTTGAACATGAAGCTTATAGTGCCAACGTTTTAGAGTCAGAAGCACTGAATACTAAGGTAATTAGAACTCTATTTGTATTCATATAGTATCGAAAATAGGTTAGCATTTATTATAGGAGATTAAAAATTAGGTGAAGAATGTGTGCAGTTATCATTAGAAATTAAATTAAATTAAACTGGATTTGTAAGATTTTCTAAATTTATTAAAAATAATTTAAGTATTAAGACAAAGTATAAATTAAAAAAAACCGTGTGAATTAAAAAACTTTAAACTTATATGTTTGTCTGAAATGGACAACCCAAAGTATATTACATTTACATATTACTTTAATAAAATAGAAGGTTTGTTTAATGTCGCTACGACAGCCAAATAAATAGACGACAAGTAATTATCGTAACTTATAGATGCTTATATCGCATATGTATTGGAGGAGCGTTAGATGATCTTTTACGATATAGTATGTTTATTCTCACGTTTATAAAATTGGCTTGTATTTGTAAGAGAAAATTCAAGTTAATTTCTCAAATAATTTATTGCAAGAAACAATTAATATGCTTACTGGGGACTTAGCTTTTAACTTAGATTTTAATTTCTATTGCAGTCTCCTTTTATTCTTCCCCTTTGTAGTTAAGATCTTATTCATCTCTCCCAATGCAAAATTATGTAGCATTTAATTTGTAACACATTTATTTAAATTTTCTTTACAGATTTTGGAAATACAAGCAATAGACAAAGACACGGGAAACAACGCAAGAATAACCTACCGCATCATACCAGAAGGCAATAATAGCAACAATGAATTCTTCAAAGTACAACCAACAACAGGCTGGGTATATCTAGCAAAACCACTTGACAGAGAAACAACTGCTAAACACAAAATGGTTATAACTGCAACCGACAACGGTTTGCCCCCGTTATCTGCTACTGCTAGTTTAGTTATTAACGTTATTGATGCTAATGACAACGATCCAGTATTTTCCAAGGCTGCCTATGAGTTCCAAGTTGAAGAGAATCAGAAGATAGGAGCGTATGTAGGGAAAACCTCGGCCACTGACGCTGATTTGGGCGACAATGCTGTTGTGAAATACAGTCTGTTTCCATCGAATACCAGTTTCAACATCAATCCGATAACAGGTAAGGTTATTTGATATTTTTAGGGTTCCCAAATATACGAGAGTTCTCAACGATGTTTGTTTAGGTAAAGCTCTTGAATGTATGAAGAATGAATGTTCGTGGGATGATTTTTTTAAATATTTGATGATATGAGATTTATTAATTGAGTACTTTTAAATACTTAATTAATATTAGAGACGGTAAGAAATAAATCTGTACCAGTTAAAATATTACTTGCACTAAAATTTCATAATACATTCGTGTTGTGTTGATGATCTTCGCTCGTCTCGTGGGTGGTATGAAACACACAATAGGTCACAAATAACCACATGCGAGAACAAATGCAGCCTCCGACCGGGAACCAAAACTGACAATTGCTGCAGAATATTACCTTTGTGAATGGAAATGAATGGTATATTTATATACATTACAGTTAGCATTACAAAATGTAATCATTCTAAATTTATATGTGGTAAAATGTTAGGAATTAGAAGTTTATCCTCATTATTAGATTCCATTACTCCGATTACACCTAAAAATGAAAGTAAATTTCTAATTTAATTAGCTACAATTCCACGTCCAACATTTCCACCTTCATTAAGCTTCATAACAAGCACTTGTAGTACTTTCACTGTGCAAACAGACGCAGGGCGCTACACGGCTCATTAAAACCCTCATTTTAAACATTAAAACAATGCAATTTTACCGTAACTATGGCCGATGTTTGCCCAAGTAACCAGTAATCCGGCCACCAACGGACCACTCGTCGTGTTTGCCCTGGCGGCGTCTTTGAAAGCTAAAACCCGACGTGTGTTGTACCGGAGAGTCATCGACTGCTCAAACACATACGGCAAACAAATACCATTTTAATACCTTCACAATTTAATGGGATAGAGAGCGGATCCGATGGCCGTTTGTTTATGCCTTCCCATGAATAGCTTTCCTTAAGTATTTTTGTTTGTCTGCCGGAGTAACTCGACTTCTTAAGTCTAAACAAGGGAATTTGTGTTGCGTAAGGTGGGCTTGGTATATACTGTTTATGTAATCGAACGGATATATGTAAGGTTAGAAGTGACATTAGCGATTTATGCTTTTGATATTAAAGACTAATGAATGGTAGTCCAATAAAATAATGTCTATTAACAACAATGAAGATACTATCAGATTGATCAGTTCAAACTTTACCAAAGCCTTTAATAGTTCTTCAATACATCCTTACTAGTACATTCACGAAATAAACGTTGCCACTTTAACAAGATTGTTTACCAAAACGACACCAAATTAAGGTGCGCGCGTGTACCACCATATCGATTATAATAATCATTGATTTTATCGATAGTCGTGCGAGTTTTTCACATCTCGATACGGATGCAATAAGGATCACCACTTCGTTATAGCTCCTATAACTGACTGATGAATGGTATTGGATACTGTCTCAATTCGGCTTATCGGTGCTAGTTAGCGAATCTTCAGCTCACATCGTGGTGTCTGTGTCATGGGACCTGTGTGCCGCTGATTTGAACAGGTGCACCGTTTTCGGTGGCAAAAAATACATCCTTTTAAGTCCATAATTGATTTTATTCGGCGGCGGTTCAAAGATGTTTTTGGTTATGGTAAAAGCAATGGTTGTCGCTTTAATAACATGGAGGTTCAGGCTTTCTATATAAATTGCTGGGCTTGAAGGATTAATGTGATAGCCGTGGATATTATCGTTGTAAAGGTTCCCTGAAAGAAATAATAAGTACAAAAAGTTTGCAATGGCTTACCTAATTGAGTTTTGTTGGGAGACTGCCATTTGGAAATTGAGGATCATTACGCAAACATTGAGTCTTTATTAGCTTAATAATTCATAAAAAATTAACAGAAACAGTATCGATAATCATAATATTAAAAACTAATGATGGTATATTGACAACATAACCGACATCAACAAATACAGAACAAAAAGAGAACCAGATGACTGGCAGTGGAAAAGGGACTAAACTGGTAAACAGAACAAGAACAAAATAAACGTGAATTTTTATGCTTTGCTTTTTGCCTGAGCGGATGTTTGCAGCGGAACCATCAGTTAATGTAGATTCGCAAAGAAGCAATACACGCGTAGGTTAATTATGAACAGAAATAAATTGCCTAGATTACATAAATTATCGTCGCGTTCATTAACGAAACATTTATAATTTTTATCGGAAAGGTCGCGCCAGTCGGGCAAGAAGGACGCCACGGGAGGCGCGCCGCACAATCGTCAATACCAAATTATAAAACGTCCTGCCCGCTTGCCTTGCACGCCCATTAACCATTATGAAAATATGACCAAGTCAGTGCAGTCTACACGGTTATTCTGCATGTTTTATTATCCTAGTACCCGATACTGTCTTCAGCCATTTAAAACACATACGTTACCTGTGTAAGTGTGGGACGAACGTGTGTCGTTGACGAGTACCTTTTATTTTGTACGATGCTCATGGCACAAATGAATTATATTTGTTAAATATAGCTGGAATCTGAGACGTTGCACTGCCACTATAAATTGCAATAATGCGCTCTGTTGAAATTAAAAAACGAAATAATTATGATCATGAGATATGTTGAAGGGTTTATGAATGTCCTTTTGGGTGCAGTGTGGGTGTGGACGATTTTATCTTAACTAATATTAATATTGCGAGGCTCGTATGTTCATTGTTTAAGCTTGTAGATGTGTTGTGAGAGGGTTGCGCAAGTTCTTTTGTTGGAATAGAATTGTAATTCAATTTATCGTTTGTGTTTCATTATGAATGATGATGTAGATTGCGCGTTAGTGAGATTTGATAACGTATGATAGAATATATTATAGGCTGTCAATTCTCCTACTTGTATCGTTAGTTTATTAATATATTGCAAGTAGTTCTTCGATCGTTCATTATAAAAAATTGCAAGTATTGTGTAATTTTAATATTTATTTGTTTATGTAAAATGTGTATAAGGTTTTTTAAAGGAGGATTTGAATTTATTTTACTGGATTAAATATTTTGCATCTGCTTGTAGGAATGGTCGAGAATTGTAATTGTTTTTTAATTCTTAAAGTTTTCGATACGTAAAATAATATTTTAAGAACTACTATCTTTATCTTACGTAGCTAAATAAATGGTCATGCGTTTTTTGTCACAAGGAAAACATGTTTAGATAAGTTGAAATTTTAAGATGTAATAAAACCCGGAAACTGTACCAAAAATATTTTCACTTACAAAAAATACAATAATGTTTTTTTTTGTTAAAGGTGTCATAACAACAAAAGAAGTTTTGGACCGTGAATTCAAATCTTCGTATTCTCTATTCGCCGAAGCGAAAGACCAAGGATCTCTACCGAGGTCCACCCGTGTTCCTGTCTCTATTAAAATCACTGATGTAAATGACAATCCTCCAGAGATTATCGATCCTAGAGAAGACGTGGTCAGTGTCAGAGAAGAACAGCAGCCTGGTGCAGAAGTAGCGAGGGTCAAAGCTATAGACAGAGATAATGGAGTGAATTCCACTATAACTTATTCCATCCTAAACGAGAGAGATATGGACGGATACGGAGTTTTTGTCATAGATTCTACAACGGGCGTCATAAAAACCAGTACTGGTAAGATTCAAAGTTTTATTATTGCCTGTTTTTGTTAGTCTTGGGATTTATCCAAATATGATTTGCCTTCATCGTAATTGATATTGTAGCAAAACTTATTAAATTTTATAATTTAAAACGTGATTGTGTATTATATGTACTTTATAATTTGATAATAAATAAATATTATCAATAATTTTGTTCCTATATAATAGTGCGATAGATAAATAATATGGTTGTGCAAAATATGTAATCAATTAACTGTTTTTATTTCTTGCAGTCCTTGATCACGAAGAAAGGTCAATTTATCGGTTGACTGTAGCAGCGACTGACGGCGGTACTCCTCCGAAACAGACAATTAGGCAATTAAAAGTTGAAGTATTGGATTTGAACGATAACCGACCAACATTCACAAGTTCTAGCTTGTCTTTTAAAGTAAAAGAAGATGCCAAAATAGGTCATGTCATTGGAACAGTTGCCTGTTGTGATAATGGTATCGAAGAGAATACCATAAGTAATAGCGAAGAAAAACAGATTTCCTACTTACTAATGCCTCTTACAACAGACCATTCTCCTGGTACTTTTGAAATAGATCGAAGAACTGGATCATTGGTTGTTGCTCGCCAGCTAGATAGAGAGATCCAAGATGAATATCGCCTTGAAGTAAGGGCCTTAGATACATCTGCCACAAATAATCCTCAAAGCAGTGCGGTTACTGTCAAAATTGAAATTGTTGACATCAATGATAACTCGCCACGTTGGCCGCAAGATCCGATAAACATAGAAGTATCTGAAATAACTCCCATAGGAACAATCGTTTACAACTTCACGGCTAAAGACGCGGATGCTGGTCCTAATGGAGAATTGAACTTTCACGTAATATCTTCATTACCACCAATTAAAAATGTATTTAATCTTGACCCACTAACTGGATTTTTGACGTTAACTTCTGCGCTAGATTATGAAATGTTGAATGAATACTGGCTTGTTATTGAAGCAACGGATTTGGCAACGAATGTATCAGAAAGAATGTCAACATCAGCCACCGTCCATATTTCAGTAACTGATGCAAACGACAACACTCCTACTTTTGTATCTGCAAACAAAGCAACTGTATCTTTGAATACACTGTCAGGTACTTTGTATCAGGCATTGGCAGTCGATGCTGATTCTGGTGATAACGGGAAGATATCATACTATATTTCTGGCGGTAACGACCACGCGTATTTCTCTATGGAATACGATGTGGGGAAGCTAACTTTCTCAAACAAATATTCTTCGGACATATCAAGAGTACGCCCAGGTCAATATAAGTTGAATTTAACGGCATCCGACCACGGAATACCGTTCCCAAGGCAGAGTCATATGACGCTGATATTAAATCTACAAGAATCAACTAATGTTCCGCCTAGATTTACTGATTCCGTCTACAGAGCTAATATAAGTGAGGATATACGACCTGGAAGTTTTGTAACTAGGCTTACTGCAAAATCTTCTAGAGGTACTGCAAGTGAGTATCTTCAAATTTATTTTGGACTTAATCTTATTGGTTTTTATTAATAACCGTATAATTATAATATGTCTGACAAGTGGTACTAATGTGAAATTATGTTTTAGGCAACCTTACCTACACCATACCATCGGGTGTAGCCGACGATAAATTCGTCATAGACGAACGTCTTGGAACCATCACTGTCAAGACAAAAATTGACCGTGAAGAGAGAGACCAGTACATATTCCCGGTATACGTAACTGATGCAAGCACATTTCAATCAACAACCAACTTTGATGTTGCAACAGTCACTATCAGTGTAATGGATGTGAATGACAACGCGCCAACCTTCAAAACAGGTTCCTGCTACCCTTTAGCTGTACCAGAAAATAATGTTCCAGAGGTTATCCATACAGTCGCAGCCACAGACAAAGATATAGGAGCTAATGGAGTAATAACCTACAGCATTACTTCTGGAAATAATGGAAATAAATTCTCCATCGATCCTACTACAGGCCAATTAACTGCCAGAACTTTGGATCGCGAGACTCAGACGCGATATCATCTGACGATTACGGCTTTTGATCATGGGTCACCAGTAGCTTTGCAAGGGTCTTGCAATATTACGATAATGGTTGAAGATCAAAATGATAATGACCCTGTATTTGACACTGGACATTACTCTGCCGCAATACTTGAAGATGCTATGATTGACACATCAGTTATAAAAGTAAGGGCGACAGATGCTGACTTGGGCTTCAATAAACGTATTGTTTATTCTTTGGCGAATGAAAGTCAGGGGCTTTTCAGGATCGACAATAAAACTGGTATTATTTTCACGACTGGGTAAGTTTAAATTTACTTCAAAACATCTCTCCATTTTCACCTAATATTATTTGTATAAGTTGTAAATTATGCTCTTTTCTATTTTTACAGAACATTCGACCGAGAGAAAGTCAGCGTATATCACTTTGAAGCTGTAGCCACAGATGAAGGCAGATACATTGCTCGATCACAAAGAGTTTCAGTCGAGGTGACCATACGAGACGTCAACGATAACAAACCAATATTCACCAAATTTCCTTTCAAGGAACAAGTGGCTACTTTGACGCCACCAGGACAGAGCCTACTTCGCGTTTCAGCAACAGACAAAGACATTGGAACTAATGCTGAAATATTGTATGAGTTGCTAGATACTTACAATAACAAATTCCGCATAAATCCCACCACAGGAGTACTTACAGCTACACAGAGTTTGGCCAGTGAAAATGGAAAACTAATACACTTAAAAATAATTGCAAAAGACAAGGGCATTCCTCCACAAAGTTCAGTTGGACTAATTGAAATCCGTGTTGGTGATTTCTCAGATTTAACGCCTTTATTGAATTTCCAAAACTCTACATACAATATAACCATAGAAGAGAATATGCCTTACGGGAAAGAAGTATTGCAAGTAACAGCAGTGAGAAGTGATGGCCGCAGACAAAGAATCATTTATGAAATTGGCAATGGAAATGATCAGTATGCATTTGAAATAGACTCTAATACTGGTGTCATAAGAGTGAATAATTCAGCGAACTTGGATTATGAATCGTACCCTGGACCAAGACGGCAATTAGTCATTGTAGCTCGTACGGAAGGTTCCCCAGATTTGTATGGATATTGTGACGTTATAGTCAATCTTTTGGATCAAAATGATCACGCACCGAGATTCACTCAACAGCAATACATAGCTAACGTCCTCGAAGGCAACACTAAAGGAGAATTCGTGGTTCAACTGGCAGCCAAAGATGGTGACCACGGGGCTAACGCAAGGATTCTCTACCACATAGTAGATGGAAATCACGACAACGCATTCATCATCGAGCCAGCATTTTCCGGGTCCGTCAAAACAAACATCGTCCTTGATCGAGAGATTAGAGAAACTTATAAGCTTACAGTAATCGCTACTGATGAGGGTGACCCACAAATGACTGGGACGGCGACACTTAGAATCAACGTAGTGGACGTAAACGACAATCAACCGACATTCCCACCTCCAAACGTCATCTCCGTCTCAGAAGGTACGTTTTTACTCACGCATTCAGTTTTAAATTGCCGTTGGCCGACATATCGACTTTGCGAAATAAATTGGCAGAATAAAAAGCGTTCCACGAGTGGGGACGCATTTTACATAATTTGTATTCCCGACTCCGCGACCGGCTTACATGGACTATTCGATTCCAAAGCGGAGATTAAATAAAAGGGACTCCTTTAGGATCAATATTTATTGGACGGTATTACATTTTTTCCGAGTGCATGTTTTAGCGGTGTCTCCGCAACGGGCCGCGTTTTCCTTTTTGTATCATTGTACGCGGACGATTTTATTTTAGATGTTATTTTGTGGATCGTTAAAGGCACGAACGCAAATGTTGTAAGTTTAAATCTTTTACGTTTATTTTTTCAGGGGCGGAAGTTGGCACGGTGCTTACTTCGGTGACAGCGAACGACGTTGACACATACCCCGCGCTTAAGTATACGATCACAGAAGGGAACAATGTGTTCTCCATTGATAAATACAGTGGCAAGATAGTTTTGAATAAGCCTCTGGATTTTGAGACTCGTAAATCGTACAAAGTGAATGTGACGGCCTCTGACAGTGAACACGTAGCGAAGACTACATTGACCATTCAAGTGACAGATGTCAACGATAATTCACCGGTTTTCGATGAGATTTCATACAATAGGATCTTACCTGGTGAGCATGTTTTTATTTTACATGTTACTTAAAATTATATCTTAAAAAACCTTACCTGAATATTTTATATTATATTATTATTCCTTTATTTATTTATTCTTTTCAAATAACTTAATTGCTGTATTTATACTCTTAGTTGTAACATATCTAACTGATATAATATTTAATGTTACAGAAGGAACAGACTCCCTCGAAATCGGATCAGTCAGCGCAAAAGATAGAGATACAGGCGACAACGGGAAAATCAGTTACTCGATCCTCCGTCCAACAAAAGGATATTATATCGATGCGACATCTGGCGTCATATTTGTCAACTACAGCGCTTTGCCTCCAAACCAAAGGGACACTCAACTAGCAGTAGTAGCCACTGACCATGGAAAGCCTAATAGAAGTGCTGTGGCCTCAGTGAGAATCAGTACTGGCGCTTCGTCTGAAATAAAGCCTTTTATAGGACAAGATACTTACAGGTAAATTTAGATTCTAGTAAAATATGTACATATACAGTCCCCCTATCAATCGAACTGTCAATAATTGTAGAGGAAGTCTTTACCCTGCAGTAAATGATCTAAATTATTACATTCATTATAATATAAAGTCAAAACCAGATGTCAATATTACCGAAAATATTTTTCTAATTCCAGGATCACGGTAAACGAAGATACAAAGAAAGGAACATCTCTTCTTCAAATTGGTGGCATTAACGACGTGCTTAAGAAATACAATTTGGACTTTCACATCATATCAGGCAATGAAGGAGATATGTTTGACGTTACTCTTGAAGGAGCGCTTATTCTCCTCAACAAACTTGATAGAGAAACTCAAGATTCATACACGCTGGGCTTGGCTGCAGTTGAACAAGGGAAAATATTAACTCATAATCACAATAAGACAGCTATTACCATATTTGTGACAGTCGCTGATGCAAACGACAACGCTCCAATCTTCTCCATAAATGATTTTGAATTAACTGTTAGTGAAGATGTCAAGATAGGTTATACGCTGACACAGCTCTCAGCAACAGACGCCGACTTATATGGAACACCTAATGCAATGATAACTTACAATGTGACATCTGGAGACGATGAAGGACTATTCTATGTACATCCAACAACTGGAGTTTTAACAGTCAACAAAACTCTCGATTACGATTCTGGAAACACTGATTATAAGATAATTATAGTAGCCTGCGATCAAGGATCACCATCTCTGTGCAATGCAGTCTACGTTAAAGTAGGAATTGTCGATGAAAATGACAACGCCCCCACGTTTCCTGTCAACGAATATTTCGAAACTATCGGAGAAAATGAAAGAGTCGGCACTTCAATATTTACCGCACGAGCTACAGATTTAGACAAAGGAAGATATGGAAAACTTAATTACTCTATTGCACCTGCAACAAATAATTATAACAGAAATGATGATTCGTGGAAAATGTTCCTTATTGACTCCGCTTCAGGTTTAGTTAACACCAATGCTGTATTTGACTATGAACAAAAAAACAAATACGAATTTTCCATCAAAGCCTCAGATTTAGGTGGTAAAAGTACGACAGTCAAAGTAAGAATCGATATTGAAAGTCGTGACGAGTTCTATCCTCAATTCACTCAAAAGACGTACAAATTCCGCGTTCCCAAATCAGGATCATTAGCAGCTGGGTTCGTCATAGGACAAGCCACAGCTACAGACAGGGACAAAGGCATTGATGGAAGAATTGTTTACCAACTATCAACGTCACATTCATACTTTAAAATAAATAGGACAACTGGTGTTATCATACTAAAGAAGAAAGTGGATTCAGTGCAAAATCTATTTGGATCGGATAAGTCAATAAGTTTGGTTGTGACTGCGAGCTCTGGAAGACAGGGCTCTTTAACTAATAAGACTGCAGTAGAAATAGGAATGAATGATATGGCTCTGGCTACAGATGCTGACCAAGTAAACGACACAACTGCCGCAGCAAGCGGCGGACTTTCCGACTGGGCATTAGGACTACTCATAGCATTTATAGTCATTATTATAATATTCGCTGCTATATTTTTATTCTTGCACATGAAAAATAAAAGACATAAGAAAGTCAATAAACAGGGCTTAAGTTCTGAAGGAGTTGGAGCTACTAATAGCTACGTAGATCCCAGCGCATTCGATACAATCCCTATAAGAAATACTGGTGCTGGAAATCCTGTAAATCAATTCGCCCCGCCGAAGTACGACGAAATACCTCCATACGGCCCTCATGCGAGCTCCAATTCCGGCGCAGCGACTACATCGGAACTTTCTGGTTCAGATCAATCAGGTTCCAGTGGCCGAGGATCTGCCGAAGATGGCGAAGACGGAGAGGACGAAGAAATTAGAATGATTAACGAAGGCCCCTTACAGCGAGAAGCTGGTATTCACAGACAAGCAGATGACGACAATCTTTCTGATGTGTCCGTTCACAATACCCAAGAATATTTAGCTAGATTAGGTATAGTGGATACAGGTACTGGTGGAGGCGCTTCCACTTCGTCTAGAAGGTGTTCTGAAAATGTAGGTAATAAAGACACAATGCTGCACCACGCTCCAATCGACTCGATGCACATGTTCGATGAAGACGGTGGCCATGAAAACGATATTACCAATTTAATATACGCTAAGTTAAATGAAGTGACTGGTAGTGAACGAGCAAGCAGTGCTGACGAAGCGAGTGCTGCAGTTGACAGGGCCATGGCTTTGGGTGCTTTTCCTAGTTCCAGTGGGGACAACGCCGCTGTACCGACAGCCGGGCCTTCCATGACAGGTAGTCTTAGTTCTATAGTGCATTCAGAAGAGGAATTGACAGGTAGTTACAACTGGGACTATTTACTTGATTGGGGCCCGCAATATCAACCTTTAGCTCATGTGTTCTCTGAAATAGCGCGCCTTAAGGACGATGCTGTATCCCTTCAAAGTGGGAACAGCGGCGCGTCTAGTGCAAAGAGTAAAGGTACTTCAATATCAGGTGGTAAGAGTGTCCCGCCTCCTCTTTTAACAACAGTAGCTCCGAGGAGTTGTCCAGCTCCTTCGTTATCATGTAGACAGCCACAGCTCCTGTTACCTAGATCGCCAATAAGTCACGATGTTCCTGGTGGATTTTCCGCCGCTGCAGCCATGTCTCCGTCTTTCTCTCCGTCCTTATCTCCACTGGCTACGAGATCACCCTCAATGTCTCCCCTAGTGGGTCCCGGACTGCCACCAGCGCCTGCTAATAGAAAACCTCCTCACTCCACGATGAGGATATGATCGTATTCTTAGGATATTGTAAATATTGCTGTACCGATTGTTTGTCTATGAGGGTATTGGGAATTCATCTATATGTAAGGCCAAATAATGGAATAATTCAAATGTAAATATTATCCTTGCCAACGAATTGTTATTAATAGAACATATCAGTAATATTTGCTCGGATATTTCTTGAGTAAAATCAATTGCCATGTTGTGATATGTATACGATTGTTTCCATAGTTTAAATCAAATTATGGAATAAGGTATCAAAATGTAAATATCTCATAAAACTCATGAAATATTTGATAATCTATTATACTTTTAAGATTGAACGAATATACGTAATAAGATATCCTATGATGAATTCGCAATCCCCCACCATAAGTATTGTTAGTTTTATTTATTTAACGCCGATGTGATCGGCGAAATCTCTCTTTTCGTTCATTTTGTGCATTGCAATCGCCTTGTTTGTGCTCAAAGTGATAAACTATGCGCTTATTACCGATTTTACGGTAACTGTAAATAGAATACATTCGGGTTGTAATTTTATATGTAAATACATAGTGTGTACATTATAGTGTCTTGTAAAATAATAAAAACAAAGACTGCCATGTTATTTTGTATTATTATGATAAATAACTCAGCTTTACTCTAAGCTATAAGTGTATTGTATGCCACATTAGTTTAAGCTTTGTACGCAGTTCTGTATCGAGTGCAGTCACAATTCATCTGTAAACAATTAATGTAAAAGTTTGTAGAAAATCATATCGTATGGTTGTACTGTGATTTTTGTCTTAGATTGAGTTCGGATGCTCTGTTCACTATCGCATTTTTGAACAATTATGGTCAATTTTGTATTCTTTCTCTTAGAAATACTTATAAACTGCCAGACCACCGAAAGATTTGAAGATCTAATGTAAATTTTACTGTTATTTATCGAATAAATTACAAAGTGCATGTAAGTATATCTGAAATTGAACAGAGCATAAAGTTGTAAATATTAAGTGTCAATAATTATTTTTTAAGTTCCGATGTCCGTCTGCGGAGTGTTTAAAGTGGATAAAAATAAATTTTGAAAACGATCCTTGATTTTTTATTTTATGAACTTTAATCCATTAAACCTGCAATTTAACTTCGAGTTTTTTCACACCGTAGCGATATATACGGTATGCAGTGTAGTTCTTTGTCTAACAAATGAAAAACAAAAATATGTACGAAAAATACTATGGTACGGGAGCTAGCAACGTCTGGAAAACAAGCATTTCAGGTAGGCCAGTTTTTAGATATGCTATCTCTCTCACTCTCCCGGACGTCATACAGGCTATCTGGCTGGCGGTAGTGGTTGCGTTCGTCAGTGCGCAGCCTACCTATACAGGTAAAATATCGAATTTTAAAATCATTTTAAGAAGTTTTTTGCCTTTATTATTATTTTTATTGAACTTTTTGCAACATGAATCTATTATTGCCAGATATTTCTATTGTTGTTTAAACTATGCCAGACGCTAATTTTGAATTAAAAAAATATTATTTTTCAAAGTATTTCAGTATGGCTGTAATTTTTATATGATGTTATTTAAGTATCTAAAAACCTAAATTTAATTTGCCAGACATTAATTCGATTGTTAAACCTTCAGCCAGACCGACCTAAAAGTGAAAAGTGATGTGGTATCATTTTGCTTGATCTAGGAATAGTAGTCGAATAAATTACATAGAACTAATTAAAAACTATTGAATTAATGTGTGGATTAATATAGTATCAAAATAACTATTTATCGTTGTACAAAATAATATAATAATCAATCTCAAGGATGAAAATAACCAAAAATTATATTTTTCAATCCATAATTTTATCACAAAAAAAACAGAGGCATCTTGATAATTATCATCATCATCATCATCTTCAGCACTGTTGTCATTTTTATTGTCATCGTCGTCTTTTGAAATGTCATCGTCTTGTAATAAGTTATTATCTGTAAAAGAATGAAACATTTTATAATCTATCGGCAAATAAATTTATTAGTATTTTATTTTTAATTTTTACCTTTAATGATAATGTCGGCAACTAATGATGGCAATTGCTCTCCAACAAACCAGATAAAATCATATTTATGGTCCAGCCGGAAACTTGAGGTGATAGAGATGTTGGTTGTTGTAAATGATCATTTCTCCAAAACTTTGTAACGTAACGAACTCGTAGTAAATGCTGATAAAATTCAGCTTTGCATGGTGGTAGGCTTGATGGATCAAAATTACGATTTTGTTTTTTCAAAATTATCATCTGATTTTGTAAACCGATATGTGTTTGAAAACAGATGACACCGAAGTTCATTGACGTTCCATGAATCCCGAGCTCCGTAAATATGACAAATTAACTTTTCTAAGATCTTAAATGTCTCATCCAGCAATTCTTCATCATCTGTTATAATATTTTGACAGGCTAATTGATACTCTTCTGATTGTTCTAACAGTTTAAAGATCGAAGTTTGCCTTTCCGGAAAAAACCTGGTGTGTAGTCGCATCCAGTGAGTGCATAAAAGCACGGTAGAGCTTTCGATAAAGAATTCTCTAGAATTTCGTGTACTTGATGACGCTTATAAATCGCTCATAATTCCCCACGCCCAAATTTACCCAGATTTTAGTGATGCATTCAAATGCTCCATGTTACCAAGAAGTATTATTAAAATATCTGTGTCTGAGCAGCGTATTACAACTTCGCCATCGACATTTATTTGACAAATGTGATATATTATTATTTGAGAATCGGCTTCTTCTTGTTCTTCGCAAGATAGTACATCTTCAACAGTTTTAATAACCTTATTACTTTCAACACGGTATGAAAAGCACTTGTTAATTGCATTAGAAGTGTCAATTTCTTGGATATTAACTTCTGTATGTGAATTCTGAGACGTATTATCTGGCAGGGTTTCGCTAACATCTACTGCAGTATTTGATAACGAAGTTGAACTAGATGTGCTGGGAAGATCTACTGTTGACGAGAAATTAATTTCAGATAAATTACGATATTTTGTCATTAGAGCTGTAAAACGGACAACTCCTATTGAAGATATTATTATAGGGATTATTCTGACTTGATTTTGGTGCCACATCTGTTGTATTTCTTCAGCTAATGGTAGATACTGCTGGATTTTATCAATGTGTTTTTGGCGCAAATTTTCGGTATTCGGAACGGAAATATCGATTAAATATGTAGTCTTGTCGTCTTTCTTCATTAATGTTATGTCGGGTCTGTTATTGTTAGTAGTTCTGTCTGTAATTATTTCTCTATCCCAGTATAATTTAGCTTGATGATTCTCTAAGACACTTTTAGGTTTATATTATTTATAATAGGGTTCTATGTTATTTATTAGGTCATATTTTTTTGCTAGCAATGCATGTATCTGTTTGGCAACGTTATTATGCCTATCTGTGTATTGTTTGGTGGCTAGTAGTGGACATCCCGCAGTTATGTGTTCTATAGTTTCCGGTTATTATTATTATTTTTTATTATATGCACAATGAAAAGTCATCAAAGTCAAGACAGCCTCCGTGGCGCAGTTGGTTAGACACCGCCTGTGAAACGAGAGGCCGCGGGTTCGATCCCCGCACCGAAACAAATATTTGTGTGATCCACAGGTATTTGTTTCGGGTCTGGGTGTTTGTGAGACCGAAAAGTCTCTCGTAGTTTCTGATACCCACGACACAAGACTCGATCTTAGTGTGGGGTCAGGACTATGTATGTGACTGTTGGGTGTATTTATTTATTTATTATTATTTATTTACTGTCGTAATGGTTCTCTGTATCATTCTCGACTTATTCTGCAACTGACTCTCTCGGACTACTAGCATTATACTGCAATACTTTTCATGACTTTTTCATTTTAATTCAAGACTTAACAATCGAATTAATGTCTGGCAAATTTATTTTAAGTTTTTTTATCTTTAAATAACATAATATTAAAATTACAGACATTATAAAATACTTTGAAATTTTTATAAAAAAATAATAAATAATCGCGTATGGCACATAGTTAGCATTGTCAAAAATGTCTGGCAATAAAAAAAGTATGTCAGGTAGACTTATTTAAAAACAAAAAATTAAAAATTACGCCTTCTAAAATGATATTAAAATCCAGGATTATTACCTGGACAGGTAGGATGCGCACTAAAGAACGCAACCGCTACCGCCAGCCAGATAGCCCAGACTCTAACCGAAAGTGCAAGAAGGACGACATATCACAAAATCAGCTGACCTAAAATTCTTTCTCGAAAACGTTGCTAGCTCCTATACTACTAGGGCAACATAACATTCCAGGAACAAACAATTTATTCTTGAATTGTTTTTTTTTTTTCATAATGTCGGTTAATCTAACCACCAGTGAAATTAATTTAAACCGTTTTAATTTTGCAAATCACGAAAATATGTTGAAACAAAAAAACAACAAAAAAAAGACACAGAAGTAGGGCAAGGGACTAGGGCGACAGAAAATGAAAAGAAGTTTCGTTAAACTTATGTCATCAATATGCGAAATATTTGTAAGAAAGTACTAGGGCGACAGAAGAAGGAAGGAGGTTACATTAAACTTATGTTATAAATATGCATCATACTTCTAAGAAAGTACTAGGGCGACAGAAAATGAAAGGAGGTTTCGTTAAACCTATGTCATAATTATATTTCTCAAAGCACAAAAATTACTAGGGCGACAGAAGAAGGAAGGAGGTTTCATTAAACCTTTGATATGCGATCTATTTCTCAGAGCACAAAAAGTACTTGGCTGACAGAAAAAGGAAGGAGGTTTCGTTAAACCTATGTCATCATTATGCGACATATTTCTCAGGTCACAAAAAGTACTAGGGCGACAGAAGAAGGGAGGAGGTTTCGTTAAACCTATGTCATCATTATGCGACATATTTCTCAGGTCACAAAAAGTACTAGGGCGACAGAAGAAGGGAGGAGTGCCGCATATAGCCGCAATTATAATAATATGTATCTACCCGCAGATACATATTATAATGAATAGTAATTTCTTCTTCCCTTGATGCTATTTTTTGACTACCCGATATCATGACATAAATATAATGTTGAGTAATCTCCTTCATTCTTTGTCGCCCTGGTACTTTTGTGCGTTGGTAAATTGGAATATTTATTTTTACAAACACTTATTTCTAAAATACCGCCATAGTAAACGTTCAAAAATGTCCTGTCTTCTTTGTTTCCCTGATTATTTTCGTGAAGATAGGGGATTTACTCTTGTGTAATTAATTATATTTTATAGATTACCAACAACAAATCACAACTTTGTCTTTCTTTTCGACTACAGAACGGGTCCATTGTTGGACCTAGGACTTCTCTATAGATTTAAACACCGAACTGCATACAGCGCCTTCCTGCAACCTTAGCGATGTCGTCTGTCCTTGACCACTTAATGGAAAGGTTCTCAAATAAAACAATGAATAATAAGTGAAATATATTTTAATATGATATACTTATTCACCGAAATCACATCTCTGAACCACATCGAAACAATTCACGTCTTTACAAATGGAACAGAATACACGTTTTTATCACAGTTAGCTCTAAAACTACGTACTCTTTAGCTAAATTAATCACAAGGCTTTCATAGCACTACGCACCGATCCTAATATACTTTCGATTATGAGTTCAAAATATGATGTAATTAAAGACCTTCTTAGGGCTCTGTCTGGATAAATACTTCGGAATTCAGCATTCTAGTCTACGAGGAATGCTATTAATATTACTTAGTGATATTTTCAATAATCAAAGTCATTAAATATTACGTATTAAGATATATAATTTACAAATAAAGGTAAGAGGAATCAGAAAGACAATATTGAATGTAATGTCTCATTCATACATGAGACTTCCAGCTCCAAAATCACATTCTAATTCATTGGAACTTGATAGAACTGGAATTATCTATGCAAATAACATAAAGATCCTGTGTGTATGTTATGTATGTATGTTATGGTTTCTTAGATTTACGCGAATGTTACGCATTGAAATGAAACTTATTTTATCGCGAATTTGGTTGAACTTTACATATTTTAAAATTAATTTCCCGACGTTTCGACGTTCCGATCCTGTATCTTTGTAACCAAATAGGGGGTTGGGACGCTTCTGGTTCTGGGATATCCGATGTCACCATTAAACGCCGATGGCCTCCGAGGATTTTAGTCGAGTAGGAGTAGGATTCGTTGGAGACCAGACCTGGGCCTGAATAAATCAATATCCAGCAAGTATACTGGGCTGGAAGGCCAGTGACACATAAAACAAGCCATAGTGCCTTTATAAATCCGATTTCAAACATAACAATTCGCATGTATAAAAGAGACATTACCAATCAGCCTTATCACTTACCCTGGTTTGCTTAAAATAAATACACCCAACAGACACATACATAGTCCTGACCCCACACTAAGATCGAGTCTTGTGTCGTGGGTATCAGGAACTATGAGAAACTTTTCGGTCTCACAAACACCCAAGCAGAAACAAATATCTGTGGTACACGATCCCCGTAGATCGTACCCGCGGCCTCTCGTTTCACAGCCGGCGTCTAACCAACTGCGCCACGGAAGCTGTCACTTCGTATGATCAGTATTCCAAAGAGTTGAAGTAATACATGCAATCGGATATAATATAAACACAAAAATCAAAAACACGATCTAAATCCCTTTCAAATTAGGGAAATATTTCAGAACAAGGAATGGACCGCTTATCATTATGGTCTTCTCCAAACAAGTGGAAATAACCTGTAAAAGAGGTACAGATAATTTTGACCAATCGTCATATTTATCATGATAGAACATCAACCTCCGATTTTGGAGCCACCTAGAATCTATTAGCTATATTGAGGCACAGGCAAGAGTTTTTAACATACTTCTGAGATTTCGTAGCTTAAGTCATGAAAAGCGATATTCCGGGAGTGATTTATGATTTCATAACATGCTTCAAGAGACTGTACGTTAGCTATAGGCAAAAAATAGCCGAAAAACGATTTGTGTCGAAAATTTTCGTCCTAATATTTTTGCATTTCATTCCCTGTTTCTAGTTCAGACGTAGATACATACTACAATAGCTAGTCTTATCAATATCATTCATTAATTCAACACATACAATTACTAAATTATAAAAGTATGGAGAGAGTATAATTTACTACATTATCTAGGCTGTATCCTACACATACAGATTATAAATATTAAGGAATGCCCTACACAGTAAATCCATTCTTGAGTATACTCGCACTTTCAACAGCAATCAAATCAAAATTAATACTAAACCATGAGAACTTATTACGTCATGATGACGTCATTAGTTGTGTCTAAAAGGACAATATATAAATATCACGCGGACACAAACAGAATCAATTGTATTTTATGCGGGGAATTTAATAAATATTATTTTATCATATTTAATTTTTATTTAATTGTATAGCAACATGACAATTGTAATCTTAAGGTATTTTCTTACTGACACTGTTGTATAGCATTTTAATATTATTATCCTTTGAATTTTTAGACTTACAAATGATTCTATTTGGTAGTCCGCTATGCATCACAGTACAATCTGATTAGGAAAATAAAAAACCAATGACAAGTAATAGACGATGTCTATTCTCATTAAAGGCCACGTTCAAATGAGTTTGCGCAAACGTGAGCTTGGTGCAACCTCGCGTAGAAAATTGGAAAGAAATTGGCGCAGGTATGTATTGCCCACACACGTTCCACTAAACTAATGCAAAACTTAGACTTGCACAGCTATATCGTTTCGTATGTGGCGGCCATTGCGATATCTAATGTTTTTCCATTTATATTAAAGAACATACAATTTAAATTGGGCGGTAAACGGCCCATACATTATGACAATGAAGTTTATTAAGTTTATTTTCCTACTGAGATTGTATTTGAATTGTAAATTAAATGACAAATGCTTTACTAAGGAACTCACTCATATAAACAAAACTTAAGAAGCTAGATAATGATTAAATACAATTATATTTTTGTACCGTAGCTAGAGATAGTCAAGGCTACGTGTTATTATGTTACGTGCGCTGGGATTTGAACCCGCTACCACCGTGAACATGTTGGCAGTCGCGTCTAGTCCGTTACCAACAGGGCAACGCTCACTTTCATAATAATCGTTATCGTTTTCATAGTTATTGATATACAGATACCCAAAAGACAATATAGATATCAATAAATTTTATATTTTATACGCCATTTACACGAAGAGTTTCTCGCGGCGAGAATCGTATGCAATTATCGCATGACCTAACCGCCATAGATTATCGTGTTCTGACAAACTTTTACACGATACAACTTTTTTATATCCTCACGATAATCGTATCGTCGAGGCGAGAAACTGAGCGTGTAAATAGGGCTTGATTCTCTAGCTACGGCTCAAAGAATCAACTACAATAAAGGTAAGTAAATAGGAATCAAACACACTAACGCTTACATAGAAATACTGTTCTCGGCACTGCCCTCAAGGTCCGTATACATTACAATATTCGCAAATATGCGGCGTAAACGTTGGCATATAGGCCATTAAATTATAATATATTAAGTAAATTTTCCAAAATCTCTCAAAACGCCTACTTATGTAGAAAAGAACGGCGGTCCACGACCGGGAACGTAACACATTCTCTATCTTTCTCGCAGTCCAATACACGACTTGCTTTTGAATTATAACGCATAGAAATCGCTCAAGAACAAGATATTTTGTTGAGTTACTATATTAAATAAAGGCAAAGAAGGCTTGACATATGATATTTGGTATTAGTATGTGTTTTACAGTTAGGCATAACAAAAGTTTGCGACAAGACTTTGCGACAATTTTCTGTAACAAAAGACAATACCCAGAGGGCTTATTCATGTCCTCGAATCTTAGGATATCACTGATATTTACGTAGAATCTTCTTCCCCTCACACCTTCTTTGGATTCAGCTCTTTCCGTGGTATTAATTCTAGACGTATATGACATAGAGATTTTCTACAAAAGAGCCTTTACTTGAAACCCAGCGTGCAAAATTGTTATATATTTCATTAATACGTGAAGACCTAAATCAGTATATATTTTTACTTATTCTTGAAGTTTTTCTATGCGTTACCGTCCATTCGGTCCATACAATTATCTACATTAGATACCACAATATTAAGTGCACGATTACATTAAACCTTTCTACAATTGACATCACATTATCTGTATTGCATTGATTATATTTCAATTCATAATTGTTTTACTGATTTATGCCTGCGATTTTGTTTCAATACAAAAAATTACATGAGTAATAGAAAAGGCATGGCTTGTTTTTTTATTATAAAACTTATGTAAAATGAAAAAAATATTAAAATTACACATTCAGAGGAATAAGGTACGATATTTCAATTTTATTTATACATGATATTCTCTTTAGAACAAAAAACAAAACTTGCGAAAAGCAACAGCAGACACACAATTTTCGAAAAATTAATTAAAAATATATTTTGTCAAAAATCGCGGGCAAAATCACTCTACACAATTAAATATTACGTACATTAAAAATATCCGCTACCCGCACCCGACCGTGCTCCGCCATATCCGACACGCGGCACTATATCCGCTGCACGATATCCGAACCGTTGCCCAGGTGCACGTCTATGATGACGTCATCGGACATCATGGATCTCTTCCCTGGAGTCACTATCCCTGTGTCCGCTTCAGTGCTTGGAGTCAATCCGTTTGTAGCTTCCTGAAATTGTATGTTTGTATACAGAATATAGGCATTTGGTGAATATAACAGGATTTTTGGCTTTCACAACCATGTTACCGTCAGGCCTGTATTACCTAAGGTAAAATAATAATAAATACACCCAATATTGCATTACATAGTCCTGGCTCTACACTAAGATCGAGTCTTGTGCCGTGCGTATCAGGAACTACGAGAGACTTTTCGGTCTCACAAACACTCAGACCCCAAACATCACCCATCCTGTATTCTTAATCTATACATATAGATGCCTCTATTAGACTAGTTAGATGACATAGTTTTTTTGTATCAACTCTTCTTTGTAATATTTTAACATGGAAAACTTTATATTATTATATTTAATTTGAAATCTTGTAATATGCGAATAATTTTATGTGGAATGGTTTTTTAGATTTACGCGAACGTTACACATTGAAATAAATCTATTTTATACGGATTTACAATTGTAACAGTCACTGAGCGGATGACTAATAACTCAGTCCGCCCCGTGACCACGAAAGCTGTAAAGTAATCGAAACGTCGGGAAGTTAAAAAATTTAAAAATTAAACCAAATCGCGATAAAATCCGTATAGAATAATTTTATTTCAATGATTTTATAATTTAACCAAAGAATAGATAATTCACAGCCCAGATTTTCTGTTTCAAAACTCTAAAGCACATTGCTCAAAAATGCTTCATAAATACTTACAATAGAGACAGCGTCGCACGCCATCAATTCATTCTTGGACAGATGTTCCACCACGGCAGCAGTATAGCAATCACCCAGCATGTTGTTTGTGGTCCGTATACGATCACTGGAAACATAAATAATAATAAACTTCACACAGTCACACATAGGACTGATCTCACTAGACTTGGAACAAGGGTAACAAAACTAGGAGAAACTTCATACCCACATCTAACACAAGTATTATTTTTTTGATCACGCATATGTTTATCTCTTTGCGTAGATCGTACCCAAAGGTTCCAGTTTCAGCACTGATATTTTTACTGTTGGAATACGTAATTACAATGCACCTGATAGTAAATTTAGAGCAATCGAGGCGAGAGATCTTCAACGAGCGACATTGCCTGCTGAAACCTCAAAGTTTTGTTTATCACGAAACTAAAGGAAATCAGTTTGGTAAGTAACTGTAGGAAATCAAAAGAAAGAAGAATGAATGGAATCCAAAGAAATAATAGGGTTGTATGACCACAAATAAGCTGATAGATACTTACACAAGCCAGTCGACAGCAAAGAGCAGAGACACGTCATGTGTGGGCGCGTCGACTGAGGCCAGCACCACCAGCAACAACACCAATGCAGCAGACGGAACCGAGGCTGACGACATCGACGCTGCTGTCGATGTCAAACTGAAAAACGCAAACAATTTTGGTAAAATTCTAAGTAATATATATAGTTTATTGTACTAAAACATTTTTGTTAGTATCAATAATAAAGGAGGGAAATATCTCTAACCATAATCCTTGGTATTTTCCAAGCCAGATTGGATCAGAAAATACAAGATAAACAAAATTGTAGATAGCTGAATGATTTTATCGTATCTTTAAATTTTAGAGGTCGAGAGTAAATCATTATGATTATTTAAATATAGCTAATTTGATTTGCTGTGCTGATCTTTTCAATCGGGTAAGTCACATGTTCACAAAAATATTATTTAAAAAAACATTTAAGACAATGCACTTTAATCACTTGTCGTTCCGAACGCGTTTAAAAATCCGAATTGGCAATATTTCTGATATAGTTTTATCATTCTACAACAGGTAGGAGGAGTACAATAAGCTGGTGAGCAATTCAGTTATATAAATTGCTTGCTTTTGTCTGGTTCATCTAAATATATTATTAAATTTTTCCTCCTTACACGAAAGCATTAATTTCACCCTGATGAAGCTGGTATAAAAATTTATAGATACTTCAAAAATCCTTACAATATAGTAGCCAGCTGCGCCAATCCCAGATGCACGCTGTTCATCTGGCAGATAAAGACTGCAGCGATGGCTAAGAATAGAGCTGTTCCATTCATGTTGATGTTACAACCAATGGGCAGCACGAAGCGAGTGATACGAGAGTCAATGCGGAGGGGACCCTCCATAGCACGGAATGTCACGGGCAGAGCTGCAGCGCTGAAAAGAGGAACTTATGAATTTAAATATTGTAATTAGATGTAAAGGAATATTATTAATTTTGGTTAGTTGAATATAATACATACGACCCAAAATACCGCAAAAATTCGAAAATATAATAAAATAATATGTGCTAATAATATTTACATAGCTGATAAAGAACTGAATTGTAACAAAAAGTATGCTTTACTATTTCAAATAACATTAACGAATTGATAACCTCCTCTGAAGTCGGTTAAAAATGAATTGCGTTTATCTAACACACCTTTTAGAGTCTTTATTGCACTAAAACCCGTTTCAAAGAAAGTTGCCAATTCCACAAATCTCGGGAAATTCTATTTATTATTTTTATGGAGCCATAAAAAGTTCATTGTTCCCCAAGGATTTCTGTAGTTGCTTGTTAGAAGCGGCCATTTATGAGATATTATCTCACAAGAAATATTAAAAAATATTTACTCTTATATCCTAAAACTTTCAAACAAGAAATTGCCAAAGACTAAGACGGTCAAAGCTATTTGACATTTCCTTCACTTACGTGGACGCCATAGCAGAAGCAGTCAGCATTGCATGCGACAGCCCCCAGTAGAACTTGTAAGGGTTCCGTCGCAGAAACAAGAAGTACATCAATTGCAACACGATCAGCTGGTAGAGGAACACGCCAATCGTCACCGTTGCTATAAACCAGCCCAGCTGAGACATCACTTGCGCTGGAAACACAAGAATATAGTAATTAAATAAATTGGTCTCGATTATAAAGACGGCCCGTGCCCTGCAGTGGGACGTGTATGGGCTGATAGAGATACAGAAAAAAGTTGCTAAAATATCGGAAAGAAACATGTAGAATAGAATATTTTAAATATAACTGAAGACTAAAAATAACTAAGACACCCATGAAATCACATGGTAGGTAAATATTATCAAAGTTTTAAATTACTAGACAAACGGCATTAACATAATATAACATCTTTCTTTACGTCAGTTGACTCGTTTTATTTTAAATTATATAGCATTTTCGTGTTCTAGAACGTGTTAGTGTTTCAAGCAAAATATAAAGGATTTTAAAAATGAAGAAAATTAATAACGATAGCATTAATTTATTTTTAAAATGAAGACTAACATGCAGATTTTAAAACGTTTCAGCAGAAATACGTCTCGGACCAACTCAACAAAAATAACAATGGGCGTGCGGCTACAACGTGTAAAAATAAAATACCGAAATAATAAGATTCATATTTACGGTTCCTCAGTAACAGGAAGATTATTGCTAATCACACGCCTTCCCAAAGGATGTTCATAAACGATGTCGACTTTTTGAAAACAGCCTTTATCAGTGGCTTCCTGCAACCTTCATTAGGTCGTCTGTTTATCTTCCCTTACAATACTTGAATCAAATATGCTCAGTTTTTTCTCATCAAATTTTAAAGCCGATGGCGTTCATCTCCCATCACATGGTTCGTTTTTAATACCTTTTAAAAGAATCCCACCACCAAACTCACCTACATCATCAACGCCAAGTATTTTGCCAGCGATAATGCTGCTGACGCCAACTGGGGTGAACCACATGACTCCAGTCACCATCTTCATTATCACCTCGAAGATCGCTTGGAAGAAATCGATCACAACTTGACCTTTGCTGCCCAATGTTCCGAGAAGACTTCCGAACACCAGGCAGAAAAACACTAACCCTAAAGTATTAGTGCCAGACCTGTAAAAACCAAAGTTAATAACGTTATTATTTTAAAACCTAAGGGCCCTCTACGTACTTATTGGTAACCGACCCACGTAGCTGCCAACATGTTCACGATGGTCGCGTGTTCAAATCACAACGCATACCTCCGTCTTATTGAAATAATGTGTATATTGATAGTCAATCACCACGCACTATCCCGACAAAGGAAAACATGGTAAGAAAACCTGCGTATCAAAGCGGTTTTTAAGTATTTCTATAGTATGTGAAGTCCACCAACCCGTACTACACCAGCGTAGTGGAATATAATATAGAGGAGGACCAGCCCTACAGTTTAATGTATGTACTTATATGGGCTGAATTATATTTTTTAAAACCTATTACTATAGGTTAATATATAAAGCTATAGGCTAAGGATATAGTCGGATACTTCCCACCACTGAAATAAGTCTCCCCAGCTTTTTCCATGTTCCTTAATGTAACTGTTACCATCCAATTAGTGTTGCTAGGCTGATCGATCGTTATTTTAGTATAATCTTAGAGAACAATTTGATAGATTGCGATGTGTTAACAGATTGATGAAATGAAATATCAATGGAATTGCTGGCAAACACGCTCATGACGATTCTTTAGAGATGATGGATATTAAGCATATTCTACTATATTGTAGTTGATTTTATGACAAATTGAGTTGGAAATATTAGTAATTTATTGAAAATCGAAGCATTTGAGTCATTTATTTTACTTTACTTTATTGTTACTTGTTATATTAAACACGACTATGCGAGCTATTTGGTTCATATAACTAAACAGATAAAACATTGAGCCATCTAAAATATACCTCTCTAAGCTTTAATTAGTAATGGCCAATGCAAATTAGTTTTCTTGTCGCCAATGAATGTCTTCTATAACAAAGTCATGTGCATTTATGATTAATTGTATATCCGACAGCAAATTTGTTCCTAGTCTTGGCATTACATATTTAAATATGATGTCATTATTACGGTCAGCTGTTGGTTCAATATCACCCGTAGATGTAGTATTATACTAAATCTATCATTACTACGCAATTATCATTCGTATTTTTTGACAGAGGGCATGGTGTTTGTATTATTTATTTGTCACTTTTTTTTGACAGCCTTCGTTGTGCAGCTAGTAAGACGCCGCCTGTAAAACGAGTAAATAAATACACCCAACAGTCACATACCTAGTCCTGACCCCACATTAAGATCAATTAAGTCTTGTGTCGCATGTTTCAGAACTACGAGAGACTTTTCGGTCTCGTAAACACCCAGACCCGAAAGAAATATTTGTGGGCCGCACAAACATTTCTCTTGGTGCGGGGATCGAACCTGATCTGTACTAAAACTGATAATCTACTCAAAGTTGCAAAATATAATTTAACATTTAAATACAGAGTACAATACAATAACTAGCAGCATAGGAAACTTGATGCCATTATGTACGTAATAATTAACTAATCAATGGCTGGCTTGCGATCAAATCGTGGGCCTAAAACCCCGGTAAATTTATTGAGTTTCGATAACTAAGATAAACATCCAGGAAATAATGCGGGACGGAACACACAAGGCGAAATGTGGTACATAGCACCTCTGCCAACCCCTTCTGGGAAAAAGGCGTGAGTTTATGTACGTATGTCAATATCCAGGAAACCAACTTCATCTACAAAAACGAATAAGCAATTAATTGGATCACCGCAATTTTCTTCGTATTACATAAAAAGCCCAGTTGCGCATCCGTGCCGCCAACTTGGCTCTATTTTAAAATGCTGGCCTTAAGTCAGGTGATCTTGTTTGCACTGGTGTACGCGGCTAACTGGATTGTGACGTCCGATGTTTTAATGCTCATGTAATGTAAGAATGGAAAAGTTTATGTTCGAAGAATGAAGATTATGGAAACTGTTCCTAAGTCGCTTATAGCTGTTACGAATACGTCCGCTTTAATCTGAGTATTTTCTTATTTTTATCATATCGCATTTATTTTTATCTCGTCAATTTTTGTAGCTCGTAATCTGCTTGGTTACGTAACTAAATTTTGCCGTACTTGAAGCCAAATCTGAAGATATTTACCAAACAAATTATTAGAAGATAATAAATTATATTACTTTTAAATATCCCAACGAACTGTACTGGTGTTTTTGATTTTATAATCATGCAATGTGTTATTAAAGAAAAGGGAACGAGGATCAGCGTATTGTTTTAAACAAAACAAATTGGAATACGTTACTTTTTATAGCACATACAAAAGCAAAAACAGTTCAAAAACTGTCAGTTTCATTACCTTTATCTGTAGTAATAAAAACTCCGTCTAATAAAAACTTCATTTCACTTAAAAACTTCATTTATAAGTCTATAAAACTCACCTGTAAGACACGACTCTCACTAATTCAGGCACTGTGTCGTTTTCCGTGACGTTCTTCGTGAATATGCTTTCCTTCTCGACGTACACTGTGTGCGCTTGTTGGAAAGCTGCTTGCACGATGTTATCAGGGAATATGTTCCTGTGGACATCCATTAGCAGTTGAGTCCAATCAAGTCCACTATTAACAGTATTAAATGTATTTTAAATGGTGCTATTACAGAACCCATCTGTATAATGAAATGAATTTCCTCAAGTTCTTTTAAGAATGGCACGGTCAATTTTGAAAGAACAAGACTATACACTAAAGAATTATATACAGCTGTTCACTTTATAAACTTCTATTAGATACAGCCTCAGATCTCTTTAAAGTAAAAAAGAAACCGATATCATGTTAGAGTAAATATAGCACAAAATTACACTCACCGTCCTATATCCAGAAGACTATCTAAAATATTATGGTCCCGTTTCCCTTCAACAACAGCACTGGTTTCGTCCTTCAATTCTGGCTGCCCTGGGTGTATTACCACGGATAAAACAATCCCCAGGAAGGCATTAAACATGGATGTGAGGATGAAACAGAGCAGAGTCCTGATGGCGATCTTTCCACTCATCTTAGCGTTAAGGCTTGCTGATCCGGCGATGAGACTGGCGATTATCAAAGGCAGGATCATGAGTTTCAGCAACCTCATGAACAATTCCCCGGGGTATGAGATGATCATCAGCGTATCAGGACCGAGCTGGTAGGGACGAAGACCGAAACCTGGGCAATAAAAATATAAAGTATTAATTTATCAACATCAAATGACACAATAATTACTTAAATTACTCCGAAGATATCATTAATATAGAGAATGCTAAAGTTGTAGCCTCAAGTTAGTAGTGTAGTCTCAAGTTAGAGTGGCTCGGATCTTAATTTAAAAATATAAATGCTTTTGACAACACATTTAAGATTGAAAGCGCTCTTTCTAAAATAAAATAAAACCCAAATGGCTAGTAAATCCCATTCACAGATAGATTTCATTCACCTGCCCCGGCTATGGAATGATTAGTATAAGCCTTTCATTCATAAATCGGATCAGATTACACACTAGATTTAATCCAAGCGTTTTATATGTAACGGAAATGTATGTAATCCGTCATTGCATACAATTCCTAGGAAATGGTCACAATTCCTAAACTAGATAGGAAATGAATATAAATCCTAGTTTTCATACATTCCAGGACTAACATATAAACCTACTATATATTGTTATAATGCCCTTCTATTCCAGTTTCTATAGTCAATACAGAAGTTAATATACCATAATTATCTAGCTCTGCTCATTTCTTTAATTTAAATTCAGGCCATAAATATTCCATGTTAAGTTCTTGTTATTGATGCTAATATAAAAAAAAACTATTTATGTATTAATTATTAATAAATTAGATTAGTATAATGAGTATTATCAAATATGCATACAGGTGTGTTAATTAGTATGAAGGGCATGTACACATTTTTAATGGTACGTCGGTGTCGACATAACATTGAAATACAGTCTTATCGCTAATGAAAAGAAAGACAATATTTTGTATCTCTCTTTTCAGCCACAGGAAGTCGACTGCTGCACATAGGCCTCCCCCATGGATACATAGGTATTATACATTTTATACATTTCCTAGGAATTGTATACAAATCCTAGTTCTCATATATTTTCAGTAACATATACAAATGTTCATTCTTTTCTTAGAAAGGATAGTCAGAGATGCTACTAGGACTCCCACGTTTCGCCTTGTTTTCCGTCCCACGATGTGACATGTGATGTGTTTCGGGCACAAATTCTTGATTCCGAGCTGATAATGAATAGAAAAATCCAATATTGCTGCCCGGTTAGGGATACGAACCCGAGACCACAGCGTTGTAATAGTAACGTAGTACACCTGCGCTACCGAGGCAGTCCAACACACAACAAGACAAGACCTTCCATCTTAATGTGGGGTCAGGACTTCAGTTGTGTCTATTGGGCGCATATTAAAGGAGAATGCCCATTTTACTGTGAAACTTGGTATCGGTGCAAAGATTTTTGTCCCTCGGTGAAACCCACTTTTTTGTGTAGGGAAATATATACAGGGTATATCAAGACCGCGACCGAAAACGAAGCCAGGTGGTAGTATTAGTGACTTCAGACACAATACAAGTAAAAAAATCGCAAAATAAATTACATCTTTTTTTTAATTTTTTTTACTTATCGTCGTATTTGGGTGATATATACATAGTTTTCCTAAAATAATGATGTACACCACTTCATTTTTAAACACGCAATGGTACGTAAGGGTTTAAATTAGTATTTTCGCAAAAACTAGGTATATACTACCCAAACACGAGGATTTTTAAAAAATGGTAAAAAAATATCTGTCGCTATTTTGGCGAAATTTTTATTTGCATCGTGTTTGTGACCACTAAAACTACCACCTGGCTTCGTTTTCGGTCGCGGTCTTGATATACCCGGTATTATCAATAAAAATAAACATAATTGCGACCCAGGCCCGTCGGTTTGGAGAAATGAACTTGAAGTCCAGTCACTCTGGTAGCCCCATTTGTAGTAATGGCTGACGTATCGTAAAATATGATAATTACTTTATTTTTAAAAATCTGTCGCCAGGATAAAACAGGAAAACGTTTAGGGACAAACCAATCGGTATCGGGGTCCACGATATTTTTTACCGATACCATGAAGGAGCATTCTCCTTTCTCCGTAACATTGCTTAAATTCCTAGAATCGCATTCTATTAATACGTGATAATAAAACTACGGTTTTACGTTACTCTGTTCCTGGAAATTTTAATATTGTGTAGCGTAAGAGCCATTGACTAGACTGTTTACTATTTTCTCAATGAATTGGGTGAATGTGCTGAGTTATTTGAGCACGATTTAACCTTGACCTCCCGGTGTTTTTATTTGCTTGTCGAAGCAACAGGTTTGGCTTTGTGATGTTGATAAAATACTACGAATATTAAAAAGGTGGTACTGAAAAATATAATTCGGGTTCAAAATAATTGTTAATTTGCAACTTATTCTTTGATGATATTTTAATGTTGTAAATTCGACAGTTATTTGTTCAAACGTTTTTAACTATGTCATGTCTCATTTATAAGAAAGGCACCCTGGTTTCTTATACATAAAAACCTTTCAATAAAGTAAATCTATCGATTAGTGGAACTGCATCGTAATACGATTAGTGACCCTCAAAATATTCGCAAACAAACATACAATTTAAAATGAGAGCCTTTTTAACTGCATTTAAAACTCAACCACGAACTTGGTTATAAGAACAAATTATGGCATAGTTAAAGAACCCTTACAAATTCCTACATCAGTCGCTTTACCCTATTTTATACTGGTTTATAACTACTAAAACGTAACATACTATGATCGTGCTATGAATGTATCAAGTAAAACATATTCTTTGTATGAACTACAGTGGAACAATCTCCACCGAACCGTTCTCTCAACGGACGGAAAGCAAATCGCACACGGTAGTACTTTTGCGGTATTTTTTTTTTATTCTAAATACGAATGCTATTAAGTTAAATACTAAACGTAAGTTAATAGATCGCCTCGGTGGCGTAGTTGTTTTACGGTACGGTTACAAAGCTAAGGTCTCGGGTTTGAATCCCGGGTCGGGCTAAGTGATGTTGGGTTTTTCTATTCATTATCAGCCCGGAGTCAGGAATTTGTGCCCGATTTAGCGATAGGCTATCCCGCTATTTCATCATGGGACGGAACATACAAGGCTAAATGTGGGTGTCCTGGTGGCGCCTCTGCCTATCCCTTCGGGGATAAAGGCGTGAGATAAAATAATGTAAAATAATTTATGTGGGGTTTTCACTGGCTGTAGGTTGTATTTAATTATGTTTATATGGTTAATTTAACTTACGATAAACTTACTTATTAGTCTCTGTCCACTACATTGTAGAATACAATGACCGTGGTATGAACCTATTAGACAAATACGTCTGTGTGTGTATTACTATGGAACGGTATACTGCAGCTTAGAAACCTTATTCTTTCTATAGCTGATAGCTTGAGGTCAATGTATGAAATTTATAAAAAAAAAAACTCGCAACTGCATTGGTAATTTTTTTTCTTACAATTCAACAATGATAATAAAAACAATTTTAAATCATTTTTAATTATTTCGATTTTTGTTTCAAAAAATAAGCTATAATGTTTGGGATTGATAGGAACTCTAATAGACTAGTCAGCAAGTCGAGCACTAGGATTTCTTTCTGCGATGTCATGCTTCAAATAGGTTAAGGAAGTAGAAAATAGGTCATGCTAAAGACTTACCAATTCCAATCCCGCTGAGTACTCCGACCAATGTGACCACCAGCATGGTGTTATCGGCCAGGCACTTCTTCCACCCAGTAGGCTCGACTGGGGCGCACCTATCCTCGGTGGTCTTCGGCCCCCGATCCCCAGGGCCCATTTTCGCGAACAGATACTCTGTGAACCGTCGACTTTTATCCATTACAGTACTCGGGACGATACCACCGGTTTCGGGCGCTGAGAGCGAACGTTGTCAGCGACTGCGGCCGGATCACTATATCGCCTTATTTAAACCATTCACATCGCTCATCGCGATGAAAAATTCAGTTTTATATTATCACGTTAGACATCTCTGGTCTGTACATTAACGCTAGTCTATCGTCGCTTATTATTAAATCTGTGTCAATAGAGTCCACTGCTGATTTTAGAAGTATATTTTCGTGGTAGCGAGAATGTAACGCGGCAATGTATGGGGTACAACTGAAAGCGCCCCCCTCCCTATGAAGGTATAAATTGGAAGCCATGTTGGTATGCGCGCGCATGCATTGATTTGGTCATTTGCTGTTTTTAACCACATAAATATGGATTTAAAAAGACGATTGTAGATTTTAAAATAAAGGGAAGTGTAATTATATAAGCACCAAACGGTTTGGAATTTTTTAATCGCCGAAAGAATATACCTAATAAGCTTGTTATGCAAATGTTGGTTATTTTTAGATCAAAAGTTATTTTAATAACGAGGTAATTATACCGATACACTTAAAGAATTAGGGTAAATTTTTATTTATAGTCCTGTTTATGATTTTACAAAACCTTATACACATTTTTATTTTCCAATTTAACAGCCACCTGTTGTCATCCTTTGTGGAGACCCGTTCTTATAGGTTTGAAGTGTTCTTCGCGAGGCGAGATATCTTAAAAAGGCATTAAACCCGATCTTCTTTTATATTTGACGCGAAACCACAACATCTTATAATTAACAACTAAATTTACTTGTAAAAGTAGCCTCTTATAGTAGTTTCTACTGGTAGTATCAATAGTAATTGTATTATGCTAGATTTGGCTTATACAGAAAGCATTAATGTTGAATTGAAAATTATTTTTCAGCCCATCATGAACAGTATTTTTTTCTGTATGAACCATGGCCGTATGTGTTTGTATAATACCTCCATGGAATATAACAGTTTCTTAAATCCTTTACCCAGATAACGTTTTTACAGAATTTAATGATGTCCGGTTGAAACACAATTGCTTTGGCAACATAATAACGGAAGTAAGGATTAGTTCTTATTAGTATTCAACGGGATGGACAATAATATAATAAAAAATAAGAAATCTACCATTCCAACCATATTCTATACGCAAGACGGAATCAGCCTGTGTATATAATATGTATAAGTAATATTGGTTCATTGTAAAATTCCAGGCTACGGCAAACGATCAAACGACGCACTTGATAAGTTATTACAGCATACTAGTTAGGATCATATGCGTTACCAGCCTTTCAAAATGTCGAAAAAAGGAAGGTAGAAGGCGGGGAGGAAAAAAATTATATTGACCCCCGGAAGTTTTAAGCGGACTCGTATAATTGACCTGCATTTTCCTTGCTGGCTGTATATGTATCAGCCCAAAGATGTATCGTACACAGCCCATTGAAGGGCACTGGCCTATACAATCGGGAGTTCGATTGAGAATGATTGAGATTGCTCGGCGATAGGCTATTCCTCTCACATCGTGGGACGGAACATGCAAGGCGAAACGTGGGTGTCCTGATAGCACCTCTGCCTAGCCCTTTTGGTAAGAAAGGCGTGAGTTTATGTATCTATGTAGTGAAGAAAATTTTGAATCCCTTTATCAAATTAATTTTCGAAGTTCAAAAACTTCATTCGAAATATAAAGTTCTTTTCCGTCCGCAATTAGGAGCGACAAAATAGAAATCATTGTTAATAAACAATCCAATTACATTTTTTTTTTGTTCCTGCCTGTCCTTCCTGCCGCGTCTGTCAGCTTGGTGATATTTTACAGGTTGCGAGATTGGTCAAGTTGGAATACGATTGGCATTCACAGGGATTCGAATCTGTACTGTTTTATATAACTCACTACCGAACACATACCCCTCTTTAGATATTTTCAAAACGACCTACCTGATGCTTGAGGGGTGAAGGAAAAGATCATGATAGAAACCTCATAAATCCGCATTTACTATACCATAGGAACTGCACACTCATACAGGCGTGGTGATAATGAAACGTACGTGGCTGCTGACACGACGTTGCAGGTTCGAACCCCAGACCAACCTCTGACTTTTCGGAATCACGCCATTAATAGTAAATTACCACGTTAAGCAACGTGAGGAAACCCAAATACCGCAGAGATCATAACACGAATTTCTATGGTATTGAAAGTAAACCCATGCAGGCGAAATAATGGTCAAAGCCATCTCAATCAAACTCTGCGCCGGAGAGGAGTCTGTTGCCCAGCGATGATCGTTTATGGCCTGATACAGTTCAGTATAGGATAATGTCAATATGAATGATGACCCAAACCATTATTTTCTTATTTAACATAGAATACATAATACATAATAGTCTCTTAACGTACCTCTGTGACCCATAATAATGTCTCACTAATCACAAAAATGAAACACGCGCGTATAAAATATAAAGGAAAAAATGAATAATATACATAGAATACTGAATTACATAATATGCTTCAGCGATATTAACATTAATTGATGCAATGTAGAAAAATATATTTTACAACATAATTTGGTATGCAATGATATAAAAAGAGGGTGGTTAAACAATGAGGCAGAAAAATGACAGCTATTTTATTAGTATTTGATGTGGGTACACAAATTGATAACTATCTGAACTTACCCTTTAATTTCTTAATTTTGGCGACTGTGTTCATCTACCTTTAAATATACAAATAAAATATCCAAACAAAGAAAACTTTTTGGTCACTGGCAATGGTATAACTATTTCAAATCCTAAAATTGAATTTAGAAATAAAACTTATCGTATGCGAATAGAATACGATGCAAATCAATTTTTTGAATTCGGAATGTTGTTTAAAATATTCTACTTTTTAAAATTAAGTAATGTAAGACAAAGAAACCGGCGTCTTACAGCCATTATAAATTATTTAATGCATCACATTTGTGTCATCGAATATTATTCTTGGCAATGTGTCGTATCGTTTCTGCATCAGTACCAAGGTTATTTTGATCACATGTTGCACTCTATTGAACTTTTATTGTAGGGACAGAACATTATTAGTTGATTTAAACCAAGCAAGCGTTTTAATAAACCGCAACGAGCTTAAGTGGACTCGCCTGTTACTTCCTATAAACACAGTTACAAAGATTCAAATTAATAAATTGAATACAATAACATCTTTATAACTATTAAAACGATGAAAACCTTTTTTATACAATTTTAAAGAGCTTATATATCAATATAGCCACAATTAATAATTGTAAATATTTATTTAAATATTTTAGGTGTAATGATATTAGCGCCATCTATGAAAAATGTAATGTACTATATAAAACGTTGCAAGGGACGAGTCCCCATTCAAATAGTACTTTAGTTTACTACTAGGTGGCGCTTATAAACAAAATCAAGATTTCTTTGTTTTGAGAAAAAAATATTAATATAAAAATTATTATATTTTCTGGTGTCTAAATAAATATAATAAAAACTGTCCTTATAATGTAATGTCTGTAACTAATAGTTATGTGGAAAATTAACTGATTCTATAGTAAAAAAATTATAACTTCGTTAATTTCTTGTTTTATTGCTTTTCTTTGATTTTAATTTGGTTGTTACATTACTCATGCCATATGAAAATTGTTGGCTTTAAAAACAATAACAATCTACTAATAATTGTAAGTTACTATGTTAGAAAATGATTTTCCTTAAAGATAAAAATAAATTATTGGTAAAAACATTAATTATAAAATGAACTGCAATATAATAAAATTGTTAACATTTAATGCGCAATAGTATTTATATATATTTTTTGAAACATATACATATTATTACTTTGTTATATTTATATTTCTTTGTTTTTCTGTAAATTATGTCAGGTCAAAGTGAATGAAATGTATCTTATGGTAAGATCAGTGCAGACAGAGCATTTTAGATATATACAGAGAGCTGATAGAGAATTCTTGTCTCTCTCTCTTCAGCATAAGAAGTCCACTCTGCTGAACATAGGCCTCCCCTAAGGATTTCCACATCGACCTAAGGAAAGCGACTATTTTAAACTCTTATTCCTAGAAGGGATAGACAGGGGTGCTACCAGGAAACCAACATTTCGCCTTGTATATTCCGTCCCATGGGATAGGGAGCGAGTCTATCGCCTTTTGCGCAAAAAATCCTGACTCCGGGCTGATGATGAGAAGAAATATCCAATATCACTTTGCCCGACCCGGGATTCGAACCCCAGACCTCAGCATTATGATCGTATCGTAGCACAACTACGCCATGGAGGCAGTTAGTATTTTTATATATGTATAAATAAATAAATAGACATTAACTATCTGAAATCTAGATTATCTCTTGCCATTCAACACGATCATGCTAAGTAATTTAAATGTTTTTATAATAAGTAACCACATTAATTACAGTTATTTTTTATTTTTTGTATCACCCATATACGTCCTAATGCAGGGCACGAGCTTCCTCTACAATTGAGAGTACGATTAAGAGGGGTTAGGCCATATAGTCCACCACGCTGGCCTAGTGCGGGTTGGCGGACTTACATACCATAGAAATTATTACAAATCGCTATGGTATGCACTACGCAGGTTTCCTCACGATGTTTTCCTTCACCGTTATAGTGCGTGGTGATTGACTATCAATACAGACATGACGTAGAAAAGTCAGAGGTATGCCATGGAATTTGAACCCGCGACCACCGTGAACATGTTGGCAGTCGCGTCTGGTCTGTTTACCAACAGGCCACTACGCACATTTTTATTTTTTATATTAAAACGTAATTAAAAGTGTAATGAGTATAATATCTTCGGAAAGCAATAAATCACTAAAAACACAAGTTATTTGACACAGCCGTTTCACTGTTCCGTTTAAGCTATCACTTTATATTTTTCTCAAATTGACAAAATTATACTTAGATTCCCCGTTTGGTCTTCGAACCCGCGATATTACGGCTCATACCCATTTTCCTGGCGGTATTTGGCGATCATTACTTAAGTATCCAAATTAACATTAGGATCCATTAACTCTCATTACTTTTAATCTTAATTATTATTTATACTTATCTTTTACTTAGCTTGTTAATGAGTTTAAAGTTAAGTACCGCAAAGTAATGGCTTTAATTATTTTCACTTTCTATTAAATTATTTTCATTATCGTTAATCATTTTACGATATAACCTTTTAAGTCAATCTTTTAAAGAATAATATTTTTCAGAAATAACTAAAGTAGTACCTACATAAACTCATAATTTGCCAATAAAGATTACGTCACTCGCTATCTCATCATGGGACGGAACACATAAGGCGAAACGTGGCTCCTGATTGCCATCTGTCTACTCCTTCTAGGCAAAAGGCGTGATGTTTAAATAAAAATAAACAAATAAATAAATACACCCACTAGTCACATACCACAAACATCGAGTCTTATGTCGTGGGTATTAAGAACTACGAGAGACTTGAAACAAATACTTGTGCTTCACAAGTTCTCACTAATATTTGTCTCGGTGCGGGCATCGAACCTGCGTCCTCACGTTTAGCAGCCGGCGTTCAACCAACTGCGCAACAGAGGCTGTCGATGTGTGTATGTATGTATGTATGTATGTATGTATGTATGTATGTATGTATGTATGTATGTATGTATGTATGTATGTATGTATGTAATATGTATGATTATGTCCGTCCTCAACATGGAATGAAAAATCACCACGTCGCGTACGAATTTTGGTCCTTGATAGGTCATGACCAACGGTTTGCAACAAATAGAATATGATGTTACAATATAAATAACTACAAATTAATATTGCGGTTTTATTAGGATGCCTAATGCATACAATTAAAATACAAACAATACGCGTATGTTAATGTTTTTATGCGGTTTGTTAGAAATATCACAAAGCGTGTTTATTGGAACCCTAAGTAATACTTGTTTTAGTACAAGGAAGTCTGGTTTAATAAACATAGACTTTAAACGAAATGGAATGAAAATTCTTTGTTGATAAATAGGCATATATGTACTTATGACAAGCCATTACAAAGAGAATTCGTAGTAGTATTGTTCAATACAACACTGATTATAAAATTGTAGCGCAGATCCATTGTAGATTTACATACATATTTTTAATGCTGTCTCAGTTTTCACGGGCAAAGAATGATTAATAAACGTTCGTCGTTCTAACAGCGATGCCGGTCTGCCGAAAATGGATTCAGGCCGAGATATCTTTATGTGGTTGAGTGTTTTTTGACTTGTCTTGACTCCAACATACATCATAAACATAATCTTCAGCCACAGAAAGTCAGAAAGTAGGTATTGAATGTAATTCTATTCGCTTTTCAGTTCCGTTGTTTTGAGGTCGGCTCTCTTATCATTACGAATTAAACTACAACCTATTAATATAATATGTGATCATTGTACTGTTGAGAGCGATAGCCTAGTTAAGGACGGAAAGGACGCCGAGACGGAGGTCAAGGGTCAATTCCAGTACACATATTAACTCTTTACGTTTCTTATGATTATAATTGTTGCCAATAATGTTATTATTATTTTATTTATCACAATGTTCGCTAACACACACACACAAACTCGTGCTGTGTTCTTTAAGAATAAGAGACTTTCCCGCCCACACAGTCACCATTACAGCTCCTGTCAGCTAGGATCAACAGCAAAGAATTGGCACTGAGCTCCGGAGCTCGGCGAGTCTCCTAGGGGCACTAGCTTGCTTTAACACGTATAGAAATTAATCAGATAGAAAAATAAATGGGTGGAGCTGGAAACAAATATCAACAATGACGAAAGAATAGGCGAAGGTGTCACATCCAATGATGTAATAGAGGACGAGACTAGCTTCCTCGGATAAATAATTCCATTATTTATAAACATACATTAATTCGCTCGTCAGTCGGAAACTGCAAATGCAGATATTAATAGCTGGATTAATATTTACATTGCGTTCAACAATGCTTTATCGGTCGATATTGAATTGTTGTTGGTCTAACAGTTGTCATTGTACATAATCGGAATCTCTCATAGATTTGACAGCCTCCGTGGCGCAGTTGTTTGGGAGCAAGCTGCGAAACGGGAGGTCGGCGGTTTCACTAACGCACCGAGACCGTTTGTGTAGGCCACAAATATTTGTATGGGTCTTGTGATTACGAAAAGTCTTTCGTTATTTTCTCATTACCATCACACATAACTTGTATCTTAATCTAATGAGTTAACAATCATGCGAAGAAATAATTTTATTTACTTACATTGACCAGGAACTTCACTTACATTACTTTACGATTTAAAGAACACAATTTTATGTATGTTTTTTAATATCACTGCATTATACCTGCGTGCAACGTGGATCAATATTTAACGCCCAATGATTCTTTAGAAGGACGCAGCAGGGTCATTCTTTTTGATAAAATTTTTGTTGTTGCAAATATGACTATTGAATCTTGTGGTAAGTGCAATTCCCAGAGTCCCACAGGCGAAAGATGATTATTATATCTCCTTGGTCATCATAATTTTGTCGGCTTGCTTGACACCGAATACACAGGATAAACCCCGATCTTGCTACTTACTTGATAATGAAAAATATATAACTGTATCTATTTTATTTCACTTATCAATCTTTATTGTACATAAAACATAAATAAAGAATTTTACAAACAATTTATTTTATTATTATTTATTCTCTTCCAGGGCGATCTCTTCCAGACTACCTTTGGATGGATTGGCATGAATAGCGAGTTAAATTGTAATTTTTTTTTATCATGCCACCAGCTTTACCTTGTAATACGACTGCACGAAAAAATTAACGTAGTTTTAAGTTCGGTCTTTTTTGTACTATATAATAGTCACACAAAACAAGTCGACTACAATTTCAGGTATTGACTTTGGGAACATTAAAAAAATTTTTGTTCAAGTAGATTTTATCGACAAGTGTTCATATATTTTTAAAATTATTTGTAATATTTATTTAGTTGTTACACACACAATCAATTGTTTTGTTTTGGAGCCGAATCGAATACGTGGTCTTCTGATTCACAGCCAACTTCTTGCCTTCTGCGTCACAGAAAACCTCAATTTATAAAACCTCATAAATATGACATTATTTGGTTTATATTTATATTTTTCGTAGGGTAATTGAACATGTAATCAGTAAAACAATGTACTTTTAAAATAATAATACTTCAATTCAATACATTCTTTAATAAAAAAATAATAATATAAAAATATCACATAATGGTTGCAGAATAACCCTTCGTACAAATTATCTCCCCCTCAGGTGCAATCCGTTCTTGTTTACAGTGTCAAACATATTACAAACAGTGTATAACTCTCACTAGAGTTAATCTTTATTTATAAAAATATTCTCAGTTAAACTCTGGTATCTATGAGTGCCCGGCTGAGTAGTGGGCATGGAAATAATAAATAAATACACCCAACAGTCACATACATAGTCCTAACCCCACACTAAGATCGAGTCTTGTGTCGTGGGTATCAGGAACTACGAGAGACTTTTCGGTCGCACAAACACCCAGAGCCGAAACAAATACCTGTGATTCACGCATACATTTGTCTTGGAGCGGAGATCGAACACGCGGTCTCTCGTTTCACAGCCAGCGTCTAACCAACTGCGCCAAGGAGGCTGTCAGTAGTGAGTAGTGACACAAGACTTAATTAACCTTAATGTGGGGTCAGGACTATGTAAACTATGTAACTGTGGGGTGTATTTATTTATTTATTGGAATATTTTTAATTTTGGATAATAAATTTATCGCGGGAGGCTATAGGCTTTATTTAATTTTTATTCCGGAAACTTTTTCACGCGGACAAAGCCGTGAGAAATACTAGAGTATAATTAAAATAATCAGGCCCAGATGAAGCCAGGGGACACTGGTAAATATCAAAATAACACACGGTTATGAACCTTTACTCGCCAACTCATTAGTCCATATTACCACATGTGATGAATCAGTGGCATAGCTATCTGCAAACGGAAACAGCTGACAATCGCCGGCCATTGAGTCATTATTACGTACCGGAAGATCAATTTTTATGTGTAATTGTATTTGTGATCGATTGATAATTTTACGTTTTATCATTATTATTTTTTTATATAATACAAACTTAACATCAATTGTAGTAAATGAATTAGATAACGATATTAATATTTTTGTAATAATAAAATAATTATACGCTTACTTACATTTTGTTTTAGGTCACTGTCAAAAATCGTCACAGATATCAAATATTGAATAACTTAAATAATTCAACGGCGTCCTTCCTTCGTCGTCGTTCCTACAAGTACCTAGAATAGAAATAATGTATTGGTTGTTCTACACCGGCTGGGACTCGAACCCAGGACCTAAATGTCCACAGGATATTTTTGTCACTATTATAATAACACGACATAGAACAAAATATGATTATTATATTATTATTACCCTAGATATTAAATGGGTCATGCAAGTGATAACAGGTCGGCTACTCACATTATTTGAAATATCTGTTCATGACAGCCATCATGGCGCAGTTGATTAGACGCTGGCTGTGAAACGACAGGCTTCGGGTTCGATCCCCGCACCGATCAAATATTTATGTAACCCACAAAAATTTGTTCGGGTCTGGGTGTTTGTAAGATCGAAAAGTGTAGTAGATTCTGATACTCACGACATGAGACTTGTGTGTGTGTGTGTGTGTGTGACTGTTACCTATGTATGTGACGGTTGGCTGTATTTATTGTTTATGAAATCTTGTATGAGTCATCCTGGGACTGGATTTTGTGCCCAACATGGTAATACGCTCGCCCCTGTCACATCTTTGGACGGAATTCAGTTGGCGAACTTATGGTGGAACGATCAACGTCCCCTTCTTTTGGAAATATAAGACGAACTCATGTATTTAGTTAATTATTACAAATACATACATACACATACATAAACTCACGCCTTTATCCCCGAAGGGGTAGGCAGAGGCGCCACCAGGACACCCACATTTCGCCTTGTATGTTACGTCCCACGATGTGATAGGGGGCGAGCCTATCGCCATATCGGGCGCAAATTTCTAACTCCGGGCTGATAATGAATAGAAAATCCAATATCACTTTGCCCGACCCGGGACTCGAACCCGAGACCGCACCTTTGTAACCGTACCGTAATACAACTACGCCACCGAGGCACAACATTATTACAAATCTAAAAATATAATTATACGTCAGAATAGAAATTCAAAATAAATTATTATTTAAATATCTTACTCGAAATAGTTATTCATTGTATTTACTATGACAATGCTTACAAAATGACGTAATTAGCAAATGAGTCAGTAGCTCTGCTAACTTGACAAAATACTCATCAAGTACTTAAATAAGGCTGGATATACAAGTGCGACTAGTACGCACTGAAAAACATATTTCATTACCGAATTATTGCTTTTCATATACCTAGCAATGAATATTTTAAGTAAAGGGAATTATATTAGGGAGGGAAGTAAACAATAATTAATTTCCAACTCCTATTAATTAAACTCTATGATTGATTTCGTTGCGGGTTAAAAACAAACTAGACATTCCCGGAGACTCGCTGAGCTTCAATGCTGTGTCATTAAAATGCGTGCTGTTGATCCTGGCTTACAGGTGGGTGTGAAGGCGGGATAGTCTCCCAAAGTAAAGGGAATACAGCTGTATGGTGTATTATATTTTACACGTGACCCAAAAGTGTCCGTACTCCTATTAAGTTCTAACTTCTAAAATAGTGTCCTTACTCCTATAACTCCTAAGCCATTAATCCTAGTCATTTACAAAATGTACTCTCTCATAAAAATGCTCCCAAGCCCGGAAATAATACAGATATTACTCCGCATATGGGTTGAATTTGTGCCTACATATTCTCAGCGTAAAACTAATCAATAAGCAGACGAAGAAATCTAGACTTTTAAAATTCCAAACCATTTTCAGAGTGCACAAAATGTGCAACTCAAAATCTCATTTATCAATAGTTGGAAACTCCAAATTAAAATTAACAAGGTATTATTTATTATAAATATTCCGATAAGCATTCGACTGTAATCGTACACACACAAACTTCTTTAAACTTAAGTATCATACGTGAACGTTGAAAAAAATGCTTAATGTCTAGAAAATAAAGTTTTATTTCGCTTGTTCGTGTATATGTTATGTTTTGTAATAATTATTGTGGTAATTTGTAGAGCAGTGGGTACATATAAATCAACAGCGATTGAACGATCAACTGTCAACATAAACAGTAGTGGAAAGTGATTCAAATAAAATTACATAAATTAATTTGAATAATTGCGAATAGTTGTAAATATTTTGAATAATTGTGAATAGTGAAGTGAATACTGTTTTAAACTGTTTTAAACTTTATATTCGTAATTTTTAACCAATTTTTATTTTTGGAATTATTTTTAATATCGAATATAAGATTTTCGGATCGTGTACCGATTGTGACTTTATCGGTTTTTGTGTATGTGTGTGTGTGTGATATTTGAGTACTTCGTGAACAAAAAGTTCTTTGAAAGTTTTTGTCAAAACATTATAGTTTAGTTGTTAAAAGACAGTACTTTTGTAAGGGAGGTTTAAGATACCAAATGTGATTTCTAATTAAAAAACAATAAGTATAATAGTAAGTCCATATTAATTTTAAAAGTTAATATTTCTTAATAGTTTAGTATAAAATGTTAGTTTTATGTGGCTATTATAATTAAGATAAACCTGATGCAGATGCTGGATAAAGATCGCTTCCACCTATTTGCTGTGGGAATGTTTTGACAAAGCTTTTTCAAGCCGGTACAATGTTGTCGATTTTGTCTGTCGCTAGCCGATAATCAATTTGGACGGCTCTGTGCAACATCAAATGCATTGCAATCACAATGAGGAAGTAAAAACATCTAGCTATCGCAACGAATGTGCTCCCATTGATCCACAAGTATTATTTACGGACTCGAGTCTATAAGACCGAAAAGTCTCTCGTATTTTCTGATCCAACAAACGACTTGTATCTTAACGTTAGGTCAGGAATATGACTGGGTGTTTTTATTTATTTAAATATTATTTCTCTGGACCGCAGCATCATTGTGTGATATCACTAATGTCTATTATTTATAAAACAACAATGTAACGAGTCACAGGAAGAGTGATTACACGACTTCCACTTTACCATTCCGATATCGATCGGAGAACAATGAACGATGCTGCTAAGTTCTAAAGATGTGTTAGTAAAAAAAAAATATTTTTTTCGTAAAAATACCGTACATAAACAAATGAGTACAATCACATGGTCAGGACATCATTAAGTTCGATCAATTTTGTGTGGTCGGACTCAAAACTAGAGAGACTTTGTCTCTCTCTTTCTCTTTTCAGTCCACTTTTGAACATAGGCCTCTATTAAGGATCTTCATAGTGACCTGACCTTTACGTTCTCAAAACTTAGACCCGAAACAAATATCTACTATCAAACCCCCGGCCTCTCGTTTCACAGCCGTCCCACTAAAAAGTAATGGAAGCTATCATAAATTAAAAATAGTAATAGTTGTCACCATTCTTATTTCAGCCACATCCACGGCCGAACACAGGCATCGCCCAAACCCACATCGACCAACGAAGCAGCCTGCATCCAGTGACTTGTAACTTTAAACAAGGACTATTGCCAAAATAAGTAATAGACTCAAAGGCCTTTATATTGATAACTAAGATCTATAAAATAAAATAAATACACCCAACAGTCACATACATAGTCCTGACCCCACACTAAGATCGAGTCTTGTGTCGTGGGTATCAGAAGCTACGAGAGACTTTTCGGTCTCACAAACACCCAGACCCGAAACAAATACCTGTGGTTAACAGACAGTAATACATAAGTGACGTGAAACTATAGAAGAAAATGGGAAATGTAAAGCTGTAAAAGTGTTTAAAAAGGTGTGTCTCAGTGAATTTTGTAACGATGTACAAAACAATAACAAGTATTGTGATTCTAATGTGTGTGGAAGTGAGAACAAGCGGTATATTTCACGAGAACACAAAGGTTACTTACCATCCAGACGTAGAATCAGATTACTTCGGATACTCCGTGTTTTTGTATCCTTATGGGTATGTATTTTATATTTTAAGGTACTTTTTTATTTTTCCTTGTCTCATTCTTACGAGCGTTTGGTGTAGCAATATTAAAATAGATAGGAGAAATATTAGCCTTAAAAAGGGTAATTTTTCGAGAGTTTTTAATTAACTACACTTGCAAATACAAGTAATTTAATAATATTTTAGCTAACTGTTGAATAATTTATTTGAATACACACTCCTTTTTTATTATACATACACACATAAACTCACGCCTATATCCCAGAAGGGGTAGGCAGAGGCGCCTCTAGGACACCCACATTTCGCCTTGTATGTTCCGTCCCATGATGTGATAGGGGGCGAGCCTATCGCCATATCGGGCACGAATTTTTGACTCCGGGCTAATAATGAATAGAAAAACCCAATATCACTTTGCCCGACCCGAGATTCGAACCCGAGACCTCAGCTTTGTAGTCGTACCGTAACTACGCCACCGAGGCAGTCTTGTTATCATAGATTGAAAAATTTGTACTTAATTTTAAAATTCGTGTGCTATCGAATATGCATTTTTTCTTGGATTAACCTCTGTATAAAGAGCATTACTTAATTACGAATCCGCACGTAAATTCGAAAAGTCTAAGATGAATGTGACCTCTAGCTTTTATCTTGTTAGTCCAGTTCACTCCGAAATAGGCTATCGCTTAATTCACGTACCCACGTATAATACTAAACAATTATCTTGCATTGACACATAGGATATTTCTTTATTACATACATATAACCTGTCGGAAATATCTGTGGACCTAGCTGGAATATACCTATATATCCACTATATTCTTTACACTAAAAACATTTTGAGATGGATGCGAAATATATTTTTGGTATCAATATTTTTCCTATTTTAATTCGGTTTTTTAAAACTCTATATTTTGAATTTGCTGGCCCTATGTTCCAATGACGTCAATTAGCCAGGTGCACAGATATTTCCGACAAGTTATATCTGTGCACATATTAAATCAATACATTAAGTCACGCCTTTTTCCCAGAGAGGGTAGGTTTTGGTAGCAACCAGGACACCTACGTTTAGCCTAGTGTGTCCTGTCCCACGATGTGATAGAGGGCTATTCCTATTTCTTTATTAGATACACAATAATTATAAAAAGATTTCGTTGTAGAATATTTGTATTTGTAATTTGTATCTATTATCAAACCGATTTTAATCATCTCGTCTTCCCGAATAGTCAGACATCCTGATAATGCCATTCACGGTGTGCCATTTCCCAGCAGCTGAGAACAAATTTTAAACCCCAGTAAGTTAAATATGAGGAATTTAAAACCAAAAATATTTTATAAATGTATTGCCTAGTTCATACTAAGCTAGTCAAGTTGTATAGTCTACACAAACTTCCCAAACTCGAACAATTTTAGGTAATAGATCTTTGGAAATTACACCATTCGCTCATCAAATGATTCCTATTGCAGACTTTTAGTTGGAGCTCCAAAAGCGAGGAGCAGGGATAAGCCTTCTGTATCCCCAGGTTTGGTTTACAACTGCTCCATCCAAGACCTAGATGAAGTTAATGACGTCATCTGCTCCCCGTTGGACTCCGATAGAAAAGGTAACATTAACATTTTGAATAAACCCAGTGTTAGTGATAAAAGGCTTCAGGTCTGTATGAGACCGAGGTATCTTATAGTTTTTGATAGTCAAGACACTAACAGATTAGCCATCATGTGGAGTCAGGAGTATATCAGTTAAAATAAGGATTAATTTTATTACTCGCAGCCGTATGGCAACCACATACGTTTAAGTACGTTTGTAAATGCGAGTTTGCGCCAGTGTCGAATCGAGAATTTCAATGAAGTTTGTGCAGTTATGTTCCCACACACGTTCTACAACTTGTAATATACTGGTGCAAACTCAGACTTGCACACAACAAGACACACACACACACACACACACGACAAGGTTAAGACACCTGCTGTGAAACAAATGACGAGATAAAATGTTTATTCATTTGTTTACGTCGGTTTTTATGAGATTGTGGTACTACTCAATCAATCTGAATGTTCATCATCAGCTATAGAAAGTCTACTACTTCCTTTGGGTCTCTTCCAAGAATTACCACAGCGGTCTGTTGGAAGCCTGTATCCATCGGCTTCTGACCTAATAATTATGTTTATATTCTAACAATGATGTTTGTATTTTAGATGCTAGAAGCAGTTACAGAAATATATTAATTAACGACTTTTTCAAAAACGATATGTGGTTCGGTGCCGCTATGGGTGCACTGTCAAATAGTAAAGTTCTGGTAAGTTCCATTCAATTTCATCTGCGAGAGACAAATTTAAAGAGCCAGGACTTAATTCATAACCTATCATAGGTTCAAGACACTACCCCATTTCTAATAAGGGCTAGAACTATTGCATGCATTATATTATGAACATAAGTAACCATATTAAATAACTGTTGGTATTAAATTAATAATGAACTGGTTTGATTAAACCAATCAGTGAATCATGATATAATCACTATATTGTAAAGTACTTTTCTAAAGAGCAACACAATAGTTTCTTTCGTTCTACTCTGGTGAATGAATACAGAAGCTGAATTGCTTAATTTTCAGATTTGCGCGCCGCGTTGGGCAGTCCCGTTTAAAGACGAACATCTTCTGGCAAACGGGGCGTGCTATATACACAAAACTGGTCGGAACATGCCTATCTACCCGTTACGAGAAGGATGTAGGTATTATTTGATACACTATACTTCACATGCTAATAACATATCATATAAAAACTACAATCTATAATAGCATGGGTCCCAAAGCTTCAGATTTTAGTAAACTACCTAAAGAAGCAAACTATTTTCTAGTTCTGGAACGGCAAAGTCATTAGAATGCATTTGAGAATATGTACAGAGCAATAAAAATAGAGCATCTGCCGGCGAAACATGGCATAAATATGCCGAATTGCTCAAAATTGAGAATTCACAGACTTATCTCGAACACACATCATGTACTTAGTACAACGGGTTTCCGCTATCGGGATCTGTATCAGCCCATCTACGTCCCAGTGCAGGGCACGGACCTCCTCTATAATTGAGAGTACGATTCAGAGGGGTTAGGCCATGTAGTCCACCACCCTGACCTAGTGCGGGTTCGGGGTAATTAGCTATTGGGATAAATAGGAACAGAAAATTTTATGCATACATAAATGAAACATCTTTCGCAGATCAACAAGCCTTCATGATAGACGGGAAAAGAAAGGAGTACGGCGACCACGGGACGCATGTGCATTTCTACGCCTACGGCCAAGCCGGGATGTCAGTCAAAGTCACGACTAATAACACTGTCATCATCGGAGCACCTGGCCTTTTGTCGTGGACAGGTTAGGAACGTACTAATATTATTAATTTCATTCAAACTTTTTGAAAACACAAATTGTGAGGAGTAGGTGGATGTGCACAGTAAAATGGATGTTAGATAGGTCGATCTTATGTGCTAAAAAGGTTTCTGGTAAAATTCCGGTATAGAAAGATAAATATTCAACCATGAACTGAATTAAATGTCGAGTTGATAATATAAAACAACTTTTTATGGATATTAACTTTCCGAAGGAACGTTTCGATTACTTTACAGTTTTTATGATCACGGTAACGTCGGGGAGCGATTTTTTTTGAATCTAACCATATTCACGATAGGTTCCGAAAAAATAGTTTTGTTTCAATGTGTATCATTCTATTTAAGAAACCATTAAAGTGGAACCCAAACATATAAATAATGTAGATACTAGCAGTTTCAATACAAATACTCACCTTGACAAATGTTCGAAGGCTGTGGTTTTGTGGTTTAAAATAAATCTGTTAAGAATATATTGTGTAGTTTTTTCCATAACTATAGTGCGTGGTGGCCTGTTGGTAACGGACCAGACGCGGCTGCCTACATGTTCACGGTGGTCGCGGGTTCAAATCCCAGGGCACACCTCTGACTTTTCGGAGTTATGTGTGTATTGATAGTCAATCACCACGCACTTTAACGGTGAAGGAAAACATCGTGAGGAAACCTGCATACCGTAGCGATTTTAAAGAATTTCTACGGTATGTAAGTCCGCCAACCCGCACTAGGCCAGCGTGGTGGACTATATGGCCTAACCACTCTCAATCGATTCTCTCGATTGTAGAGTAGGCCCGTGCCCAGCAGTGGGACGTATATGGGCTGATATAGATAGATAGATTTCCATAACTTATCTAAGTAAACTGGAGCACCTTTATTACTGTATAATATTATTATTGATATCAGTATATAACATGCATCTTATCTTCGAATTAAACTGAAGCATCTTATCTGAAGTTGGGCGGAACGTAGATATCTTCAAGCGCACTTGACGGAATTCGTAAGGGCGACTATAGAAACTGTAACTAGTAATGTATCGACTGTACTAAGAAATATCTATCTGTATGCGAATTAGTTGTATAATAATGTAAATAAATTCATTGGGTGCAACTGGTGTAAGGCTATGTTTAGTTTAATATAAAAAATATTAAATTATTGAAATAAAATTATGTTTTACGGATTTTATCGCGATTTGGTTTAATTTTTATATTTTTTAACTTCCCGGCGTTTCGATTGCTTTACAGCTTTTGTGGTCACGGGGCGGACTCTATGTGTAACATTCGAGTAAATCTAAGAAACCATTATAAATAAAGTTCTTTGAAAACTACTATGAAACATAAAAAAAAAAATGTGTGTGTGTATTAGTGTACACACGTAAGAAGTGAAACTTCTTTATGACATCATTTTTCGAAAAATGATCTACTATTTACAAATTTACAGAATTGGTAAAATAAAGCTAAATTAAATAAAGTTTAAGTTTAGGAGGAGGGAAATTTTTGAGGGAATTTGGAATTTCTATCGGGGCCAATTTGTAGCCCTCACCGAGACGGTTCCGAGGATACCAAGCTCGGTGGGTCCACGACCTTTATTGGCCGAGATAGGTTTAGGGGGGGTGAGGTAAAAAATTTAGGTGGGGGTAGGGGCGGGGGGGGGTTAGGTTTCGTGGGGAGGCTATTGGGCACTGTTTTGGATTTAGGGTGGGGGAAGGCCAGAGGGGGTAAGGATCAAATTACAAAAAAGTGGGTGGGACTTAAAATTTTGGGTGGGGCTTGGAAACGGTTGGGGGTGTGGCTTACTGAAGTGGGTACTAATTTACTAAATCAAAAAGATGGCGCGTAACGGAAGAATGTGACGCGTAACGAAAAATTTTTTCCAACCCCGATAAAGAAGTTTCACTTCAAAAAGATGGCGCGTAACGGAAGAATGTGACGCGTAACGAAAAAAATTTTCCAACCCCGATAAAGAAGTTTCACTTCAAAAACATTGATATAAATATTCCTACAGAAAAAGAAATGAAATAGAGTTTATCGGTAGCTTGTTGGATATGGCAGTAGTTAATTCAAATTCATTAATGTAAACTTGTGATTTGGTTAACTTACGATAAGGAGTTAACTACTGTATTCACGTATCCTTGTTTTAGGCGGCATCATCAATTACAAGTTCAACCCAGCGGAGGAGAGCATATTCTTCAGCAGACAACCTACAACAAATCCATATTTCACTAAAGAACTGGGGCCAGATGATTATTTTGGTAACCTACTACACTCATGCTAGATATCTCATAATCGACTTCCAATATAATGTTTACATCTGAAATATGCCTCTTTTTTGCATTTCCCTCTAATTGATAAAGACCAGTTGTAAAAAATTCTACGCTATTTTTTTGAGAAGAGAAATATTTCAACTTGGACATTCGTAAACTGAAAATTATATCGCCTTTATTTTCATATACATGTAAATTATTATAGTGATATGATTAAAAATATAATTATATCAATGATGTTAAGAAATTATAACGAAATAAGAATTAACGAACATAATACGTTCCAGGATACAGTGTAGAATCAGGAATTTTCGAAAAAGATGGCCAAGTGTTATATGTGGGCGGCGCACCTCGATCCAAAATGGGATATGGTCAAGTATGTAGTAACTATTTTTTTTTGTCATTATAGATGTGGAAAGAGTACTCAAACTATTTATAGATTTTCAAACTGATTAAAAACACTGCGAATAATCAATCAGTCTCTTTACATTTTTTTGTGTAATAATTCTCAAAATTGACTGTATTGCACCTGATGGTAACAACAGGCAAATCAGAGGGGTGTTTACGTACTGGTGAGAAATGTCTTTCACGCTGATATATAATTATACCTGACTTCCTGTGACTAAACAGACTAAGGCAGAGAGAGAGAAAGAGTACTTGAAATACTAACTGGTCCCAGAACGTAATACACTTGCACGATTCATTACAACGAGTTACAGGAATATCACCGGTGTTCACAATTCGAGCAAATAGAATATTCTACCACTAGCATCACTTTTATGACATCTTATTTCACTGTCTATGTCCTCATTATTTTCTAGCCTACCATAACCAGACTTTTATTTCTCAGGTCCTAATCTTCGAACCAGCGGTAAAAGAAAAAGACCCATTAAGAATTCACGCTACTTTAAAAGGACCTCAACTTGGCGCGTATTTTGGGGCCAGCCTCTGCTGTGTTGATATCAATGGGGATGGCATGTCAGATCTCTTAGTTGGGGCACCTAATTACGCAGCAATTGGTGGAGAGTTGCTTTACGATCAAGGAGCTGTGTTTGTGTACATGGCGAATGAAACGGTAATCATTGTATGAGAGATGTGACTACAATTTTCCAGTGTAGTACGATAAGCGTTCATTAGAATTCAAATTCTAATTTAAAGTGGATAGGATGATTAAGAAGCACCTATATTATTCTTTTTCTTCCGATATTCCCCTCTTGTGGCAGTTAGTGCAGTATGCCTTTTAACATACGTAAACTCACGCCTTTATCCCCGAAGGGGTAGGCAGAGGCGCCTATCGCCATATCGGGCACAAATTCCTGACTCCGAACTGATAATGAATAGAAAAACCCAATATCACTTTACCCGACCCGGGACTCGAACCCGAGACCTCAGCTTTGTAACCATACCATAATACAACTACGCCACCGAGGCAGTCATGCCTTTTAACCTTGTTGCAAAAAATTTGGCCCCTAACGTAGCACCAGTTGCTTACCTGATATAAACTCTTTCAGGAATAGGAGAGTCCCGCTTTTAAATATCAAGATCTTGATAAAATGATTTATTTACTTCTCAGGACACCGGCTTCGTTTTGATACCAGCAGGATACGTCACAGGGTCTGGACAAAGTGGTGCACGATTTGGGACCACTGTAGCTGATCTTGGAGATATCGACGGAGACGGCTATAATGGTACTTATTTATTAGTGTAACTTGTGATTACGCCCACTTATTAAAATGAATCTTTTAATTGGCATGCGTAGTACCATACTTTCATCTTTAAACTTCGAGTTAACTTAGGCCGACGAAAAGTTTATTAAATGGGCATGGCAAATTACTTTTACTTCGATAATTTTATTATAAAGCAAGAATGAAAGTAGATACATGATTACATCATAACATATAATATTATATTAACATACTTATATTACACATTTCAGCAATAAATACAAGTATGAAAATATTATTTTTATTATGATGTTCTTTGTCTTTTGCCACTTAATAAGTTATCGTATCAAATTTTTCAGATATAGCTATCGGTGCCCCGTGGGAGGACGTTGGTGTGGGAGCTGTATACATTTACAGAGGCACTAATAAAGGACTCAATAATCAGTACGCCCAAAGAATCCTTGGAGAACAAACACAAGGATTTGGATGGTCCATATCTAAAGGTTACGACGTAGACCAGAATAATTGTAATGGTAAGTTTATTTCACCAAGACATAAGGATCCCACAACAGAGCTTCTCGTTTTTTGAATTTCATCAACACCTGAAACTATTTGATGCAAGTTCTTTCGGATGCCATCAATGTAACTCTAACAACACCTTGATCTACCACGACGCCAACAAAGCCGTCCGTAGTACGATTTACAATTTTTCAAGCTTACTTCGACTCCAACATAAAATAGGGAATGAGCAAATTCAAATTGCTCGACTTGAGAATTTATCAAGACCTCAATATTAAAAGCGTGACGCCATTCAATACTAAATCAACAATTTTTTTTCAGATTTAGTAGTAGGAGCTTTCAAAAGCAACGTAGCAAATCTGTACAGATGTGTCCCAACGATGCAAGTGTACGCCCAAATAAGAGTTCCCGATGCTATGAATTTACCACAAAATTCTACTGAATTTACTGCATTGTTCTGTGTCAGTGTTCCAGCGAAACCGTCGTGGCCTCATGTTAAAATAGGTAAGTGCTGAGCATAATGATTATAATAAATAATTTCACTATATTCATATATTTTGTTAATGATATAATACCACCGGTCTACTCGTAGTTGATATTCAGTGATAAAATAAGTTTAAAAAAAATTAAATATGATATAGCTTATATCCAGGCATTGACAGCGTCCGTGGCGCAGTTGGTTAGACACCGGCTGAGAAACGACAGGCTGCAGGTTCAGTTCTCTCACCGAGACAAATGTTTGTGTGAACTATAGGTTTATGTTTCGGGTCTGGGTGTTTGTGAGACCGAAAAGTCTCTCGTAGTTTCTGATATCCACGACACAGTACTCGATCTTAGTATGGGGTTAGTATGTACATATGTGACTGTTGGGTGCTTTTTTATTTATTTATCTTTTGACGAAAAGAAGAAACGGGGTAGTCTTAGATTTTAACAAAGTTTCAGAATTATTAATAAATTTAAAGGAGGTTCATCTTAGGTCTTTCACTAAAAATCTAAAAGAGAAGTGTATTTAAGTTTGAAGTTTGTCGGCCTTAGAGTACCTATAATAGAAAAATAAAAGGGGATACTTAGTCTACTACAAAGTTTAATAAATACGCTAAATAGCTCAATATCTGGTAATAAATGTGCGACTATGCTAAGAAATGATCCTAATGGAGAAACAATATCTCAAGTCGTGTGAGTAAGTGCCGAATGTTGTAATGTGATTTATAACTTAAACGGTGTGGGCTGTGCCTTTATACAGAAACATTTCGAAGAGAAATATAAGTCATGTTTTATTTAGAAAATTCCTATAAAGAAATGTATAATGAATCATTTCTTCATGTCTACAGTTATTGGATTTCACAAAGGCCTTGTTGATGCTTTTAGTGTCATCCAGAACAAGAATTTTCAATGTTTGCAATTAAAAAAAAAAAAATCTTTCTTATCAGATTTACTGGAAACCGAATAAAATTGACAGCCTCCGTGGCGCAGTTGGTGAAACGAGAGGCCGCGGGTTCGATCCCCGCACCGAGACAAATTTTTGTTGAGCTCACAAGTATTTGTCTCGGGTCTGAGTGTTTGTGAGACCAAAAAATCTCTCGTAGCTTCTGATACCCACGACACAAGACTTAATTGATCCTAATGTGGGGTCAGGACTATGTATGTGACTGTTGGATGTATTTATTATTATTTAATGTAGTGTGAAGATGGTAAAACAAAAATATATAATAAAATAACATAGATTTTTAGTCACTATTAAGAATATGCAAAATAAATAGGATTATAATACAGGGTAAATCAAGACCGCGACCGAACACGAAGCCAAATGGTAGTAATAGTGCCTTAAAACAAAATGCAAGTAAAAATTTCGCAATTTTTTGCATATCGTCTTATTTGGTGATATATATTTGCTTTTGCTAAAATAATGATGTACACCTATTTATTTTTAAACACCCAATGGTACGTAAGGGTTTGAATTAGTATTTTCATAAAAACTAGGTATTTATCACCCAAACTCGATGATTTTTAAAAAAATCTAAAAAAATATGTCACTGTTTTGGAGTAATTTTTATTTGCATCGTGCATGTAACCACTAAAACTACCACCTGGCTTCGTTTTGGGTCGCAGTCTTGATATACCCGGTATTTGACAGCCCTCGTGTTGTAGTTGGTTGAACACCGGGTCTGGTATTTGTGGGACCGAAAAATCTCTAGTAATTTCGATAGACTTGTATTTTAATGCGAAGTCAGGACTATGTACAATTGAAAATGACTGTTGGGTGATATTTTCAGGACTAAATGCAAGGATAACCATAGACCCAGAAGAAAACAGAGCGAGGGTGTCTGGAGACTCGGAATACAAGGTTACTGTCACTCCCGGCACTGACAACTGCGATGAGCAAACTGTAGAAGTTATTGTAAGGATATAAGTTTTATTCTTATTTCGCGGTCTCTCTCTCTCTCTCTCCCTCTCTCTCTTTCTCTCTTTAGTCGCAGGAAGTTCACTGTTATTATTCTAATTTACTAGACAATAATTTCAATCGAAGTCGGTTTTGTTACTTCCTTATTTTTATCTTTACTTAGCCAATCTTCATAATACATTTATGGTCTAATTTTATGTAAAATATGTAATGTATAAGTATACGTTAAAAAAGTAAAACGATATAAAAATATGCATTTTACTTGATTTATACTCGTAAGATCAGTTATATCTGAAATAAGATCCATGTATGTTTAAAATCAAGAAAACAATTCAGTCTTGTAGAGAAACACTTTTAAATATATAAATGCATATTTTCTTAGAGATTGTGATTTGTATCATAAAACTATAAAAAAAATAAAAAAAATTGTGTTCTGCATATAAGCAAACAAAGAGTATAGTTGAAATATGGCCCAAAAATACTTATTTCATGTACTATAAAAACTAAATATTATTCTACCGACAAAAAGTACTTAAGCATAGAAGGATATCTGCCGAAACCCGGGATTGAACCGGGGACCTCTAGATCTTCAGTCTAACGCTCTCCCAACTGAGCTATTTCGGCTATGTGAAAGCTGTGGAATTTATCGACATGGTTATTGAAAGTCGAAGATAAATCTTTTGAAGGAAAAAATAATAGAACTGATTCACGTTGGACAGCCTCCGTGGCGCAGTTGGTTAGACGCCGGCTGAAAAACGACAGGCTGCAGGTTCAATTCCCGCACCGAGACAAGCGTTTGTGTGAACCACAAGTATTTGTTTCGTGTCTGGGTGTTTGTGAGACCGAAATGTCGCTAGTAGTTTCTGATACCCACGACACAAGACTCGCTCTTTGTGTGGGGTCAGCACTATGTATGTGACTGTTGAGTGTTATTATTTAATTTATTTTATATAATTGGACATTAGGGCTAGCGCGGACGGGTTACGTTTGCCTCCGTGACTAATTCGTCACTCTTAAGAAGTTCGAGGCTATGTATGGAGATACGCGCATGTTCGTGACAATTGAGTGACATTTTTGACACTACCCCTATCGTGAGCGCATTCTGCTTTGGAGACGTGACGTGGCAGTGACAAAAACTTTTATGTCACTCCGACAAAAGTCAACCGTGCGTGCTGACTCTTAAAATATGATGCACAAAATTTCTCTGTTTAAACTGGTTAATATTATTATAAGTTCTTCAACTGCCATAAAATCATAACCTTAACTCGTTAATCATAAATGCCAAACCTTATTTAATACTGATAATCTTTATATAAACTATTTTATATCCTTCTATCTGTCAATTATCTCTAATATTAAGGCTCAGTTATATAACCTGTCGGAAATATCTGTGAACTTAGCTGGAATGCGGTTCACATTACATTTTTTGTGGTCCCCTATCTACTATGTTGTTTTATATATTAGATTTTACATAAATATTATTCTCTTTTCTATTTCAATTCAATATAACCTATTTTGAATTTGCTGAACTTTGTTCCAATGACATCAATCATTCAGGTCCACAGATATTACCGACGGAAATACAAACTAACTTACTTTGACTTTGACAATGGTATCGCCATACATTTGTAACATATTTGACATAGGTAATGTAAGAGATTGACGTTTTTTAATACATTTAGTATAATGTTTTTACAACACTCAGTAAATTAATGTTAACAGTTGAAACAAACGAACATATTCCAAACACTCGTTCCAAAACACACGAGTACTCATCGCACATTCGAAATTGGCAGAATTGTCGACATCGGCACTGCTTGCCATAAACAAAAAAATTAATTGACGTTTTTAAAATCAAAGGTAGACCCTAAAAAACGGAATTAAAACCGATTTAAGTCTAACAGACTAGTCTGGATTTTGAAACATTTTTTCATTTACAGCCTACAGCTGACTTGTCGAGACCAATATCAATGAAATTCGAATTGGAGCCATTGGAACTACTACAAGGTACATTTAATACATTATTAACTTTCTATTTTACAAGGTTTAATAAAGCAGAATAGAGGAAATATTTACAGTAGTCAATTATATATTGCCTGCTGCAACTTCTTACGGTATCCGTGGCGTTGTTAAACTCCGGCTGCGAAACGAGAGACCGCGAGTTCGATCCCCGCACTAATTAATATATTATACCTATATGTTTTATTCACAACTATTTGTACTAAAACTATTTTTTACAGATTTTATCTCGGAAATTGTTTAATTTTTACATTAACATCACGACGTTTCGATTACTTTACAGCTATCGTGGTCACGGGGCGGATAGTGACTAATTCCACGATAAAATCCGTAGAAAATCGTTTTATTTCAATGTGTAACATTCGCGTAAATCTAAGAAACCATTACACAACGATTTGACAGCCTCCGTGGCGCAGTTGGTTAGACGCCGCCTGTGAAACGAGAGGCCGCGGGTTCGATCCCCGCACCGAAACAAATATTTGTGTGATCCACAGGTATTTGTTTCGGGTCTGGGTGTTTGTGAGACCGAAAAGTCTCTCGTAGCTTCTGATACCCATGACACAAGACTCGATCTTAGTGTGGGGTCAGGACTATGTATGTGACTGTTGGGTGTATTTATTTATTTATTTATTTGTCTTGGGTCTGAGTGTTTGTGAGACCGAAAAGTCTCGTTGTTTCTGTTATCTATGACTCTACTCTTGGTTGAAGCTAAGGTGGAAGTCGTTAAACATTATATTTTTAGCTAGTAATGGAATAACCTTTATAAATATGGATAGAATTAACTTATTTCTAAAATAATGGTTTCTTAGATTTACGCGAATGTTACACATTAAAATAAAAGTGACCACGAAAGCTGTAAAGTAATCGAAGTTAAAAAATGTAAAAATTAAACCAAATCGCGATAAAATCCGTATAAAATAGTTTTATTTCAATTATTTCTAAAATGTTCAAGTTCATACTAAGTATCATTACACTCGATTTTAAAAAGCAACGTTGTATCAAAGTGAATGAAAGAGCCGAACCAGACGGAATGCAAAATTGCAACGTTTTACAAGAATTTAGATCGCTGAATATTAATTTCGTGCGCTTTATGAAAAATAATGACGCTGTTATTTACCTCTACGTTTATTTACGGTGCTGCTTTTAAATATAATTTGCTTTTGGAAATTTTTGATAGCACGTGTATGAATAAAATGAATATTACGAAGACGGTATTATGGTATGGTTACAAAGCTGAGGTCTCGGGTTCGAGTTCCGGGTCGGGCAGTGATATTGGGTTTTTCTATTCATTATCAGCCCGGAGTCAGGAATTTGTGCCCAATGTGGCGATAGGCTCGTCCCTATCACATCGTGGGACGGAACATACAAGGCGAAATATGGGCGTCCTGGTGGCGACTATGTCTACCCCTTTGGGGATAAAGGCATGAGTTTATGTATGAGCGATGACGTGAGCCATGTTCAGTCCTGATCTTACTGTGGCCAGGTGATGATGATATACCAATGACCATAATAATTATGCCATGTGGTTTTTTAAGTTAAGTTAATAGAAAATAATTGAAGAGGAACAAAATTTGGCCGCCGCGCCGCGTACAAGCGATGTTAAATTGATTCGTTATACAGAAATATGTATACCTATGTAATATATGTTTTAAATCGATCAACGAAATTTCTACTTATTATAATATATTACATCACTGCTTTTATCAAGATTTGTTTATAAATAATACAATTACAATTGCTAGAATTTCAATATTAATGGAACTATTTTATGATTTATTCTATCGAGAAAATTTTACGGAAGCTTGTTTTGAACACAATGGTCCACTCATAAATATGACCAAGGTTAGCAGACATTTTTTTCGCTGCTCTAAACTGTACACATTTAGCTGAAATACTGGTTAAGGACGCCTATTTTGATAATGCGCATCGATAAGGAAAGCAGAAACGATAATTGTTTTATTGACAAAATATATCTTCATAACAAAGGCGTTACCAACACAGGGATCTGATTTCTACCTTCTTCATAGCAATGAGACTTAAAATAATTGTATATGCTTTACTTTTACAATTCTATAGAAAACTCGACAATGTTCCTGAAAGACGCAGCAAGATTATCAGAAGACTCGAATCTACAATCTTCGTTCCTTATTCAACTGGTGCGGGATTGTGGAGACGACCTGATCTGCACTCCATGGCTGGTGATGACTTGGGACGCTTTGGACAAGTAAGTTACTTTATTTAAACATATTAAGCAAAAACGTCTGAATGTTCTGAAGTGTTATACTGTTGTGAAATACTGGTGATGCAGTCTGCTAAGGTACGGTTAATATTTTGGGTATAAGAAATACATCACTTTCCGACCCAAAAACGTTCTGTATAGTAACAAAATCATATTAAAATAAAAATATTCTTTACGGGTTTGATCGCGATTTGGTTTAATTTTTACTTTTTTTAACTTCCCGACGTTTCAATTACTTTACAGCTTTCGAGGTCACGGGGCGGACAGGACAGCCCGCGATAAAATCCGTAAAAAATAGTTTGATTTCAATGTGTAACATTCGCGTAAATCTAAGTAACATTATGAAAATCATATTAATCTTTGTTATGTTACTGAAGTATGAAGTTTGCAATACATGTAAAACAACGTATTCAAACTCATATTTAATGCAACTTCAAACGAAGATATATCTTAACTTGAGTGAATTTGTCACTGTCAAAGATTTTAACAACATAATTAATAATCTGTTCCAGCCCATACATCCCAGGTTCAGAAACAACGCTCGGGGGAAGACTGACAGTGTTGAACAAAGAGGAACCTGCATACGGAGCCAAAGTCCACATAACCCTGCCTTCCACACCAGTCCGAGTCCCAAGCGAATGTTCCTTGAAAGAACTGAACATGACTTGCGAAGTCCCGGCTCCTTTATTGAGAGGAGAAGATATAAGTTGGGATGTCCAGCTGGAGTATACCAAAAGAATGCCGTATGAAGACTCGTTGACAATTGTCGCTGTTTTGGAGGACCATTTGTATAACAGGAATATAACAGATGAGCCTGTTGTTGAATTGAAGATTGATGTTGTGGCTCAGGCTAATTTTAGTGTTAATGGGTAAGGAAAAAGTAAATTTTGTTTCTTTGTGATATCATATGTTTTATACCTAAATGAAAGGAGAGGATAGATTCGCGGGCGCATTTGGTTAGACGCTGCCTGTGAAACGAGAGGCCGCGGGTTCGATCACCGCACTGAAACAAAATATATTTGTGTGATCCACAGGTATTTGTTTCGGGTTTCGGTTTGTGAGACCGAAAAATCTCTCGTAGTTACTGGTACCCACGACACAAAACTCGATCTTAGTGTGGGGTCAGAACTATGTATGAGACTGTTGGGTTTATTTATTATAAAAGAAAGAAATAAAATGGCAATGAGAGAGGAATGAGAGAGGAATGGCGACAGATCGTAAAACGAGCCGCCACCTGTAAAGATGACCGTCGTGGTCGTCACTCTGGCAAAAGTGTTAACAACTAAGAAGAATAGCTTAATTATAGTAATAAGCTGAAGTCAAACTGATAATAATTGTACCGGCAGTTAATGTCTATAATGCCATAGAGTTAAACGGCTGCCTCCAAACTCATATATCCTGCTTTCTTTGATGTCTCGACGAGTGTACCAAATTGAAAGCAAATGAAATGAATTGCTTAAAGCAAATGAATATCATCTTCCAAAATATAATTGATTATTAAAATTCATATTCGGCGTTTTGGCATGATGATAATTAATCATTTCTTATTAGGTTTTTTTAATAACAACACAAACCTCATTTATTTAAATTATTTCAGCAAGCCTCTCCCGAACCGAACAATAACCATAACGAGGGAATCGTTTTACAAAGCTGAAAATATAGATTTCGTGCATTATTATGAGGTAAATATGATTTTAATTTATTTTTAAATTTAATTAATCGTCGTGGAACATTTTTATTTTATCTCAGTAATTTATATTATTAAATTAATGCATGATATTTTGCGTAAATGTCAACCAAGAAGAATTTTCGAATGAAAGCTACGCAATACAATATTACGCAATCCTGAATTTAATAGAAATGTAAAAAAATTGCGTATTTTATAAAATTACTGTTTCGGCTTTAAAACTTAAAATAACAACATTTTAGTTAAAATACTCTTAATACATAATGGTTTCTTAGATTTATGCGAATGTTACACATTGAAATAAAACTATTTTTTACGGATTTTATCGTGATTTGGTTATATTTTTACATTATTTACCTTCCATTTTACTTTTGTTTAACGTCGGGAAGTTAAACAAAATTTAACCAAATCGCGATAAAATCCATAAAAAGTAGTTTAATTTCATACATACATACATACATACTTAAACTCACGCCTTTATCCCCGAAGGGGTAGGCAGAGGCGCCACCAGGACACCCACAATCAAAATTTTTATTTCAATACTCTTAATACAATGAATATCCTGCATCTTAGGAAGAAATAATATAAGCGGACAGTAGATGTCATAAGTTGCAATTCTGCCTGCCCCTTTCAGCATGCATACGTGGACTTATGTATGAATTAATTTATAAATTATTTTCTAGATTATCAACTACGGACCTTCTGATTGGTACAGATTGGAAGGCGATATTTTCATACCAGATAATGTAAGTATTTTTATTTAACCTCCTTTTTATGACAGCCTCCGTGGCACAGTGGGTTAGACGCTGTGAAACGAGAGGCCGCGGGTTCGATCCCCGCACCGAGACAAATGTTTGTGTGAACCACAAGTATTTGTTTCGGGTCTGGGTGTTTGTGAGACCGAAAAGTCTCTCGTAGTACCTGATACCCACAAGACTCGATCTTAGTGTAGGTCAGGACTATGTATGTGAATGTTGGGTGTATTTATTTATTATTTATTAACCACATTTCGCCCACTTTACATTAAAACATTATATAATGCAATGAATATGAATTCTTTGATTTATTGATTCCTAAATGTTCTGACTGCATTAATTTTTGATATTTAGATTTCTTATTAGTTACATTAATATGGTGTAAAATACATTATTAAAAATATCTTCTCGATACATTCATATAATTTTGGGAATTCAATACAATTTATTTTCAAAAAATAATAATTATCTTCAGTTGTAGCCTCAGCCAGTGATTTTCACAACGATCTGCAGATTCAATATATGGATAATTACTATATATTTTAATCGACTGCCTCGGTGGCGTAGTTGTACTACGTTACGACTACAAAGCTGAGGTCTCGGGTTCGAATCCCGGGTCGGGCAAAACCATATTGGGTTTATCTATTCATTATCAGCCCGGAGTCAGGAATTTGTGCCCGATATGGCGATAGGCTCGCCCCCTATCACATCATGGGACGGAACATACAAGGCGAAATGTGGGTGTCCTGGTGGCGCCTCTGCCTACCCCTTCTGGGATAAAGGCGTAAGTTTATGTTTGTATATTTTTAAATTTAATTGCAGATGAATATATCGGGTCCTATCAAAGGTTGTCCATGGAACTGGACTTCTGAATGCTCCTGGGCTATACCAGCTCAAGTGTCCATGCCAGTTGTAATGCCTTTACGTTTCGACTTAAGCCAGTACGGTAAGCTTAACTTCAACTTTTTAAACGCCCTTAGTATCAGTGTTCGTCTTTTGATTAATGGCTTTTAGCTGATCTTGATTTCGAAATTGAAATTATATTCTGGAACAAATAAAAATCATCACCATCATCATCAGCCTGTTGCAGTCCACTGTTGGACATAGGCCTCTCCGGTCTGCTGCTTTACGCATCCAGTCGCTGCCGGCCCTCTTGTGCAAGTCGGCCCACCATCTGACCAGAGGACATCCATCCGTCCCAATAAAACTAATAAATATTTTAATTCCAGGAGATTTTCTGGAAGAGAACAATACCATCAACGCCACAACGAAGTTATGCTTTTGGATAAATGATCAGTATTAGTAAGTAACTTCTTTTAACAACGCCTGTAGCATTTGGTAATAAATCACGTATAAAACTACTGCCATCCTGTATACCTGGGTCCTTTAACTTGCCGACATAATTTTGCCAAATAATAAGAAAGGACTGCCTCGGTGGCGTAGTTGTACTACGGTACGACTACAAAACTGAGGTATCAGGTTCGAATCCCAGGTCGGGCAATTTGATATTGGGGTTTTCTATTCATCATCAGCTCGGAGTCAGAAATTTATGCCCGATATGGCGATAGGCTCGCCCCCATCACATCATGGGACGGAACATACAAGGCGAAATGTGGGTGTCCTGGTGGCGCCTCTACTTACCCCTTCTGGGATAAAGGCTTGAGTATGTATGTAATAAGAAAAAATGGCAACACATTATTTGCCGGCACTGCACTTACAACTACGACTATGTTGTCTGCTGTGGCAGTATAAAGATTTAATAATATTTGGCCATCTTTAAATTGCAGCTCATCGGAAGTGACGACGACATTGGTGCTTGACCCAGCTCCGTTGATATGGCCGCTCATAGTCGGTGTGGTGGCAGGATTGATTGCTGGTCTTCTTCTGCTCGCTCTCATAGTCTACGGACTGTATAAAGTAAGTTTCTTTTTATTGCGATGAATGGCGAGACGAGCATGCCATTTACCTGATGGTGAGCGATGTGACCGCTCATAGACAGTAGCAAAACGAAACACCATGTATTACAAAGCAATGCTTGGCATTCCACTGCGCTTCCATCCTAAAACATAAGATATCTCATTATGTCCAGTAGTTACTCTGGCTACAATGTCCTTTAAACCGGAACACAACCGTGCATTTACACTGCTGTTCTAAGACTGAAATATTATATCAATGTAAGGTACATTAGACTGTCGTTGGTTTTTAACATTTCAGGCCTCATACGAAATCTAGAAGCTTCCTAGGCAATAAAATATTTACGTTAATTGATAATCAAGTAGTTAGCTAATTTCATAAGTTATGACATCCATTGTTTATCGATGAAATAATTTTGTTTAAAAGACAGGGAACGTCTGGGTTTAGAATTTTCTTTTTCCATACTTTATTCAAATTAAGAATTAAAACTTCAACCTTACATATAAGCAGCCATATTCATAGACAGCTTAAAAACCTATTTTAGTTATCGAATGTTTTGTCTTCTTCGCTTAAACTGCATTCAAAAGTCGTTTGAAAGGAAAATACATTCGACAACCAAAACAGGTTTTATAACAGGCTATGAATAAGGCCGAAGAACAATATTATTTTTCGTTTTAAAAGTCGTATTCCCTTCCAGTATGGATTCTTTTCAAGAAAGCAACGGGATAAGCTGAAGGAACTACAGGAACAAAGGGCCCAGCAGCAGCAAGAGCAATCCGATGCCAGCGGGAGTTCTACAGAACTTCTCGAAAATAATGACTCCACCAGAGAGTTATTATTGGAGGATTCTGAATAAAAATTTTAGATAGCAAATGGACTAAGTTTTCCGAAAGTAATTATAATTTATATTAACTGATACACGTATATAGTGGCTTACCAAGAAGTGAACTGCGATAAAACTGCCACCCATGATAATATAATCATCAGTTGATTATATTATTAGGATATCTACACAGAGTCAAGAGGTGACTGAAAATTAAGCATTTTAGGGTGATTCATAGGTTTTTTATTTATGTCCTCGTTAATTACCATTTTTATAGTCAGTATTGGTTTAAAATAAGGTTGAAAATAAGCTTTATTAGTATTTATAATCATAAATTAAACATTATTATATAGAAATATTTAAAAATACATATTATAAGGTTGAATGTAAGAAAAGGACTGAGTCATTTTAGTATTTAATAAATAGATTAATATTTTTTTTACTAAATTTGTTTCATTTCAAATATATAAGGTGCACATTTTTAATTGCTACCACAAGAGTTTGCTACCAGTAAAGTGCTGTAACACAAAAGTGTCGAGGAGAATCCCAATATCAACCCTAATCCTTGCGACGTGAATTTCGAATGTCGACCTGACGAGAAGAAACCAGTTTATGTTACAGATAACGTTGTTTATAACTGTCTGGTAGACATGGATTGGAGTTACAATAGCTACGAAGATAACTACAGTATTATTTGGAAGTTTACCAACTATGATCCTACTGTATGTATCTTACCGGTAGAGCGATTTCAGCATACTCACATGCTCTGCTAAAACAATAAAAAGGGAGAAAAAACCACCGAGAGTGATAGGCGAAAAGAAACCCAATGCTAAGGAGTGTAAATGCGAAATTTGTAATTAGGAGTTGTATCTAACTCTCGTTGAGATATTGAAGCATAAAATACTTGTAAAATAAAATAAAAATTGAAATGTGTTGTTGTTTTACATAGCGACGGTATTACAAAATCTGGCGCAGCTATGTGACTCATAGTCGAGTTCAGTGTGAACAATATTTTGAATATCTCACTAGTGTAAATTGCTTTGTTGCTGTGTGTTTTGCAACGGCATGATTGCTGATGAATGTTTGCTACCGTACACAGCGGAATTATTTGCAGAAATGTGATGGATTTCGCTGAGAACAAGGTTCTATGAATATTTATATATATTTTTTTCACTTTATGTGTACAAAAGAAAACAAAAATCAAGGAATGAAACTGTTTGATCTACTGTTTTTAAGTAAAAATGTAAAATAGAAATTATATTTAACAAAATAAAAAGGTTTAGGGTCACCGGCTGACTAGGAAACGATCCAGTGAGCAGCGTTTCATTGCAAATCATAAACATTTTTTTTACCATTTACGAACCTTTGTAGATATTTTAATGTGCGTATATTATTCGATGAATATAAAAAATCTTATAGATCGATATTCACTTCTACACTCAAAATGTTTTGAAAAACAACAATCTACGAAGTAATAAATACAATACTACAGTAGTTCCAGCTGTAAAAATATAAAACTCAATTTGCATCAAAAGCGTATTAACAAAGCGCAAACTATTACCCAAGTCCCATTCATATCAACATCAGATTTAATCTAAAATCTCAGTTGGACTAGACGTTACAACAATGTTTAATTTCAGCTCCAAGACACATCTAGGCACAAGATAGACTTATTCGCGCTTGCTAAATGGGAAGCTGGATCAAGTTACTGTGACCTAGATATTAGATTTATGAGGAATATCGAGAGTGTTATAGCTCATTTAATAGTTAAGGCTTTTATAGAAGCCACTGCTTACAAGTTATCGTCAAGAAAAGGAGCCACCATGTTGGGCGCCAATAGGCTTGAGTTGTTCTGTAGACTCGAGAACATCTTAGTCTGTCATAGAGGTTACCATGTGGGAATAATAACTATATTTGAGCTGTTTATACTACATGATAAGAGAGATATAAAAAAAATTCAAGGCAAACTATTGAGGAAAAAAATGTTTCTTTGTTGGTATACTCAGACGTTTAATGGAATATTTCTAGTATTTCTCAAATACATAGATACTAACATATAGATATTAGATACTAGCTACTAACATCAAGAAAAAATGTGTGTGTGTATTAGTGTACACACGTAAGAAGTGAAACTTCTTTATGACATCATTTTTCGAAAAATTATCTACTATTTACAAATTTACAGAATTGGTAAAATAAAGCTAAATTAAATAAAGTTTAAGTTTAGGAGGGGGGAAATTTTTGAGGGAATTTGGGATTTCTATCGGGGCCAATTTGTAGCCCTCACCGAGACGGTTCCGAGGATACTAAGCTCGGTGGGTCCACGACCTTTATTGGCCGAGATAGGTTTAGGGGGGGTGAGGTAAAAATTTTAGGTGAGGGTAGGGGCGGGGGTTAGGTTTCGTGGGGGGGCTATTGGGCACCTTAAAATATTTTTGGGTGGGGAAAGTTGTGGAGGGGGAATTCGGGAATTCTGTTGGGGCAGGATTGTAGGCCTCACCGAGCCGGTTCTAATGAACCCAGGGTCGATGGGTCTACGATGGATATTGGCGGAGATAGGAATAGGGGGGGTGAGGTAAAAATTTTAGGTGGGGGTAGGGGCGGGGGGGGGTTAGGTTTCGTGGGGAGGCTATTGGGCACCTTAAAATATTTTTGGGTGGGGAAAGTTGTGGAGGGGGAATTCGGGAATTCTGTTGGGGCAGGATTGTAGCCCTCACCGAGCCGGTTCCAATGAACCCAAGGTCGGTGGGTCTACGATGGATAATGCCGGAGATATGAGTAAGGGGGGTGAGGTAACATTTTTAGGGTGGGGGTAAGCGGGGGGGGGGGAAGTTTCGTGGGGAGGCTATTGGGCACTGTTTTGGATTTAGGGTGGGGGAAGGCCAGAGGGGGGGTAAGGATCAAATTACAAAAAAGTGGGTGGGACTTAAAATTTTGGGTGGGGCTTGGAAACGGTTGGGGGTGTGGCTTACTGAAGTGGGTACTAATTTACTAAATAAAAAAAGATGGCGCGTAACGGAAGAATGTGACGCGTAACGAAAAATTTTTTCCAACCCCGATAAAGAAGTTTCACTTCAATAAAATTCGTAAGTATGAAACGTCAAAAATCTTATTTATTTGGATAAATAAAAAACAAGGCAAAAGCGGTTGCTCTCAATTATAAGCAGATGGCGACAACGAAGTGTTAACTACGTTTTAATTTCTAATCTAATTTTTACAAAACCGAACCTTCTATCATAAGTAAGTTCGTTCAATAACAACGAATAATTATTTTAAAAGCACGTAGTTCCTTACATATTTGAATAAAATTATAGACAAAAGTTAAAATCACTGCGATGTTAACCAATATTCGGTCCATTCATCAACCCTTCACGCAAGTTCTGACCCCTGATTTATAGACTGGAATATTTAGCAAAAGTTTAAACAGGTACGATGAATAGTGGCAAATTGAGTTACAGCCGCGTACAGCAGCGTGCCTCGAAATTTTATAATTAATGGAGTTCTAGCTTGTTTTGCAACAATACTGTTTGGAACATGTTAACTTCCAACTCCTATTGTGATTTCTGACATAATTGGACTTTGTTTTGGAAATTCAATTCATATTTTATTTTTTTAATTCCACAGTGGAGATTTGAAATTCGAACCGAGATTATTGTAAGCTATATGTAAACCACATTATCGTGCTTTTTATTCAAACTGGTTTTTTTAATAGCCTTCGCAGGAAGACAAGCACGCGGTCAGCCTCATGATAAGCGGTCACCGAAGCTCATGGACCTTCGCAGGGTCAGGGATCTGGCACAATCAGTTTGCTGCCTCCAGTATGGAGAAGAAGGACAAGTCATAGCGCTCAGCGAATTTTAGTTTTTATCAAAATCGGGCTCGTGACTCCCATCAGCATTGTTTGCTTTTCCTCATAGTTTCGGATTTGGCCACCGACGCCCACTTGAAAAAGTCACCCTGTATACATTATATACATCAGTGGCTGGAGAGACAGATTTTACGAAATGTGTTTTTCATGATTGTGTGCCGAATCACTTTCATAATTTCTACAACTCACTCGTAGCCGAAATAGCTCAGTTGGGAGAGCGTTAGACTGAAGATCTAGAGGTCCCCGATTCAATCCCGGGTTTCGGCAAAATAGCCTGTGAAACATATTATAATTGTATTTTGTTTTTTGTAGTACATTAAATAATTATTTTTGGGCCATTCAACTATACTTTTTTTATATGCGGAACACAAAAAAATATTTTGTTTTAACGGGTGATGATACAAATCACAATCTTTAGGAAATTTAGATTTATATATTAAAAAGTGTTTTCTACAAGACTGAGTTGTTTTCTTTAGTTTTACATCTTTTGCAAGAATTTTATTGTTTGGCATGGTTTTCTAACAAAGTAAAAGTTGTATTCTATTGAGATATTTTATAAATATTAGTTGAATTTTGCTTTAATTTTTATTAATTAGGTAGAGAGCATTTATTACAAGTCAATACAATCACAGTAATACAACCAATGCATTAAAACACCCAACAGTCACATACATAGTCCTGACCCCGCACTAAGATCGAGTCTTATGTCGTGGGTGTCAGGAACTAGAGTCTTCGGTCTCACAAACACCCAGAACTGAAACAAATACTTGTGGCTCACACAAACATTTGTCTCGGTGCGGGGTTCGAACCCGCGGCCTCTCGTTTCACAGCCAGGGTCTAACCCACTGCGCCACGGAGGCTTTCAAGCTGTTAATCACAGTAAAATATTTTATTTGGGTATAATTGTGAGTATTAAAATGAGCACTAACCTCCAGAAAATAACCTTTTGTATAAATAAATACACTCAACAGTCACATACATAGTCCTGACCCCACACTAAGATCGAATCTTGTGTCGTGGGTATCAGAAACTACGAGAGACTTTTCGGTCTCATATATACGCTATATCCAGCCGCCGCGCCGACCCGTCAGCCTATGTCAGCAACTTTTTGTAGGCGGGCTACTTGGCGGCTTCACACATTGCAAGTCGGAAAACTATTTCGGCGACATGACAGCAGCTTGACATGACTTAAGGAACATTTTTATGACGTTGTTGAGTTTTGCCAGGCAACTGAGCAGAGCGCTTGCGTCGCCGACATGCCGGCAACATGTCGGCGGGCAACACATGCGGGCGTTTGTTGCTAACATGATTCTTTATGACTGTGGGCTCGGCTTTGGTGTGTAATGCGCCTAAGAAAAACGAATTGGTTTCTGTTTTTTCTCCCCTGACAGCCTTCGATATTTTAGGTTTAATTAAAGTAAAGAATTTTCGGAATCTGTGAGAGTGCGAATTAGCTCCGGGCGAACATCTGCCCAATGAGATTACATTGTGTCGCCACTGGCGTTTTAAGGGATAGTTGAATATTCCTAGAATTTAATTAAAAAATCTACAGCGGTGAATTTTTTTTTATGAAGAAGTGTAGTCTTATGGCATTTGATCGATGCCATGGTATTTGATAAATGGCCATTTATCAAATAGAAATATGTTTCGGGCATTTAAAATTCAAAGGAAAAGAGACAGTACAGAAGGGAGTCAATTTACAATTGATTTTTGAATCTGTTGTAACTGTACTGAAAAAATGATGATGAAACTCCCTCAGTAACACCAAATTGTCTTTTATATTCTATTTTGTTTCTATAATCAAAGTTATTTTTTATATTACTATAGATAAAACTGTATACGTTTTGATACAATGACATAAAGCAATTGTAACCTCCAGATCACATATTATATTCTATAATAGCGATCAAAATACTTTGAAATAAAATATATAAAACTAAATTACATTGTACTGTGAAAACCCTCCCAAAGAACGATAACACCAATTGTTAAACTTAAACGCAAGACATAACGCACCCAAGTTCCGTTGTTACGATCCCTTTGAACTCTACGAATTATTACACTCATTAACAACAAAAAGAGAAAACTTTTTCACGCGTCGTGGCCTTAACAAGCATCCATTAATGAGGGCAGCAGTCTGTGTTACGTCTTAGGATAAATGTATATATAGGCGCCTTTTTCTACCTAACGTTTATTTGATTTTATTCTAAGCTAGTGTCTCAGTTTACAACGGTATGATTGCAGAGCTGAGGTCTCGAGTTCGAATCGTGGGTCGGGCAAAGTGATATTGAATTTTTCAATTTATTATCAGCTTGGAGTCAGGAATTTGTGCCCGATATAATGTGACGGAATATACAAGGCGAAATGTGGGTGCCCTGGTGGCGCCTCTGCCTACCCCTTCAGGGATAAAGGCGTGAGTTTATGTATGTATGTGAAGTCTAATAACCCATAAGCCAGCTTGGTGCCCACCAATGTTGATCATAAACAAGACGCTTATTATGTCCTATATAGATAACCCAAGGTAATTCGACCAGAAAATGCAAGATAAGCATTTGATCCCGTTCAATGCATCCACTTCCGAGCTATTGTCATCTAATCCCTGCATTGTTTTGAATTATAATGTAATCTATCAAATGATCATTTTGATAGTGGCTGCTGGTTGTAGATTGACATCTGAGTCATAGATTACCACGCAATTTAACGGTGAAGAAAAATATTGTGAGAATCCTGCGTCCCATACATTTACAAGAATTTCTATGTTATAAATAATAATCTACCATCATTTGCGTGGCGAAATTTGGAACTACAAATAAAATTTTACAATATCTGTTTCACGCAATATGTAGGACATTATGCTTTCATAATACACAACGGGCATTTATTATCGTAATATAATATTAATAACATGTCCCATGTAATGTAATGTTAAGAGAGAAAAAGTATTCATATTGCTTTTCACAACAGAGCTTTCGGCGGACAGTAGATCAAGGACAATCTATGTATACGGTAAAGAAAAATATCGTGAGGAAACCTGCACACCATAGAAATTTTACAAGAATTTCTGTACACTCTGTACTGTTCTTTACTTTACTGTATCAGCCCATATACGTCCCACTGCAGGGCACGAGCGTCCTCTACAATCGAGAGTACGATTGGGAGTGGTTAGGCCATATAGTCCACAACGCTGGCCTAGTGCGGGTTTACATACGATAAAAATTCTTGCAAATCGCTATGGTATGCAGGTTTCCTCACGATGTTTTCCTTCACCGTTATAGTGCGTGGAGATTGACTATCAATACACACATGACCTCGAAAACTCAGGGATATGTGCCCTAGGATTTCAACAAGAATTTCCAGGGTATGTCAAGTTCTCCAACATGCACTAGGCCAGTGGTGGGCCATGGCCTAACTCGTCTCAATCGGATTATCGGTTGTAGAGAACACCGTGCTCAATGGACGATCATGGTCTGAGTAGAGTACAACACAGAGTCTAAATTATAAAATATAACACACAGCCTTCTAGGCATAGTTGAACACAGGCGTATAGTGAAACGAGAGGCCGTGGGTTCGATCCACGCATCAAATGGTTGGGTTAAAAAAGTCTCACGTAGTTACTAATACCCACGACACAAGATTTTGGTGATCTTAATATGCGCCAGGATTTTGTATATGACCGTTTTGTGTATTCATTTATTATTAATTTAATACATTAATCATCAATAGTCTAGAACATTTTTAATTTAACCCTACTAAAAATACCACACCAGTACGATTACATCACTTAACGTAAACAAAATAAATTGTTTAAAAGTTTTCGTTTTTAGTGGCCAATTTGATTAATTTATGTTATTTATATGTTCTGAGCTAAATAATTTAAAGCTAAATAGATATATTTACGTCCAACGTAACATAAATTTACTAATTCATTGTCTTCCAAGGTCATTCCCAAAATAAATGAACAATACATTACTTATGCAGTTTATTGTTCTCATAAAAAACCTAAAGTTGTTTACAAATGTTTTTTTAATATCCATATTGGTCAAATGGCAACGTGTTTTATACTACATTTATAGTTCAAACACACCAAAAAAAATATTACTTCAAAAAATTTATTAAGAATTATGTTTGCGCGAAACTAATTAAAGCACTGCAAGATTTACCAACTTGCTCGGAGCTACAATTTCTGTGAGTTGTTTTTCGGATAGTATCTAGTTTTTCTACGCGTTCGTCCTGATCTAATTGGGCTAATGCTGATGGATATCAACATTTATCACGAAAATCAGTGCTCTGGTAAATTTTATCCCACAAAGATAATTCGTAATGAAAGTAATGTTGATTTATACGCTTATGAGTAAGCAAATCTAATGATTTGTAGTGAAAGAAAACTAATGTAAGCTCTCAGAGCAATTAAGTAATATATTATTGTAATGCAATTCTATTTCATTACAATAATACTTAGCCCATACACCTACATCCTGTGTAGGACGAAGGCCTCTTAAGCAATCGAGAATTCGATTGAGGAGGGTCACGTAAAATTACTATGTACAAGCGTTTTTTATTTTGGTAGTTGGCCGCACTTAGAGACGTTTAATGTCAGTTAAATCGTTCCTTAGTTGATTCTCTTTGTAAAATTTACACTTTGTAATGATTTAATTGTCATTAAATGTCTCTGACTACGGCAGTGATAAATTCATGTTATTTATTTAAGTCTATTCTACACAAATAAAATAACAAAATACAAAATAAAAAAGCACAAATAGCGGTCTTATCGTTCTAAGCAATGTCTTACAGACAATATAAAGCATGCTCCGGTTCAATCCTACAACAAAATCTACACTTACCCCACCATTATCAGTATTTTTATTGATAATGATAAATATACACCCAATATTACCCATTCACCATTTGCAGAAGCCAGAAAACCAATTTTCACTATGAGTTATAAATTTGCCCGCGAACAATAGCGAACAATCCGAAATCATACCGACTCGCACAAAAGGAGGCTTTAAAAATACAGCAGTGGAAACCGCACAATGATACGAGTGTGGATTTGGCCGCTCATTTCGGGAGGCTTAAAATAATCTCCGCATTTATATTGAACTTGCTTGTATTTGGTTATAGTGTAACTTGCTAGATTAGCGTTGTGAAGTTAAGTATCTGAAGTGAAACTGTAAAGAAAAATTGTCAAATTCCACGCCTATTAAGGGAATAAATTACGTCACATATTATTACAGGCGATTAAATATGCAACTGCCATTGGAAGTCAAATTAAAATCCAAAGTAATGACAGAGAAAAATTTACATATTCCACGCCAACCAAGGGAAGATAAATTATGTCACAAAAATTTTAAATAGGCAATCACGTATTATTGGTCACCACTGAAAACGGCGGTTCGGAACCCGTCATAGGGCCAACGTTAATCTGTCGCGTTGTAGGTTTATCATGTGGAAACAATCAGCCCCGTGTAATTGTGGTGAATACAGATATACCAGAATGCAGCCTAATGGGTTCGTTGATACCATATCTGAACTGCACTACTTATTTACTTTATTACACTGCACATATAGAAGGTATATAGGTGGACTTAATGCCAGGGCTTTCTCTGCCAGTCTTCCCTGAGATGGTGCAGAGGTGAACTGAAGGTGCACTGTAGTCTCCTTTTCGTGCCGGTATTTAAAAAAACTGCGTTTGAATAGTATAGTTTGTTCTTCACCCAACTGAACCATGTCATCAGTCTTGTGGAATCAATATGCAATGTTTTATCATTATTCGTTGAGTCCGGTCCTGATGTCGCGGCTATTCTGCGACCGTTGTGGGGCTTTGTTCCGACTGTGCTCAGACATAAAATTGGCACAAAACATACTACATCTGCTCGCTTTTTGCATGAAAATACTATTTGATAGAAAAATTAAGCTATATTGCCGCTGAATGGAAAATAAGCCTTTGCAAAATATATTTTTGTAAGAAGCAAAACTGGCTATAAGTGACCAAAAACACAATAACCAACTAAATAAACACAATCAAATACAGACATTATTCCGTCTGAAAAAACAATTACATGGAATATTAACAGAGGTCTGTTCAAATAGACGGCATACGAGGACGAACGCTTAGCCGGCCAATATTTGCCGAACGTGATCGATCCTACACAGGATAACGGGCATTATCCGTGTTATCCTCGGTTCATATCAGTTACTTTAGCCTCGGAAATTGGTGAGAAGGAATAAATTGATTGGTAATTGGCGAGATGGAATAAATTGGTCACAATCGTTTTTATTCACTCTTATACCTAACACATCGCTTGAAGAGATTAAAGAGACAAAAAATTATTTAAAATATTTAAATAACAATTACCTATTCAATTATTCAGAATCGTACAGCAGTTGACCATATCGAGACAAACGTTTGTTCAAACCACAAGTATTTGTTTCGTGTCTGAGTGTGGCGAAATCAAAAAGGCTCTTGCAGTTTTGATACCCGCTATATGACATTTGGTCTATAACTGTGGGTCAGGACTATGTATGTGACTGTTTTCTCTATTAATATTAATTAGGAAAGCAATTATGAATTAGATCTTATCATGTATTAACATTTTGATACCTATTTCGACTAATTACTAAAGTATTTTAGTAAATCTTTTAAAAGTTACTTCCTATAAAAAAATCTTCATTTGCGAATGTTTTCCCTTTAACCTTAAAATTTCAAGCCCTCCTTATTTGTTTGAGTGGATCTTTGTTCGACGCAAGGCTGTTGTACTAAATCAAGGTACCTACTTGTGGAATGAAATATGTCAAACAATGTCGTTGTTGTTTTTTTTTAAAAGCGCAAAAAGGGATTACAACGCACCTATAAAGAAAATGAGTTAAAAATTACTGAATTTAAGTATACATACATTCACAAATTGACCTGTTTAAAGAATTCTCTCTCTGTCTTGCTGTCTCTCTCTCTCTCTCATCAGCCACAGGAAGTCCACTGCTGAACATATGCCTCCCCCATGGATCCCTACATAGACCTGTTGGAAGTGACTTCCTGCTACCTTTACTTAAAGAATGAACTGCGCCATAAAGAATTCTCTCATAGATATTTCATTTGAATATAATATCATTAGTTAAAAAATGTAAATATTTTAAACCAAATCGCGATAAAATCCGTATCAAATAGTTTTATTGACCGACTTCAAAAGAGGAGGTAATCAATTCGACTGAATTTTTTTTTTTTTTTTTTTGTATGTTTGTTACTCGATTACGCTGGTATTTGGGATCCGATTTTAAAAATTTCTTTTTTGTCCGAAAGCATGATGTACTAGGTTGGTACCATAAAAAATTGGTGAAGACCTGATGAATATCTTTGGTCCTGAAGACCAGAACTCCTCAAAATTGAACGGTACAGCAATAATTCTTTTTGCACCTGGTTCAGTATAAGTGTATTACTACAAAGGGGGGGTTAAAAGGGGAAAGGGGTGTATGGGGGGGGAGAGAATAGATACTAATGTAAATACTCAATATCTGTGGCAGTACTTAAACGATTAAAAAAATAATAATTTTGTCGACACTCGACAAGTATGATATGTTAGATTGGTGTCATTAAAAAATGGTGATGACCTGATGAATATCTTCGGACCTGAAGAACAGAACTCCTCAAAATTGAACGGTACGGCAATAATTCTTTTTGCACCTGGTTCAGTATAAGTGTATTACTACAAAGGAGGGGTTAAAAGGGGAAAGGCGTGTAGGGGAGGGGGGTAGGTAAAAGATACAATTAATTTCCGTTTTCAATATAAAAGTAGGTGAAGAAGAGGGAGAGTGAGAGAAATAGATACGTAAATTACCGACGTAAACTAAGAGAATCCGACCTGGTCAGTGTCTAACAATAGCGGATATCATGATTATAATGACTTACAATCTTCTCATAATTTCACAGCAATAATATCATGTTTGGTCTGAAGGATTCGAAAATTTTAAAGACTACGTTTTGATTATATTATGATCACCTTTCTCATCGTTACGATGCCTATGAAAACTAAAAAGGGACAAATAAAATAATTTTTAATAAAAAATAAAAACCGACTTCAAAGTGCTACTACAAAGTAACAAATAATATATATTTCATCGTGCTAGTACACAATGATTAATGTTCTTATTGACTTGACTAGCTAACAAATCTTAAATACGTAATATTTTGAAGGCGGGTCGCTAAATAACAAACACGTATAAATTTAAGCAAATGTTACACCATTTGATATTACATGTAGATCCTGCAATGTTGGCTCAGAAAGGCACGTAAGTAAATTAAACAAAAATGAATATAATGTGCTAATCCAACGTGTAAATTTATTGAAGTTTTGATAGAATTTCTATGTGTCTTATATGTGTGTGGTAGCCTGTTGATAATTATCTAGATATGATCCACGAGACGGTTGACCACCGTCTCGGTTATAATTCCAGGGTATACACCTCCGGAATTATCGGAGTCACTTGTGTGTTGATGATATTCAATTACTAAACTCTTTAATAGTGATATATTTAAATCATAGTCAGGAAACCTGCATGACATAAAGGCATTTAAGTACAAGAAAGGGTATGTTGTGTCCCATGCTCAACAGTGGACGATTACGGCCTGATATATTAAGACAAATTAATATTCCGTGTAAATCTTGCGTGTTTTTCGCTAGAATTTCTTTAACAAATTAATGTTAAGCGTAAGGCGTAGGTACATGTTCGGCACTTAGCGACCCGCCTTCAAAATATTACGTATTTAAGATTTGTTAGCTAGTCAAGTCAATAAGAACATTAATCATTGTGTACTAGCACGATGAAATATATATTATTTGTTACTTTGTAGTAGCACTTTGAAGTCGATTTTTATTTTTTATTAAAAATTATTTTTTTCAATGTGTACCATTCGCGTAAATCTAAGAAACCATTATCATTAATATCTGTTGCTAACGCCACGAAGCATTGTACAAGCAATCTTACAGGGTTGATAGACGTTGCAGCCAGTAATTATAAGGGAATTAAGAGATTTCAAACCTTATGTCTTGGGGTGACGGGCGCAGTGCCGCACCATACAATGTTTTATAATATTACGTGATACGTGGTATTGCTCCTGTTTATAGGCAGGCGTGATCCAAATTATTAGGTGAAAGATATATGCTTAACTCTTCATTTTCGCTATTAAGAAAAGAAATGGTTAGAATCTAGTCCCCAAGAAATTCGTTTTGTACAGAAATTCCTACGGGGTTATATGCAGTGGACGACCTCTGGCTGCAGAGAGAGAAAGAGATTTTTCCAAAATAATTTTATAATATCATTATTAGTAAAACTTATACAGGGTATCTCAAGACTGCGACCGAAAACGAAGCCAGGTGGTAGTTTTAGTACTCCCAAACACGATGCAAATAAAAATTTTGCCAAAACAGTCAAAGATATTTATTTAGAATTTTTTAAAAATCATCGTTCTTGGCTTGTAATTACCTAGTTTTTGCGAAAATACTAATTTAAACCCTTAGGTACCATTGCGTGTTTTAAAATAAAGAGGTGTACATCATTATTTTATGAAAACTATGTATATTATATCACCCAAATACGATGATAAATAAAAATGTATCAAAAAAAGATTGCGAATTTTTACTTGCTTTGTGTCTGAAGTCACTAGTACTACCACCTGGCTTCGTTTTCGGTCGCGGTCTTGATATACCATGTATATTGAGTGGAACGATTTCAACCATTTAAAGTAAATTGATCACGTCACATACAAACAGGGAATCCTATTGGTGGATTTATTGCGCTTTCAACGTTTGTTCATTATTGTTGGAATATACATATAACTTTATATGTAAAGTCCGCCAACCCGCACTAAGCCAGCGTGCCGGACTATATGGCCTAACCCGTCTCATTCGTACACTTGATAGTAGAGGAGGCCCGGGCCCTACAGTAAGACCTAATTAAGCTAATACAGATATAGATGCATATATCACCAGCCCAAAATATTTTAGCTCATCTATCGTAAAGGCCCTTAATCTGCAGTTAGCTGTATAAGTCTTTTATAGGTATGTAGATATTTTGCTCGGAATAACCCTGCCAGAAATCCGTACTCAAACTCATTGAAGTGTATTGCAACCCTCGTCAAGCCGACACACGATGTACTACTAAATTGCTTCTTCCCGTACATCAAAGTTGATAATTACTCAAGAACGATTCGAAGGTAGTGTGCCTGAAATTTCTAATTGCTGTCTGGTAAACTTACCTCAGTATATTTTGCTAGAGAAACGAGGATATTACCAACTTCGTTGATCTTTGATCAGACTGGCTTAGAAGTTAGACAAATGGATGAAAAAGAGACCTATACCGAGAAATAAGGTAAGAGGTGTAAATATAGGGTAGCAATGATGATAATAGCCTGCTGAATGAATGAGTACAAATGAGAGAGTACGATGTATACTATAGTACAGAGGAAGCTGTATACAAGAATCATATAGATGTAAAGACAAAAATAAACATAGAAAAATAAGTGTAAATATTTTCACGATTTTTTCTTCCTATGGTAAAATAAATTAAATTGAGTAAATGGAAGTAAAAATAATGTTTACTTAGATAATATCAGTACAACTATCTGCAACTTAACCACTATTTCTAACTCATTAAGCCTGTGACATGGAGCGAAATAAAATATGTTCAATAACTGATTTTAGCTGTCTCAGCAAAGATACACTTAAATGTCAATGATCCGAAAGATACTTATATTTTTGCGAAATTGATTATGCTGGGCGTCGACTAAGGAGATAGATAAGAACGCAGCAGTAAGCAGTTTTGTTATGGTCAGATCGATGTTCAATCTTTGCTGAAAGTCACTTTGTTGACGCGTCAAAAATTCTGAAGATTGAATTTCTGTCGTGTCTGCGAAAATTGATATTCAGTTTTAGTGAAATTTTGATAAATGAACAATTGTTTATTTTCTAAAGTTTAAATTTATTTGTTATCTTCTAGTATTGCGAGGCCCTTTCTCCCGACCAATGGACATATAGCCTAAAGGTCCTCGTTACTATCAGATAAAATACATTGAGGATCAGATTCAGTGTTCTCAAAGAAATTGACCGTTTGTTCGGTAATTGCCCACTCGTAGGGATGAATATAAAATAAATACGGACCTTTACGGAGTTACCAAAGCTCTTAGAATGAGAAAAAAGATTACATTAATTTGCTGATGTATAAAATATTGTATTTGCAAACAAGCAACATTTTTAATTCAATATTATTAGTTCTATATTTTGTTATTGAGTCTGTTATTTTAGTGCTTTTATTCAATTTGTTTTTTATTGATCTAAAAAATATTAAGTTATTTTTCATAAAATAAATAGACTTTGTCAATAATCATTAAAAAATATTAATTGTAGTATTGACGTGTGATGAACGACGTTATGATTTTAGGACGTCATTATATTATGTAATTTTAAGTCTCTGTAATTCTATTTTTTCAATATTTTTCACTATTTAGTTTGTTTTTTGTTTGTGGTGGAAGAATGACTGATTAATTAAAAATTGACACAAGATTCCTTCAAAATTTTGGACACATTTTACTCCAATAAAACAGGCTCTATTAACTGCACTGTAAATATCTTATTACAGATCAGATTATAAATTTCAGTCCACCATTACCATAAATACAAATCACAAAATAGATCTGTCAGATATTTTATGCAGAACATTTCGTGTGCGGCGCTATCTGCATCCGCTGCGGTCACTTCCGGTGCTAACGACATTTCCGCTTTTATATTTCCGCCATTTCCACGAGTCACACAAAATGGCGGGCCACATGTGGAAATATGTCCATAATTTTGCATTAATTTGTGTAAGTGGTTTTTTATGTTTTGCAATTAGTCATGGCAGTCAACTGCGGTGGTGAAGTTGTACTACGCAACGATAACAACGCTTAGGTCTCGGGTTGGAATCCCGGGTCACACTGGTATTGGATTTTCCTCTTCATCACAGATAATTTTTTAATAAGGTGTCGTTTTTCAATCGTCATTTTACCGGGAGAATAATTTACCTTTTTTTTTTTATAAATACACCCAACAGTCGCTTACATAGTCCTGACCCAACACTAAAATCGAGTCTTGTGTCGCGGGTATTAGAAACTACGAGAGAATTTCGGTGTCACAACACCCAGGCCCGAAACAAACACTTGTGGATCACACAAATATTTGTCTCGGTGCGGGGATCGAACCCGCGGCCTCTCGTTTCACAGCCGGCGTCTAACCAACTGCGCCACAGAGGCTAGTCTTATTCAATTTATAAAGCTTCTATAAAAACATAAATATTAAATACAGTCTAGTACAATGTCGCGATATAATTTAATGGATCCGTGCTTAACAATGTTATTCTGCGACTTCATTAGCCCGAGTCAGTTCGACACGAGTATGTGGCAGATACTCCGACCGTCGGCGTATTCTGGTAAAGAAATATTTAATAATAATATTGTTTATTTAAAGTAACACAATTAAGAATTCTACATAGATATTGCCAGAGGCCTCCAAACTAGGCACAGCCTCTTTCTGGGGGTACCAATTTAGAGTTTACACAATAATATAACGGTGAAGGAAAACATGTTTTTTTTTAACTGGCACGGCATAGAGACTGCATTGCACCTGTTGGTAAGTGCTATTGCCGTCCAAATAGAGTATCGAATGGTATCAGACGGTAGTCTCATACCTTTCGATGCAATCGTCAACACAATCGTGAGGAAACCTGCATACCATAGCGATTACAAGAATTTCTATGGTATGAACTCTGCCAACCCGCACTAGGCCAGCGTGGTGGACTATATTATGTATATGGCCTAACCGCTCCCAATCGTACTCTCGATTGTATAGGAGCCTCGTGCCCTGCAATGAATCACCACAATGTCTGTTTCTCCCGCCAAACAGCAGTATAAATGCACTGTTGTGTTCCGGTTTGAAGGACATTGCAGCCAGAGCAACTATTGGACATACCTAATAAATAAATAAATAATAAATACACCCAACAGTACATAGTCCTGCGCCACACTAAGATCGAGTCTTGTGTCGTGGGTATCAGGAACTACGAGAGACTTTTCGGTCTCACAAACACCCAGACCCGAAACAAATATCTGTGGTTCATACAAACATTTGTCTCGGTGCGGAGATCGAACCCGCGGCTTCTCGTTTCAAAGCCGGCGTCTAACCAACTGCGCCACGGGGGCTTTCAACGGAGGATGTGAATGAGACTTAACATCTTATATCACAGAATGGAGAGCGCAGTGGAATGCCAAGCATACATACATACATAAATTCACGCCTATGTCCCATTGTGGTAGGCAGAGACTATTGAGCGCCAAGTGCTACAGTCCATACATACCTCTTTCGCTTCATCCACTGTCATTAATCTTTGCATACACGCTCGTCGGTTTCGAGGACTTCGTATTTTTCCTTTCTTTAATAATAAGCATTGTTTTGTAATTCATGTAGTTGTTTGGTTCAGCTTCTGTCCATGAGCGGTCGTATCGCTTACCATCAGGCGAATGGCATGCACGCCTCGCCATTAATTGCAATAAAAAAAAACTACTTATCCGTAAAATATTAAATATTAAGCTGACCTAATACCACAGAATAGGGCATCGCCAAGCATATTATTACCCGGCTCCTTGAGACAAAGGTATCACGAACACAGGGCAAGTTATTACACAATAATTGATATTTGATTAGAAACTTTCCAATAAACCCTTGTGTTTCGATATGAGTTATAATGTGATAACTAAAGTTGGGTGACTTTGTTTAAAGATTAAGCTGGAATTTGATACTAATGTCTTTGCTAATAATTTGATAGTCTTCGTACAGTTAGTAAAAAATCGGACTCTGAAATGAGAGGTTACAACTTACAAGTGACTACCAAAATAAGGTCGTGACTTAAAATGGTTTGTTTTTGAGAGTTGGGAGGTCGGAAAGTCGTAGTTACTGACACGGCATAAGATTTGTTAGGACTACGAATTGTATGTCGTTTATTTAATAATGTCTCGAGTTGCTTGGAATTATTGAGAATGGGTTCAGCCTTATCTTAATGTCCTTCATAGTATTACTTATGTTATTACCAGTTCTATATAAATCTAGACATGCATGGTTGCTTCAATGGTTTTATGGAACCTGTATGGTATATATATTGGATTTTGGTTTCATTTTCAGTCAACTTTGTATACATCAGTATTATTTTATATATATCTAATATAAAATAAGGCGTGTAGCCTGTCAATGATAATTTCAAAAATCTCTTATGTAATATCAACATCTAAGGCATGTTAACACGTCTAGATTTTAATATATTCCAAGAACATTAATGGCAAAAACGCTGCTTAATACATTTTCATGTAATACAATAAAGAAAAGATATGAAAATTTCTTTTTTCTCAACACCGCCCTCATCCGAGGCAGGTAAAAACTCTAGAATATATCCGAAATTACGTGAGATCACTACGTTTAATTAGTCTTAGAGCATTTTCAATCTTATGCTCACAGGTTTAAAGTCCACTTTCCCGTGGCATTTGGATGCAAAATCCGCTAAATTCAGATTGATTCTGACGTTTTACCATAAAATCCTATAATCCGACACAATCTCTTTCTTCAAAACATAAAGATATTTAGTGTGTTTTACTTCGACGTGCTTCGAAATCGGATTAAAAGGCTCGAATATTGTGATAGCGGATTTCCTTGTGCTTTCGTATTTGTAACGTGGGCTTAATATTATGACTGATAATAGGATGACTGAATGAGATTGGTGGATGAACCGATTTTCAATCTTCAGCTATTTAAATAGACTTAAAATTGTTCGACGAACTCTCGGTTGCATTAATGGCTTCTTTGTGGGCTTATCGTGGGTTTAAGTACATAACTACATACTTATGTAACATGTGTGTATTATAAATATTTTCATCAGATTTTTGACGTGCGTACCATTAAGACGTAAAGCTAATCGCAACTGCATCGTAACTTGATCGGCGCGTCAAGAAATTACGTGAATAAGCCTACAGTACCCTTAACGCATTTCATTCAGTCCCATCATATACCATGGCTGTGAAACGTGAGGCCACGAGTTAAATCCCCGCACCGAGAGAAATACACATATTTGAGTGAACCACAGGTATTTGTTTCGAGTCTGGGTGTTTGTGAGACCGGAAAAATTCTCGTATTTCCAGATACCCACGACACAAGACTTGAGCTGACTGTGGGGTCAGGTCTATGTATGTAACTGTTGGGTGTATGTATTTATTTGTTTATTTAGGTCATATTTGTAATGAAGCGAAATAGATACGCCAGAATTGAGTAACTAAGAAACTTGTGGTGCCTGCCTATACCTCTACAGAATAAAAGCGTAACTATACACGAGAATTGAACTACAAAGTCACAAACCGAAAGTACAAAGCCAATACAAAGTAAGCAATTCTGGGCGGGTCACCGTGGTTCGGTAAAGCGGCATTAGCATAACCTTTCCAGGAGTTACGGTAATAAGCGTTTCCAGTCTCGTGTGCGCGAAAATTGTTTGTTAGCTAAATATCCTGCAAATTGTATTTCGTTGCCTTTATTTTTCGTACATTATGGAAAGTAAGGCTGGAAAAGTTGTTTGGTGAATGCTGGTTACATCAAGCCTTTGATTCGATCGAGACCTGGGCTGTGCTAGAGTCTCTCCAACGATGCCACATAGACTATCGGTACATCGAAGTGTTGAAGTGTATATACAACAACGCCACCATGTCGGTCCGAGTACAAGATCAGAGCACGAAGGCTATTCCACTACAGAGAGGCGTGAGACAGGGAGATGTCATATCTCCGAAACTGTTCACTGCCGCGCTGGAAAACGCCTTCAAGCTCTTGCAGTGGAAAGGATTCGGCATCAACATCAACGGCGAGTATATCACTCACCTTCGATTTGCCGACGATATTGTAGTCTTGGCAGAATCGCTGGAGAACCTTAGCACTATGCTCGAAGACCTCAATCGAGTCTCCCAACAGGTGGGTCTTAAAATGAACATGGACAAAACGAAGATCATGTCGAATGTCCATGTAGTGCCCACCCCCATTGGAGTTGGGGGCTCGACTCTTGAAGTTGTAGACGAATATGTCTATTTAGGACAAGTGGTCCGGTTAGGCAGGTCCAACTTCGAGAGAGAGGTCAATCGTCGAATCCAACTCGGTTGGGCAGCGTTCGGGAAACTACGCGACGTCTTCTTGTCCAAAATACCTCAGTGCCTCAAATCGAAAGTCTTCGATAGTTGTGTGTTGCCAGTGATGACATACGGCACCGAGACGTGGCCTCTCACTATGGGCCTTATTAGGCGGCTCAAAGTCACTCAACGAGCTATGGAGAGGGCTATGCTCGGGGTTTCCCTACGAGATCGAATCAGAAATGAGGAGATCCGTAGGAGAACTAAAGTAACCGACATAGCCCAGCGGATTAGTAAGTTGAAGTGGCAATGGGCGGGGCACATAGCGCGGAGAACTGATGGCCGATGGGGCCAAAAAGTTCTCGAATGGAGGCCACGTAGCGGAAAACGCAGCGTAGGACGTCCACCCACAAGATGGTCAGACGACCTGGTAAAGGTGGCGGGACGTCGCTGGATGCAGGCTGCCTCCAACAGGTCACTGTGGAAATCATTAGGAGAGGCCTATGTTCAGCAGTGGACGTCCTTTGGCTGATGGATGGATGGATGGTTACATCAAATCTTGGGACAGCCTTGGGAAGTCTTAAGTTTAGCATAGAATGACTGTGGCTGAAGATCAGGGGATGGGTATGGATATTAAAGAAAAGGCCTACAAAACCGCTCATTGGAACGATTTCAGTCAATGAAATATATACCTTAGATAATGGCCTTATAAACCTTTATATCGAACAGACAAAGATGGCAGTTCACACGCAGTTCGCTAAACTTAAATTCATCCGAATCTTGTAATAAAGGACGAGCCTCTTGCCTTTGTATTGTATTGTATCAGCCCATATACGTCCCACTGCATGGCACGTGCCTACTCTATAATCGAGAGTAGGTACGATTGAGAGTCGTTAGGTCATATAGTCAAACACGCTGGCCTAGTGCGGGTTGGCGAACTTCAAATATCATAGAAATTCTTACAAATAGCCACAGTATGCAGGTTTCCTCACGATGTTTTCCTTCACCGTTATAGTGCGTGGTGATTGACTATCGATTCACACATGACTGCAAAAAGTCAGAGGTGTGCCTTGGGATTTTAACCCTTACCTTATCAACACAAATTTCCGTTCCCAAGCAACTGCTCCAAAATTGTTTTCAAAAACAAGAGTAGGTGTTTAAGAGTTTGACAAGACCTTGAACCTCAGAACCGCTATCAAACAAACATCCGCTTATAAACCATCAAAATAATTTAGAAACTATTGAAGCTGACATACGGATAAAGGTCTTATGAGATCGGCCACGCTTGGATCCGCTCCCACGGGATCCGACGGAGACTCAATGGATATCCGACCCGTCCCTGAATTATTCATAGTGTACTGAAATTGAGACGTAAAAATACCGAGCCAATTGCTAAGACCTTCTTTCAGAATTATGTAGAAATATTCTTATACAGAGTGCTGCATTTGAAGATATTTTAGAGACATTTCTCTGGTAAAGTAGATGAATAATTTTGACAGAGCGTAGTCAGGAAAATATGGCTGTATTGGTTTTAAATAAATGGCACTTCCTGGGATTGGAATTTGTGCCCAACATGGCTGCGAGCTCGTCCCTTATGATAGCTTTAGATGGAAATAAGCTATGCGAACTATATGTGGCACAAGTGAAACGTCTGCCTACCTCTTCAGCCAATTTAAAATAAGCTTGTCACTTTTTTATAATCCTTTGTTTAGTTACTGGACGGATAGTATCGCAAATGTTTGAAATTTTAATAAGAATATTAGATCAGGAAGTTTGCCAATTTATTCGTTACAAATTGTGAACCTTATTAGTATTTTTTACAGGCGCGACAAATGTCTAAAATGAATGATAAGCGCAGGTCCGTCTAGACAAAGTACCAAAGTAGTAAGACCGACGCGAATCCTTAAAGATAATTGAAGAATCATGATTAGTTAGAAGGTTAGGGGTTACTGAACTTACAATCTCACTCACTATTACTACACAAAATCTAACAGCGAAGTCTACTAATTCACGTAAAAGATGAACTGATTCAGCTATATTAGTAGTAATAGTAATTAAAACCCCGATCGAGCCAGGCTATTTAATCTGGTCAAAACCGTCTCCAGTATCGTTATCTCTGTTAAAATTGAAAGTTTAGTCTATAAGAACACAAACCGATACAAAACAATACTTGAACCCAGTTATGTAAACACAAATTATCTCTGAGAGGTCAATGATACTGATAAAGTTACTCGCATCAGAACTGACTCGGTAGTCACAACCAAATATTCGCAAGAAAATGTTTATTGAAATAAATTAGAGTTAAATATCGATATAATGATCAAATTGCTAGTTGTAATTGTTTTGTTTGCTGTAGTGAAAGCTGGAGATGAGTATGAAGATGCTATTTTAAACTATCTATTGTATGGAGACAGCATTGAAGCACAACAGTCTAATGAAGTTGATGACGGTGAGAATGTTGTTTTTATGGTGCTTTCCAAGATTGGTAATATTCGTGAAGAATATAATGATTTGATTGTAAAATGTTTAGTTGATTGCAGGTAAGATATTGACGTTTCATGAAGGATAAATATTGATATAGATTTAAAATTTCAAGGGCTGAATAAATTAAGAGTTTATTATATTCAAGAACATAAAAGAACAAAAATAGAATTAAGATATATTTGTTTTCGATTTAGGTCTTAATGTAATTGTCAATGAAAAGTATGAAAACATTAAATTAATTTATAATCACGTGAGCATACAATCTTTTGATCACATTTTTAATGAACTTGATGATTGCAATTTAAGCAATCAAATTTTTTACTTAAAATGAAAGCCCTCAGTTGCACATGCGTCCCTGTTTTTAATGTAAATGACTTAATATCAGAGCACCTGCAAAGCCAAACGAAAGATAGTCAAAATCAGGTGTTTTAAGTTTTATATGTGTGCTATTGATTCAGAATATCAACATATAAAATAATTTTTGTTTTAACTTAGTCTCACCGGACTTGCCAAGTTAAAGGCAGCAAACTTAATTTCTCACTTATTACTTAAGTAGCAATTCCCGTGTGTTTCAGGACATACCTCAAGCTTTCTGACTTTTCGGAGTCATGACGTGTGTATTGATTAGTCAATCACCACGCATTATGACGGTTAAGGAAAATATCGTAAGAATAACTGCATACCATAGCAATAATTAAGATTTTTAATGGTATGTAAAGTCCAGCATTCTGCACTAGACTAGCATGGTGAACTATAATATGGCCTAATCCCTTTCAATCGTGCTCTCGATTGTAGAAGCAGCCCCGGCTCTGAAGAGGGACTCATATCTGATACAGACAGAGACAAAAAAAAGATTAAATTGTTTACTTCTAGAATTCATTATAATAATTTGCCAAATTAATTAAAAAACATAGACTCCAAAAAATAATAATGCTATGAGAATTGATACTACGTGTGATAAAGATTTTAATAAAATTATAAATTTAATTAAGATATATTCATGCTGTCTTAAAATATATGTTACGAATAGGTACCTATTAACGCTTTGGAATCAGTTTTAACTTTGCTGTAACGGTGCATAAATCTTAAACAGTATATAAAAATATTTTACACATAAAAAAGAATGTGAAAAAGATAGGTCACTTATTATTCCTATCTTTTACCGCCATATATAAAATCACATGAATAAACGTTTAAGGCTATCAGATCATTAAGCATTGATCTATTGATTTTTCAGGTGAAGAGCCAACGCTTTCTGGTGGTATGTGGAAATGCGGGAACTGCACTGACATTGACGAGTCCAAGCTCATTTACAGCGAACTGAATGACGTTGACGCTGATATGGCGACGGATGGTTCTGTGGATATTCAGGTAATGAAATAAATGGTGTTCTTTTTATTGCAACAAACAAACAAACTTTTCAGCTTTGTACAGAGTTAGTTAGAAAGGGTATATAAAGCTGACAGGGGTATGCTATACTCATCACAATGAACAACTTTTACTATAGCGCCGAACCTGAATTCGCGAAAATAATCTACTGTTCTGTTCCATATATTTTGCAAATTCAAACGATTATTTTTGTATGTAACAGTTGACTTTTTTCTCGATTTCAGTCAGTCAGTCAGTAGATTTTCAGTTGGTCCCATAGCAAAAGTTGTTCATTATTATGAGTATACCCCTGTCGGCTTTATTTACTCTTTCTGGCTAACCCTGTATATTATATATTACATAAAATAGACTGCCTCGGTGGCGTAGTTGTACTACGCTATGGTTACAAAGCTGAGGTTTCGGGTTCGAATCCCGGGTCGGGCAAGGTGATATTGGATTTTTCTGTCCATTATCAGCCTGGAGTCAGAAATTTGTGGCCGATATGGCGATAGGCTCGCCCCCTATCACATCATGGGACGGAACATACAAGGCGAAATGTGGATGTCCTTGTGGCGCTTCTGCCTACCCCTTCTGGGATAAAGGCGTGAGTATATGTATGTGTGCATAAAATATGGTTATTTATTTCAGATCGGCTTCACCATGCAAGATATGCGATGTGTGACAGTGAATGCTGATGAAGCGCACGTGGTTCGCCGCGTTTCTGGCTCCTGTAGTGGCGGTTCCGTGACCCTCAACGTCACGCCAGCCCACCACTTCACCATATATGTATATTCTTAATTAAAACTTTATTATTGGACTTTGTTATTACTTATAATAACTGTATATACTAGTTATAGGATCCTAGAAGGTATTTAATTATGATTGGATTATAAATTATTTTATTGTTTCTTGTAGATTAGCCATGTACTAAAATGGTGTTTGTTTTTGTATATCTATTTAAAATAGATCTATATCTACACAGAATACCCTCCGTTGATTGAGTTGCGACTAACGAACCATCGCGTAATTGCGATAGACGAAAATAAAAGAACGAAAAAATCGAATCATATAAGTCGTCTATTTTAAGTTGGCATGTGGCGAAAATTGGAACTACAGATAAAAAATATATTTTATAATGCAATGTTTGAGATATGATTTCATAATATAAAAAACAAGTATTTATACTCGTACTCAGACGCATTTAATGTCAATAAAATCATTACTTGGGGCCAATGGCACAAACTAACTTTGCCCAAAACTTTGATTTTGAAAACGTCAATCCATACATAAGCAATGTCAAACACGTCACAAATGTAAGGCCATGACGTTGTCAAAATAAAAGTAATCGTCAAAGTTAGATTATGACTGCCTCGGTGGCGTAGTTGTATTACGGTACGTTTACAAAGCTGAGGTCTCGGGTTCGAGTCCCGGGTCGGGCAAAGTAATATTGGATTTTTCTATTCATTATCAGCCAGAAGTCAGGAATTTGTGCCCGATATGGCGATAGGCTCGCCCCCTATCACATCGTGGGACGGAACATACAAGGCGAAATGTGGGTGTCCTGGTGGCGCCTCTGCCTACCCCTTCGGGGATAAAGGCGTGTGTTTATGTATGTATGTAGATTATGCAACTAAGGCTCAGTTGCATTAACTAACTTTGACCATAATATTAATTTTGCCAATGTCATCGCTATACATTTGTGACGTATTTGACATTGCTCATGTATGGGATTGACATTTTCAAAGTCAAAGTTATGGGCAAAGTTAGTTTGTGCAATTGGCCCTAAGCCTTAGTGTAGATTTTACACAGAGAATCTAAACTAAGAAACAATTTAATTTACATTAAACGTCTCTGAGTGTCGCGGTAAAATTACTAACATGTCCAATGTAATTATAAGAAATTCATAAGTTACGTTATCTTTGATGGTTCAGGGGTCTGGTGACTAGTGAATAACACACACCGGCTCGGGGTTCGAATCCCATAGCAAAGTTGTATATTTTGCGTAATTAAATCAATATCTGTATAATATCTAAGGGGTTTTTTATACAAGATGTGAACCCTCTTTTGGTAACATCAGGCTGCAAACTTTTGGCGAGTTTTCTAAGAATTCATTAATCATATATTAAGACAAATAAAGAAAGTTTCATTTAAAATAATGTAAAAATCATGATCACGTTTTCAAATGCCTACTTTTTATAATTAGAACACTATTTATGGCAGAAGAAATAATAAGAAAATAACCATTTAATCAGATATCCTTTTCGCACTTATAAAACATTTATTAGGCGAAAGCGAGATAGAAGCATGCGCGAATAGTTTCTCTTTTATCTGTTAGAGGTTGCTTATATTACCGCATGTATAAAAAAGGCTACAATTAACACATTTAATATTAAAACAAGCTGTGTATATAAGGAATTATCAAATTCGCAAATGTTTTCTTATAAGTTACTATAAGATAGTTAATTTTCGCTCAGTATTTTAAAATAATTGTGACAAATCTGCATATTTTATCTGTGAGTTTTCTATAGGAATCTGATAGGTAAGTACCATTCAGTAACCCTACCACTAGTACCCAGTCTTCAGGAATTTGTAACTTGTCTTTAACATATTTAAATACATAAATAAACTCACGCCTTAACCCCAGAAGGGGGAGGACGGGCGCCACCAGGACACCCACATTTGGCCTTGTATGTTCCGTCCCATTATGTGACTGGGGGCGAGCCTATCGTCATATCGGGCACAAATTCCTGACTCCGGGCTGATAATGAATAGAAAAACCCAATATCACTTCGCCCAACCCGGGATTCGAACCCGAGACCTCAGCTTTGTAGTCGTACCGTAGTACAACTACGCCACTTCCACTTCCACTTCCATCCGTAATAATATTTCAGTGTACGTTACACTGAAATTTTGTGCATCATATTTTTTTAGGGCGCACGGGTGACTATTGTCAGAGTGACATAAAAGTTTTTGTCCCTCCCACGTCACGTCTCCAAAGCAGAATGCGCTCACGATAGAGTAGTGACGAAAATGTCACCCAATTGTCACGTTACATGCGCGTATCTCCATACATAGCCTCGGACTTCATAAGAGTGACGAATTAGTCACGGAGACAAGCGTAGCCCGTGCGCGTTCACCCTCATTTCCAATTACATGAATCAGTTCTACTATTTTTCTCTTAAACATATTTATCTTCGAATTTCAATAACCATAGGTATAGGAGACTGGAGACTGTCCCGCCCTCACACCCGCCACTGCAACTCCTGTAAGCCTGGATCAACAGTGGCCCGCATTTTAATGACACTGAGCATTGAAGCTCAGCGCGTCTCCGGAAATGTCTAACTTGTCTTTAACCCGCAACGAAATCAATCAAAAAAGTTAAATTAATAGGAGGAGTTGGAAATAAATTATTGTCCACTTCCCTCCCTAATAAAGCGGGTGACAAAACAATGAACTAAAGAGGTAAATAACCTCGCATAAAGACATTTACAGCCAGAGAAGCCAGCTGTAAAGCACCACGGATTAGTCATTATTACATTTAAATGGGACCATAACCATATCAATAAATTCTACAAGTTAGACGTAGCCGAAATAGCTCAGTTGGGAGAGCGTTAGACTGAAGATCTAGAGGTCCCCGGTTCAATCCCGGGTTTCGGCAGAGTGCCTCTAAACCACATGATAATTATATTTTTTTTTTTTAGTACATGAAATACGTATTTTTGGGCCATATTTTAAGTATACTTTTTGTTTGCTCATGTGCGAAAAAATATGGAAAAAATGGTTTTTTGGTACAAGTAGATGGTCAGTGTTGTCAATACACACAATTGACTGAAGAATATTAATATATCGATACAACTTAGAATATTTATAATAAAGTGGGAGCGCTACATACATTAGCGTCTAAAAAAGGTAGATCAATTTTTTACACGCTTTTATTAGCTTTGCCTGTATGTATGTATGTAACGGAGTCTTTGAAGTCCATTACCGAGTACTTCATAACGTCGGATTGACTTGAAATTTTACATACTTGTCAAGGACTAATGAAAATACAATAATTAAAGTGTTTGACAATATTTAACTAGAACCTACAGAAATTAAATTTTAAAAAAATTGTATTATTTATTTAAATAAATAAAATATGGTTTGCGATCAGTTTCTTTCATTTGATAAGATAGATGATAGACGTTCTTAAGTAAAATAAATAAATAATAGTGCTTATAACAATTACTTATCCCCAAGCACCCTAGCTTTATAGGGACGTATAATATGTGTTCATGAATCTATAAATACATTCAAAACAGAATTAATTAATTAAAATCAGTCAGATTTCAGAATTTGAGACATTTGCGTGGGACCAGTTAGCGAGATTTTCACATTTCGTTAGGCAATAGTTATCGGAACATCGAACATACCACCACTTATAAATGATGACGTTATGTTAAATATTGTTACAATGTTATGACAATAGGAACGACAAATAAATGATAAAAATATTAATAAATTTTACAGACATTAACGCCTATGACAGGAACGAAAACAGGATAAAAACAATAGATATTACATACATTTAACAAGCCTTTTAAGCAATTTATCACTTTTTTTTAATAATAAAGTTTATTTTTATGGCATATATCCGTCATACGGTCAAATTATACGTAATTTGGCAGTAAATGGTAGGCCTTTTGACAAGTAATTATCGCGGTTAAAATCTTGTTTATTACGCGCAAGAACATATAACTTACATATTTGGGAGGTGCTAACAAAATATCTTAAAGCTAGAATAAGTACTGCTTGTACAGATAAAGAATGGTACTGAAAACATCGATCAACGATGACTGAAAATGATAGCACTTCTATTGACCTCTCGTTCTTACACTATCACTATCCATCTCACACGTAAAGTCAACAAAAATATCACATGATTTTTTTTACAGTGTGACCAAATTTTGCAGAATTAGATCTTCGTTATAGTGCTTAACATATGTTACTGATTAGAAAAGCTATTAGTTTTGAGCGGAGTCTTATTACATTAAATCTATCAGAATCCCGGGACTCGAACCCGAGACCTCAGCTTTGTAACCGTACCGTAATACAACTACGCCACCGAGGCAGTTAAAAATAAATAATCTACTAAATATTAATGTATGTTATGTTTGAATTCTAATTGGATAGTATTATTTACCCAACCTTTTTACATTTGCAAAAGTTTTAAGAAAATGTTAACGCTGCGTTAGGTACATTTTACGTAACGTTACTAGCTAGTTTTCATTACTAGTAGCTTGAGGATTGAACGAACGGGTCTCTAACAAATCCTACGCCAGCATACTGACTAGGAACCCCCTAGGTGGCTGTCACAAGCATTATGGGCGGCACCGGGCATCCCAGGGCGAGGAGCACCCCGTCTTACTTCAAGAAAAATATAACCATATTACAAACAGCCTCTACTTATCTGCTGCTGGATAAAATCTTATTTATCAATTCACTATTGTTCGAACTATATCAATCTCGCCCACGTTGCTCTGAAATAACGATGTAGTCGATAAAATGAACGTCATTCATTAATTAACCGACTGTGACGTCCATTTTCCTATTGACCTATAAATAAATTAGCTGTAGTAAAAACTTTGAAAAACGATTGACTTATATTCTACCGATAGACGAGACACGTCAAAGAAATAAAGTGCCCCCGTATTTTAAAAGTACACTGCAATATTACATCACTTACCTGGTATTTTATTAAAATATTGTAACTTCAGACGATTTGCTTACGGTTTGAAGGCGAAACATTCATTTATTACTTTTAAACGTACGCGATAAGGCGTACTGCACTGTCACTGTCACGAAGCAAACTGATTCATGTGTGGTGCATGCACCGCAAGTAGGTGGGACACATTTTTTGTACTGAATATCTTATCTAGTGTAACATTGATATCGATGTGAAAAACTAAATTGAATCGATTAATATTCATACTAATTTGCGTTGCCACTTCCGACCAATACTTATATTGTCATGATCGTCACGATGGAGACCATAGTGAAAACTAAATACGGAACACTCTCAAAAAATATCGGTGAATCGTAACAAAATAAATATAAATATCGTTTTGTTTGGGCCATTGTTCGTTGTTTATTTAAGTTGCGCTTATAGCAAATGAGTAGTCATAACTCAACAGAACTCTACAGGTACAGACGTGACAATACCACTCTTGAAATTACCTGAGTGCCTAAGATTAATAAATTCATCGATAACATTGAATTGCAAAATTGCAACGTTCTTTGTGCTTCGGACACCTTGTCATAACCGAGCAGAACTCTACAGGTCAGAGGTGACAATACCGCCTTTGAAAATACCTGAGTGCGTAAGGTTAATAAATTCATTGATACCACTGAATTGTAAAACAACATTGTTCGACTGTGTTCTGGCCGAGCTACTGAAAAAATATATGGGTGAGTACGAACGATTTAGAAATTAAAACAGGGTTATGTTTTAATAGTTGAAAATATATTTATGCAAATAAAGGGTATGTCTAGACTGCGACCGAAATCGAAGCCAGGTGGTAATTTTAGTAACTTCAGACACAATGCAACTAAACATTTCGCAAAAAAGCGAAATTATTTTTTACTTGTCATTATTGGGGGGGGGGGGGGTATTAGATTTTGCTAAAATAATAATGTGCACCCTTTAGAGAGAGAAACAAAAGATAAATTAAGATATTATACCTCTTTTTGCCACGATATTTTGAATTGAGTAATTAAATATAATATACTTACATAGCCAGATATTACTCTACCTCGCTGCCAAAACCAAATAAAATGCCTTAAATGATTTAGTTGTGAAATGTAATAACAACATCGCCAAAAATAGTCTACTTGCTGATTTATACTTATAAAAATATAAGATTAATATTATAATGTAAAGTAAAAAAATTATCAAGTATTTATAATTAACAAGAGTATTGAAATAAAACTATTTTTTACGGATTTTATCGGGATTTGGTTAAATTTTTACATTTTTTAACTTCCCGACGTTTCGATTACTTTACAGCTTTCGTGGTCACGGGGCCGACTGACCTGTCCGCCCTGATAAAATCCGTAAAAAATACTTTTATTTCAATGTGTAACATTCGCGTAAATCTAAGAAACCATTATAATACTAAAGAAAAAAATATATAATTAATTAGGTTTCTCACTTGTTTAAAAATGGTAAATTGTTGCTAATGGGACGTATGTGAACTTCTAAAACGGTAATCTTGGATTTGAATTCTTGGATAGGCAGCCCGCACCCTCCAGTGAACCGTAGATAGTCAAATTTATATTTTATTTATGTACATATTATGTATATTGATGTAAGTTCCTTTATTATTTTTAAATAAAAATAAGGATGATTAATTATCGAATTAATCTATTCCTCAATATAGATTTTCAGGGAAAATTACCTTAAATACAAATTTCTGCAGATTCTCTCGGTTCCTCGAACTAAACCAACCAATTCTTGAAAACTATGAACAGATTTTATGCAATAAAATATTTTCCTTCCCTTATCTTTGAATGTTTTACAGACCTACAAAGTCTTGAGTGACTCGCTATACCCACGACACAAGACACCCACCATTACAGATCTTTTGAAGCACATTGTGGCCGGCGATTACTGTTAATTAAGAGACTTACTAATACCCAAAGAGGATGGTATTAAAAAAAAAGTAAAAAAAAAAATCTGTCGCTTTTTTTGGATTTTTTTAGATGCATTGACTGTAACCACTAAAACTACCATCTGGCTTCGTTTTCGGTCGAAGTCCTGATATACACGGTATATGAGCATACGTGATCCTTATCACTCGAGCCAACTGTTTGTCTCACAAGTATCATCATCATCATCATCATCAGCCCGTTGCAGTCCACTGCTGGACATAGGCCTCTCCCAAGGTACGCCACAGAGCCCGGTCTGCTGCTTTACGCATCCAGTCGCTGCCGGCCCTCTTGTGCAAGTCGTCCCGCCATCTGGCCAGAGGACGCCCCACACTACGTTTTCCAAGACATAAGTATGTGGCTGCTTAATATCTCACCGGATAACCAAAACCCAAACTGTTGACGTTTGTAAAGAAAAATAAACAAATATTGTTGTTTTGTTTATTAATTGTTTTCGCAAGGCGTCACGAACCGTTTGAATGTGCCATTCAGTTGTGTGAAAACAATGATCGTTATTTATATGACAAGATAAGAGTGTTATTGAATTTTGTGAGGAATTTGCATTGGTTTACGATTTTGACTGTTTATTTTTTATTCTTTTAAATAATACTACCCATACTAGGTGGTAGTATTAGTGACTTCAGACACAATGCAAGTAAAAATTTCGCAAAAAAAAAAATCGACAACTTTTTTGTTTAATTTTTTACTTATCGTCGTGTTTGGGTGTGATATACACATAGTTTTCCTAAAATAAAGATGTACACCTCTTTATTTTTAAACACGCAATGGTACGCAAGGGTTTAAATTAGTATTTTCGCGAAAACTAGGTATTTACCACCCAAACATGAGGATAAAAAAAAATATCCGTCACTTTTTTGGCGAAATTTTTATTTGCATCGTGTTTGTAACCACTAAAACTACCACCTACTCCTTCTGGAAAAAGGCGTGAGTTTATGTATGTATGTAACTTTACTTTTCTATTTCAGGCCTCACGCCCAGCTACCATAAATAAAGACTTCTTAGAAAAATATAATTATTCTAGTCTCGCCACCATGACTATTGATACTGCAAACTGTAGATCGGAGCAGTCTGTCTCCGATTTCTACGATGGCAAATCTGTATTAATAACTGGTGGGACTGGCTTTCTTGGCAAAGTAAGAAATTTTCAGACCTAATTATTCTATATCTATATTTATGTCTTTATTAACGTCAAAAACATCATCTTCAGCAACGGAACGTCTATTGCTAGTAATGGGCCTTCTCTAAGGATTTCCACGGTGACTTTTGTTTTATAAGCCTTGGCTGCAAATGAACATGCGGCCCTGATGGTAAGCGGTCACCGCTGCTCATGGACCTTCACAGTGCCAAGGGCCCAGCATAATCATGTAGCTACCGTAAATCTGTTGGAAGCGGCCTGTATCTAGCAACCTTCTGAAGATTTCATAAGTTCGTCTATCCACCTCTTGGATGGACGATCAACTGTTCCATCGCTTGTGTTCTTTGACTGTTTTTCAGTCCCATCGCCCCTAGCTCCTTAAAGCTAAGTGCCCTGTCAACTGCTGCAAAATAAGAATTTATTCATTGGTTTTAGGTTTTCATTGCAAAGCTGCTAATGGACTGTCCGAAAATAGACAAAATATATTTATTAGTACGTGATAAAAACGGAATATCTGCGGAGAATCGAGTTTCTGATCTCATGGAAAATCCTGTAAGTATTTTTTTGTTTATTTTGCTGTTGTAGCTTTTTCTCAGAGGAAGGAAACATTGGTGAAATTCTCTAATGATGGGTTATCATCGCAAGAAACATGCACCACTGTATTAAGTGTGATAAATCACCATTTCCAGTCTTTTATAGCGAGAAGAGGTGGTGTCAACTTTATTCAGTCGGACTTTATTTTGTACTATAATAAAAACTATCGGCTCAAAGTCACTCAACGAGCTATGGAGAGGGCTATGCTCGGGGTTTCCCTACGAGATCGAATCAGAAATGAGGAGATCCGTAGGAGAACTAAAGTAACCGACATAGCCCAGCGGATTAGTAAGTTGAAGTGGCAATGGGCGGGGCACATAGCGCGGAGAACTGATGGCCGATGGGGCCAAAAAGTTCTCGAATGGAGGCCACGTAGCGGAAAGCGCAGCGTAGGACGTCCACCGACAAGGTGGTCAGACGACCTGGTAAAGGTCGCGGGACGTCGCTGGATGCAGGCTGCCTCCAACAGGTCATGGTGGAAATCATTGGGAGAGGCCTATGTTCAGCAGTGGACGTCCTTTGGCTGATGGATGGATGGATAATAAAAATATCTTTACTGGAGGTAGGTGCCTCATATGAGAGGCCGCCTAAGTATGACCGGAATGTCTATTTTTCCCGCCAAACAGCAGTGTAAATGCACTGTTGTGTTCCGGTTTGAAGGAAATCGTACCCGGTGTATCTACTGGACATCATGAAAATGCACTATTGTATTCCGGTTTTACGGACATTGTAGCCAGAGTGATCATCATCTACAGCCTGCAGGGTACCACCGCTGGATATAGGCCTCATCTCTCATATCATGCCACATGGGTAACATCATTGATCTTAAATCCAATAAAAGGCCCAAAATTCAGTTTTCATTGTACATATGATGAAAATATAAAGCAACGTATTACACTGAACTAAAAACCCACGTTTCAGCTTTATTCCAGACTTCGAGAGGAAAATCCAGAAGCTTTGAAGAAAATAGTTCCCATAGCAGGTGACGTCACTGATATTGACTTAGGAATATCAACTGATAATGAGAAAGAACTGATTGAGAATGTAAGTAGTAATTATACTTAAAATTTAGGAGATTATTTTGTTATGCATCCTTATTGGTGTATATTCTTATTCCAATAAATTACTAGATGTAATAGTTCAAAAAAAATATATTAACAAGTTGAATTACGAAATAACCGAAATAGTGATTCACAATCGCATTGCGGTATCAGCCTGTGTAGATCTGGTATTGAAAAGACCTGGCATATTTGTTTCAAGAAGTGCGAGATAGTTTTAAACGTTTCTCGAGGTCGATCCTTCACCATACCATTATACAAAATAATACCAATAATTAGAATAAAAATAACATTACTATACCCATACATACGATTGCCTCGGTGGCGCAGTTGTACCGTACGAGGCCGAGGTCTCGGGTTCGAATCCCGGAGGTGGGCAAAGTGATATTGGATTTTTCTATTTATTATGAGCACCAAGTCGTGAATTTGTGCCCGATGTAGCGATAGCCTCGCCCCCTATCACAGCATGAGATGGAACACACAAGGCGAAATGTGGGTATCCTGTTAGCACCTCTACCTAAGTACCTACCCCTTCCGGGAAAAAGGCGTGAGTGTATGTATGCATTTAAACATATGCAAATAACCAATTAGGAAGCAATGTACAAGTAAATTAAGCTAACACACAATAAAGGTCGCAACATTGACAAATGTATAATTACTAAATCGCTTGTTTTACAATATTAGGAACTTATTACATTTATAAAAATAATTAAATATTTTTTCTTTAATCTTGTCTTTCCATCCATTCCTTCGTTTTTTGTTGACGTTGGAAGAGATCGCTTATAAGACCGCCAACTGTACACTTATTTGTAAGTTTTCTATGTTTTATTGTTTCTGCACTCTGTGGTGTTCAATAAACATACATACATAAATTCACGCCTTTTTCCCAGAAGGGGTAGGCAGAGGTGCTACCAGGACACCCTCAATTCGCCTTGTATGTTCCGTCCCATGATGTGATAGGGGGCGAGCCTATCGCCATATTGGGCACAAATTCCTGACTCCGGGCTGATAATGAATAGAAAAATCCAATATCACTTTGCCCGACGCGGGACTCGAACCCGAGACCGTTGTAGTCGTACCGTAGTACAACAACGCAACCGAGGCAGTCTAGTTAAACGCTGTATTTTTCCAGGTATCTGTAGTGTTCCACGCGGCAGCGACGGTGAAATTTAATGAACCACTGCGGCAAGCTTTAAAAGTTAATATGGAGGGGACTATCAATGTATTCAAACTTTGTGAACGCATGGAAAATATCCAGGTAAGAACTTGTTATTATACTACATTAGGCGCATTCCTCGCCTCCTTCATACTTTAGAATACTTACACCCGAATAATCAAACGCCATTGTATTAAGTTGCACTTAACTACCCACCCCCACTTATTCAGTACATTTAAGCGGGACTTTCGAAGTTAAGTGCAACATAATATTTAAGTGGCGTTTGAGTAGGCAAATACAGGGTATATCAAGACTGCGACCGAAAACGAAGCCAGGTGGTAGTACTAGTGACTTCAGACACAATGAAAGTTAAAAATTTCGCAAAAAAAATCGCCAACTTTTTTTTTTTAATTTTTTACTTATCGTCGTATATGGGTGATACATAGGTACATGGTTTTCCCAAAATAATGATGTAGACCTCTTTATTTTTAAACACTAAATGATGCGTAACGGTTTAAATTAGTATTTTCGCAAAAACTAGGTATTTACCACCCTAAAACTATGATCTTTAAAAAAATCTATAAAAATATCTATCACTGTTTTGGCGAAATTTTTATTTGCATCGTGTTTGTAACCACTAAAACTACCACCTGGCTTCGTTTTCAGTCGCAGTCTTGATATACCCGGTATATGTCGGAGATTTGCATTATTGTCGTTCGATTTGAATTTTTCGTGGGCGTCATCAGGGTTAAAGTTGACAACAAAACAAAGCATTTACACAGTACAAAGTTTGTGAATTATTTGCACAATTAAGACAATTATAACAAAACTCGCCGTTTGCGACACTTATTTCTGAGCAACACTTTCACAAACATTACGACCACCTCGACTCAATCAACAACACAAGACACTCCGAAAACCATTACCATTTTATTCCGTGCAGGGACGCCACTCAGGATAAAATACTTAGGTCGTTGAATGTAACTCAAAATGACTCAATACAACGACTTTTTTATAGAAATTCTAAAGATCACTGACAATATAAACTGCCAAATCGAAGAAAAGTAAAATTAGGATATTACAAATAATTTCCAATTAATCGTATAAACGACTTGAGAATCGAGTTCTAACTACTTCCTACGACATATACTTATATATTTATATATATTTTCTTTATGAACTTAAAGCGTCTTGCGCTTTCAACGTTATGGCACAATTGCTAAGACCAATAAATTACATACATAAACTCACGCCTTTATCCGCGAAGGGGTAGGCAGAGGCGCCACATTTCGCCTTGTATGTTCCGTCCCAATAAATTGTCACCAAAAATATCAATTTTTTTCTAAAACAGGCATTTCTTTATTCCGCAGTTACTGGTCCACGTATCAACAGCGTACTCCAACTGTCGTCGAGATGTAGTGGAGGAGAGACTGTACCCAGCACCAGCAGATCTCACAGATCTTTACTTACAGCTGAAACAAATGGACGATAGGCAAGACTGTAAGAAGCTTCTAAGTAAGTGAGGAAGTGAATCTAGTATAATATTTTTTATTGCGATGAATGTCGAGACAACCATGCCATTGGCTTGATGGTAAGCGATACGACCGCTCATGGACAGTAGCAAAACTAAACAACACCATGAATAACAAAGCAAAGCTAAGCAGTCCAAGACGCTCGCCATTCTGAGACATTCGATGGTGTCAATATGTCCGGTAGTTACCCTGGCTACAATGTCTTTCAAACCGGAACACAACAGTGCATTTACACTGCTGTTTGGCGGGAGAAATAGACATTGCGGTGGTACCTACCCAGGCGGCCTCTTACATATGAGAGACCTCACCAATCAACGATTTTTTATTCCACTGGGTAAGTGAGCAAACTGCTTACTTCAAGTTAAGTATTTATAGTCATAAACATCTAGTATTTATGAAGGTCGGGATGGCTTTTGGTAATGGACCCGGAATGGCTGCCGAAACGGTAGTCACGGATTTGAATCCCAGGGCACACCTCTGACTTATCGGTGTCATGTGTACATTCATAGTCAATTAGCACACACTTTAAATAATTAATACTAGCCTCTTGTAATAGGTCATGTGGAATATTAAACCGAGTTAAAAATACACTGATTGCGACATATTAGAATATTCATAAATTAAATATTTGTCTGTCTAATGTTAGACTAGACTTATGGTTAAACATTAGTGGCGTACATAACACTCCATACATTATTATGGATTATGATACTATACAGGCATAAGTGCGTGGTGGCCTGTTGGTAACGGACCAGACGCGGCTGCCTACATGTTCACGGTGGTCGCGGGTTCAAATCCCAGGGCACACCTCTGACTTTTCGGAGTTATGTGTGTATTGATAGTCAATCACCACGCACTTTAACGGTGAAGGAAAACATCGTGAGGAAACCTGCATACCGTAGCGATTTTAAAAGAATTTCTACGGTAGGCCAGCGTGGTGGACTATATGGCCTAACCACTCTCAATCGATTCTCTCGATTGTAGAGTAGGCCCGTGCCCTGCAGTGGGACGTATATGGGCTGATATAGATAGGTAGATAGACAGGCATAAATAATTATATCTAGGTAATTTTAATACACCTATTGTCATATTTCTATGATCAGCAAATGATGAAAATTTATAAAATTATTTTCATAAATTCTCTCTTTCAGATGGTTGGCCGAACACCTACACGTTCGCCAAAGCTTTGGCAGAGAATTTCCTCGCTAAGCACCACGGACGGGTGCCGACCATTATAGTCAGACCTTCTATTGGTAAAGTTAAATCATGTGTCATAACTTCCTTAATTCATTCATTTCTTGACAGCCTTCGTGGCGCAGTAGGTTAGACACCGCCTGTAAAACTTGATCCGCTTTTCGTCAGGTACCACTCAGATACAGGCAGTTTACCGAGCCAGAATAATAAAAAAACTCATTACAGCTCTGAAGAAGACACGCGAGAAAATTCCTCAGCAACAAAACAGACTTCTTCTAGTTTTATCGTTCCATCTTTCATATTTTTCGTTTATACCTACAATCAAGGGAGGTAGACAGACTGCCTCGGTGGCTTAGTTGTACTACGTTACGATTACAAAGCTGAGGTCTCGAATTCAAATCCCGGGTTGGGCAAAGTGATATTGGATTTTTCTACTAAGCAAGACCGCCAATTGTACTTTTTATGTATGTGATTTTCTTTTTATTTTAATTTTTTGTATGTGAACAATAAAGTTTTTATAAATAAATAAATAAATAATTATCAGCCTGGAGTCAGTTTTTACCCGATATGGCAATAGACTCGCCCCCTATCACATCGTTGCGACGGATCATGGCGAAATGTGGGTATCTTGGTGGCGCCTCTGCCTACCCCTTCTAGGATAAGGGCGTGAGTTTCTGTAAGGGAGTAAGACAAAAATTCTAAGTTAAAAAATATATTATAATTACAGTAACGGCGATACAACACGCACCATTGGAGGGTTGGTTGGAAAACTGGCAAGGAGCTACTGGGGTCCTCGTGCCTGTAGCCAAAGGACTCAGTCGAGTCCTATTGGGAGAAGACAGCAACGTAGTCGACATGATCCCCGTAGACTATGTCGCTAACCTGGCCATAGTCGCCGCTGCTAAACATAATAGGTAAGATTCCAAGATTTCAGTCGCAAATAGTCCTGAACATATACTTGACAAAAGTTTTAAGTCTTCAGTATCAGAAACTAAGAGAGACGTTGGCTTACAACACACAGACCTGATCAAATTTTTGCAGGCGGTAGAAACATTTCTCTGAACGGGAATCAAACCAACTCTGAACTAACTGCGCCACGATTCCTGCCGATTTAATTGTATCTGCTTTTTTTCTGGTAATATCGTCAACAAATCGTCTTCTGTCTCCCCTTGACCCTAAGCTATGCAAGGTCATCAGAATAACACCCTTTGTTCAACTACATCGCTATGTTGCCGAATAGTTTGGCTTATAATTAGTGATTGTCATGTCGTGCGGTTGGTTCAGTTCTGTTCAGAATTTAACATAACATGACCGTATTTTAAGCGTTACACAATCGTAATGATCAAGAGCCCAAAGCTTAATGAAATTATGTTATTAAGAAGAACTATAGGAAATACATTCTTAAGAATGGTACAGTCGACATCTGTCAGGCGAAGTACAGGCAGACAGACTTTACCTACCATAGAAATTCTTAACAATTCTATGTAGATTTCCTCACGATGTTTTCCTTCACCGTTAAAGGACATGGTAGTTGAATATCAACAAACATAACTCCCGAAAGGTCAGAGATGTGCCCTGGGTATCGAACCGGCGACCATCGCTCGGTACGACAGATACGTCTAGTCCATTACCAATAGTCCACAACGCAATTGCAAATCATTTATTTGTAAATACAATGTAATAAAAATAAAATATTTTTAATTCACATAACACTGATTAATTTACTAAATTCCCACAAGAAACTCATGTTCTTAAAATGCCTTAATTAAGACGTTAATACTTCGAAGCAAAAATGCTGAAAAAAATCGTAGTTTTACAGTCATAGTTCATTATTATTCCCATTGTTTGATTGATGATTGTTTCATTTTGAATATTTGTATGTTTTTTTGTGGTTTTGGTTTAACTGCTATCCCACCAATTTGTATGTCGAATTCGATTATTCGTTTATTGGCCACGTAGGCAATTAAATAGCTCTTATGACAAGTCAATACACATAGTACTTATTTTCTATTAACAATATATTAATTGTTGTAATATTTATACTAACTTTATTATATTAAGTATTATATTATTTATTAGTATTTTATGGTAAAAAAAAATCGAAGGAAATACATTATTCACGTTAATTGTCCAACCAAATGCATTAACTCCGCATCGCCTGGCTACAACTTTTATTCAAATGCAATTTATTAATCCTAAACGTAGAACAGCCTTATCCTGAGACAGTTTTAAAAACTATTTTAATTATATATCGATTAGTTTGTCTTCTTCGCTCAAACTGAATTCTAAAGTCGTTCGAAAGGGACAAAACATTCGATAAAAAAAAAGGTTTCAAAACTGTTTATGATTAAGGCCGTAAATTGATGTTTATTAGAGAAATAGAATAAAAGTAATGTATAAGTTTCCAATTTCCGTTCATTTTCTTTCTTATCTATATCAAGAACTTTAGTTCCAGATAATTTAACTTCAGAATTTCTGAAGAATGATTTTTTTTTAAATTTAAATTGATTGTTTGGTTTGATCTATTTTAAAAGTAATAGAATTAACAATAAACAATTATGTCATTATTAGCAAAAAATAATTTTCAAACTTGTTATAGTCCAAATTCAACAATAATAATGCTTTTATGTTTTTAGGCCCGAGGACGTAATTATCTACAATGTATGCAGCAGTTCTAGCAATCCTATCACTTTGAAAGAGCTTGTAGTCCTGTTTGTTGAAGATTCAATTAAAAATAAAGATTGTAAGTTTCTACCTTATTACAACTTCTTTAAAGACAATTTCAAATTCACGCTAAATAAAAGATGCTTTTTAAATAATAACTGTTTCAAACAAGCCATAGGTCGGCAAAATTTATTGAATGGTAAGATATAATCGTCTTCAGACACTCGGTGCTTCATCTGGACATAACTGTAGGCACCATCACTTATTATGCTACTGATGTGAGTGCAACAATAAAAAAAACTTGCAAGCAATTAATATAAAGTAAACCACCAGTAAGTGGCCACTTATGAAGTACATCTAGGTAGAAATAAACGATAACATGTAGATGATGCTCCAATATACAGATTTTTTGATAATTTTCATAATATTAACTGATATTTACTATTGTAAGTTTTAGTATTCTGATTCAGATTTTATTATAATCCTTTTCTTTTCGTTGCAGATATATTCCCGTTTCCCAGATTGAATTTCATCACGAGGTATAAGTGGGTGGTCAGCATGATAACCATTCTGCTGCAAATAATACCGGCGCACATAGCAGATGCGTTTCGACGCCTTCGAGGGAAGCCACCTGTGTTAGTTCTCTCTCTCTCTCTCTCTTTCTCTCTCGCTCTCTCTCTCTCCGGCCACAGGAAGTCCATTTCTGAACATTGGCCTCACCCATGGATTGCCACATAGACCTCTTGGAAGCGGCCTGCAACCACTTCCACATATACCACTATATAATCATAATCTAGTATAATAAGAGGCCTGGAAGGATTATAAAAATGGTAGTCACGGTGTTGGAGACTGTCCCGCCCTCACACCCGCCACTGCAACTCCCGTAAGCCAGGATCAACAGTGGCACGCATTGTAATGACACTGAGCATTAAAGCTCAGCGCGTCTCCGGGAATGTCTAACTTGTATTTAACCCGCAACGAAATCAATCAAAAAGTTAAATTAATAGGAGGAGTTGGAAATAAATTATTGTCCACTTCCCTCCCTAATAAACTGACGCGGTGTTGTCAGTCATGAGTCAGCATGAATGGATAAGCTCGTCCGGTGCGGTACCACTGTTTCACAGGAAATCGACGTGAAGCGACAGCTTTGCTGTAGCATTTCGTTCGGTGAGTGTGGTTACCTTCCACATACCCCTTTTCTCTTCCAATTCACTCCCTCCCGAATTGATGGGCTGGAAACACTTCCATGATCCAAGCCTTGTGGATGTTCATGGGCGGCAGTGACCATCAGGTGACCTGTTTGCTCGTTCGCCGGACCTACGCAATTAAAAAAGACTAAGGTACTTCTAAATTTTACGACCGTTTAGAAAAACAAAGATACGTAGATCAAGCCTAATTTATTAATTAACAGTATAATTCAAAGGGTTTGAAAGATGTTGAAACACTCAAACCACAATACAGGGAATTTTTCGGAAGAATCGAGCAGAATATGTCCGAGACCTGCAAGAATTTTGCACTGATCTAAACCCATTACTTTTATCAGTATTTATTGCCAGGCAATAAAGAATAATTTATAGTTATTATTGAAAGTGTAAACTCTGAATTACGAAATTCTCATTAATAAAACCCTCGTAATTTTTTTATTGTATCTAACATCCTTTACACTTTAAACATCATTGATTGCTACATTGTATCTCCAATTATCAATCAATTCTTTGCAAAACAATGCAATATTAACAGTATTTTTTGCTCTCATAGGGAAACTGCGCATCAGATTATAGATTTGAACGAACAATGAGTATTTAAAAATTTAATTAATGATTAGTCGAAGCGTGTAATCTTTTATAATGGAACGCTAGTTCGTGCAAATAAGAAAAGTAAAGTTCTCGTGGATGAATTATGGTTCTCTAGTCGTTTACCAAATCGATGTAAATAATCGAGAAAGGAAGATCCAAATTCCTCTGAAAAAGCGACGGTTAAATCTTACTATCGGACTGTTCTTGTTGTTGGTTTTTGTTGAATATAATCCTTGTAGACACTCTCTCTCTCTCTGGTCGGTCCCTCATGTCTGAGGATCGTGGTCAGCATCAGGGTTGCATCTGGAGCGGGTGATCTGCCTCCACCGGTTTCTGTCCAGCGCGTCTCTCATGGTTGTGTAGAATTTTGCGGATGAAGAGGGTTTCATTTGGTCAGTCCATCTTGTTGGTGTACGCCCGCTTGTAGACACAACGTGTCTTAAAATACATCACACCAAAAATCTGAGAAGGAGGGATATTTTCAGACTTGAGAGCTTGAAATGGCGGAAATTTCTACTTTGGACATGAAATACGACCTGGTTTGTGGGTCCGCTGCTTACTAGGTTAACGTTTACTTTACAACATAAAAAGGTGGAAATCTTCGGAGAGGTCGTTTTCAACAACGAACTTCGTGAGCCTGACGATGCTGATGATAATGATAATGATTTTGATGGGTATGATAATAAAGAATTATTGTCCACAGATACGCGAAACTGGTGTACAATCTCAGCAAGTTTAGAGATGCAGTGGAATTCTTCAGCTCTCACACTTGGTTGATCAAGAATGACAGAGTTGTATCCTTGTATCACTCCCTGAGTCCTGAAGACCGGGAAAAATTCCCCTGCGACGCCGCAGACATTAACTGGACTGAATATGTGACGAAGTATTACGATGGAGTACGCCGTTATATACAGAAGAAGAAAATTAATATTCCCTCTTAGGTTTTCTATTCTTAATTATAGCCAAAATGAATTTATTACTAATTTATTTTTTCAGTGTGTAATATGAACTATTAGTTATTAACAAAAAGGTATTTTATTAATAAATTGTTTTCCGAATTCCCTTTAATCTCAAAGATATATTTTTGGTATTATTGCATTTATAAATGGAAATACCTAGTTACTCAAATCTTGGATGCTTTAATACAGTCAAAATGTATTTTTTACTCATTTTAGTTGCATAGTATTATTAAAATAAATTATTATTTACATCAAAGCGTTTTTATATGTTTTCTGGTTCCCTGATGCTGATATCAATGTAATTGGAGAGACACATTGTATCCAAAGCAAGTACCCTTACTGCCGTATTTATAACAACGTTTTGACGGTACTGTCATCACTTTTCATCTATCAGACTTTACTACCGCTTGTTAGACTCGTTTAAATATGCATACCGGTCACAGCATAAATTACAAATTTAAATATATTGGTTCAAACCCGTTATTAGAAAGTATAGACTTATTTTGACACCCGATAGCTGTTTTGAAGCGAAATACTATTAAAATTTATTCTGACCAAATTTTTTTTTTATTGCTTTCTTTTAGCGTTTGGCTTTGTCTGTCGTTTACTGTCGCGCTGTTGGAAATGGAAGACACACACATAAGAGGTAGCCTATTATGATGAAGATCTCGGATTTGAAGAAATAACTCCTCCGACTTTACATACTGACGCTAAAGCGGATTAGGCGTTTCTTATGCCTCCAAACCACAGGATGAAATTAATGTGCAATAGCTTGCGAGTATATTCGTTGTTCTATAGAAAGCATAGATTGAGCATAGCCCAATTATTATTTCACGTAATGCTTCATCGTTTTTATGCAGCTGATGATAAATGCTGTATCCTCTAGAGAAAGTAACTACTATAAAAATATCTATTGGCCTCAAACACCATTGCACCGGCGTGGTCAATTGGTTTTTGGATACTTTGCCTGTATCTGTATGTCTGTACCAGCCCATATATGTCCCACTGCTGGGCACGGGCCCCATCTACAATCGAAAGTACGATTAAGAGGGGTTAGGCTATATAGTCCACCAAGCTGGCCTAGTGCAGGTTAGCGGAGTTTACATACCGTAAAAATTCATTTTTTTTTAAATCGCCTTGTTTTGCAGGTTTCCTCACGAGTTTTCCTTCACCGTTATAGAGTTATATTACGCATTATCAATGGGATATCCTTCTTTCCTTTCCTATTTTCAACCACAGGAAATTCAATGCTGAACATAGGCGTTCCCCAGGGACCTGCTTATCGACCTGCTGGAAGCGGCCTGCTTCCAACGACTTCCTGCAACCTCAACTAACTCGTCCCTCCAGCTTGTAGGAGGAAGCAATAACTTTGTAAATATTTGTTCTAATATTTGCTTACCTTAAGCTTGAAGTTGAGTGACCGCAAATGCAAATTCACTTGGGATACCCTAAATTTATTGTATACCTGTAAAATAAATAATAGTTCTTTCTCCCTCTCATAAATCCATCCAATGGTTGTCTGGTAGAGATTGCCTTAGTGCGATAAGACCGCCATTTGTACTGTGTTGTTTTGTTGTCTATATATATATCTGTTGATACATTTTTGTGTACAATAAAGAATATAAATAAATAGTTGTGACATTGTAAATAAACAAAATAAAATATAAAATAATATATTGTAAAACAAGTTTGTTGTATAAGGAAAAAGAAAAAAGACAGACATACGAACGTATCGCAGTCATAATTATCCGATCAGAGATCGAACACGTGGGTAGATACTATTAATATAAATGTTAATGAATAATAATTTAAACATTAGGCGTGGTACCTCGATTGGCATTTGGCTTAGTTTTAATAGGTGAAAGAAGACATCATGACGCAGCAACGAAAAGGCGTGCAGTCAGATAGGTATGTCAGTTTTTATGTAGTTCAATTTGTAGTTAGTGAATAGGAATTTCAAAGGACTATTTTGTATTGTAAACTGGTTTTGGCAATAGCAACACTAGAGTTTTTTGGCAGTTTTTTTTCTAGTGGAATCCGCTTACCGAACCGGATGTTAGAATAAAAACAATGACTGATCTAAATGATGTTTAACATTATAAGCTAAGTATCTGCAGCATTGTTATAAACTTATGTTGGCCTACCTCGACGTCATTTTGGGCTAAGGCAGGCAAAAAGAGTTTGTAGTCACTGGTGTTTAAGATTCATTATCGCGTAGCAAGATCAAGGCACTTCTTGACGGATCTGACCTTACCACAGACAACAAAAACTTATGATACAATGTGAATCCTGCGTTAATAGTTTTGGTAAAAGGATTGGAGATTGGAGAAGAGATAGAATAAGGTTGATCGATTAGCAATGAATTTAAAAAAATAAGATTTTAAATTCAAAAAAATATATATTCAGACTGTTTGAAAAATGCGACTGCCTCGGTGGCGTAGTTGTATTACGGTACGGTTACAAAGCTGAGGTCTCGGGTTCGAGGCCCGGGTCGGGCAAAGTGATATTGGGTTTTTCTATTCATTATCAGCCTGGAGTCAAGAATTTGTGCCCGATATGGCGATAGGCTCGCCCCCTATCACATCGTGGGACGGAACATACAAGGCGAAATGTGGGTGCCCTGGTGGCGCCTCTGCCTACCCCTTCGAGGATAAAGGCGTGAGTTTATGTATGTATGTATGTTTGAAAAATTACTTCGTTTATTTTTTGTAGTATTTTTTGAATATTCACGAGATTAGTTGATATACATATTTCGTATTGCATTCTTTTTTAATCATGTCATAACATGAATGAATCATGACACGGTCATTTACGTAACATATTAATTGTGAGAACTCGAGTTTATCAAGGATTATGTAGCTAGCATGTTAGTCGGTTAAAATTAATCCAAAGACCAATAAACAAGTTTTACCAGAATATTCTACTTTGAGATATAATCATTAAAATAATTAAGTTAACTAACGGAAATGATGATGAAATATGGGAAATGACTCTATATAAAAATAGACTTCACCAAACAAGATTTTTTTGTTGTTTTTTTGTTTACTTAAATTAATAGACTATATACAGGGCTTATAAACAACGGTTGATGACTAGAGCGATATGAAAAATACAAGGACAATTTATTAATTTTTTCTCCATTATTCTGTCTGAGGTGATAAAATTAGGCAATAAGTCACCAAACTGGCCTAACACGAATTGATAAACTTCATATACCTTTAAAATACTTGGCACTATTAATAGTCAGATTTTCTCACAAATAATAAAACAGATTTAGGTATGATAATTCTAAGAAACGCAATTACACGGATGAAGGTCTGCTCAACATGATTATAACTCGTGACATTAATTTACCCTAAGCGGTATTTTATAGTAAATCATTACTTTTACAACTTCTAAAAACGGATATTTGAGATTTGATTACCATAAGCAAAGTTTCATTAAATAATTAAAGATGGCGGCCCGATTTTCAAAGGTCAAATATGTATTCTTCAAATACAAATGTTTGAGTGAACCACAAGTATTTGTTTCGGGTCTGGGTGTTTGTGAGACCGAAAAGTCTCTCGTAGTTCTTGATACCTACGACCCAAGACTCGATCTTAGTGTAGGGTCAGAACTATGTATGTGACTGTTGGTTGTATTTATTTATTCTAAATATATTTCTGTATCCATAAGATGTCCCATTTTAACACCTGCTCCACCTGTTTTAGTCGTAATCGCCCACTGTTAAACACACCTTCTATGGCATAGAAGTTTCCTCACAATATTTTTCTTTACTGTTTAAGACATCAGGATTATACTATAATAGGAACAAATTATTATTGTGGCCATGAAAGAATCCACACGACTACGCACTCTGTACTAGTGATTAAATAAATTGCATCAATTAAACCACTGATTCGTTTTTTAATGGGTAATAACATTTAATTTTACGAATGAATATTCAAATTAATCATTGCAATTGACTGTTGTAATCGTTTCGTTTCGAAATTACATACATAGTCATTATTTTTCGCAGCAAGGGTAGGCAAAGGTGCTACCAGGGCACCCACGTTTCGCCTACAATGTACCATTGCGTCTTTGAAAACAAAAGGGTGTACATTATTATTTTAGGAAATACTACCAACCAAACACGACGACAGGTAAAAATCCAAAAAGAAATCTTCGCTTTTTTTTTGTGAATTGTTTAGTTGCATTGTGTCCGAAGTCACTGAACTACCACTTGGCTTCGTTTTCGGTCGCAGGCTGGATACACCCGGTACTTGACACATCAGCGGTTCTGCTTGTAGTTAGGCTATTGTTTAGTAAAGACATTAATCATCATCATCATCATCAGCCCGTTGCAGTCCACTGCTGGACATAGGCCTCTCCCAAGGTACGCCACAGAGCCCGGTCTGCTGCTTTACGCATCCAGTCGCCGCCGGCCCTCTTGTGCAAGTCGTCCCGCCATCTGGCCAGAGGACGTCCCACGCTACATTATTAAAGACATTATTAACCATTAATTTAAATCAGCGGTGATTATTACACACATATGATTATTAGCACATTAGTTGCAAAGTCGTGGCTAAATGATCATCAGTTTTGACAGCCTCCGTGGCGCAGTTAGGTTAGGCGCCGGCTGTGAAACGAGAGGCCACGGACTCGATCTCCGCGCCGAAACAAATATTTGTGTGATCCACACGTATTTCTTTCGGGTCTGGGTGATGGTGAGACGGAAAAGTCTCTCATAGTTCTGATACCTGCGACACAAGACTCGATCTTAGTGTGGGTTCAGGACTATGTATGTGATTTTTGGGTGTAGTTATTATATTTAGTTTGAAACTTTGACGAATCCTATTCCCCATTAGTCTCCTGATAAGCTGTGAGGTCATTGCGACTATTTTCAACCTGAGCAAAGAGATAATGGTTTCTTAAATGTACGCGAATGTAAATTGAAATTAAACTGTTTTTTACGGATTTTATGGCAGATTTGGTTTAATTATTACATTATTTACCTTCCCAATATTTTAATGTAATAATTGTAAAATAAGGGTAGGAACGTTGTAACTGTCATCGGGTGGATGACTAATACCTCAGACCGCCCCGTGACCACGAAAGCTGTAAAGTAATCGAAACTTCGGTAGTTAAAAAGTGTAAAACAGATTATGAATAGATAATTATCTCCTACCACTCGCCACAGTATGATCGGCTTGACTGCGGCGGAAGGACCAGGCATTGTAGGAAGCAGGGAACACAATATGAGCCGACAAACTGTTGGCTAACCCAAGATACGCCCGTCCACGTTGACTTTATACAGGGTGATATAGACATATGGTATTCAATTTAACCCACATGTTTCACACCACCTCAAGTGACATTGTACAAAATTTGGAAAAATACCGAGATGATTTTTTGTCAAAAACTGTACTTTTAATTTTCACGTTTTTTGGCCACATTTTGAGTATCGTGATTATCGACGATTAAATAAACTAAGTGCACTTTTATACTATACAAAATATCAAATAAAGTGTTCTCACTGTCTAGAGTAGAACTAACTAAACTAAAAATAAAAAAAAAACCTCGCGATCCAATCGCATGCTATTAATGAAATTAGACGTAATGGTCTAATGACAATACCAAATTGAACGAGGTCAAATGAGACCAATGCCTGACTTGGCCGCTTAGATTTACCCGAAAATAACACATGTAAATAAAACTATTTTTACGGATTTATCGGCGATTTGGTTAAATTTTTACATTTTTAACTTCCCGACGCACAGTGACGAAACTAAAAAAAGCTAGACTTAAAGTATTAATGATAAATATATAGGTATGTTTTAAAAGTATAGTTGGATAAATAACCATTACTTTCTATACTTTTGAGTTCTTTTCATTGATAATGTACTATCTAAATGATCTGTGACACTTTTTTCGTGGTAAAATACCTAACACAACACACGTAATATTTCAAAAACTATATTTAATACATATGTCCGTCTTAGGATCCACGCGTCTAATAATTATGATCAATATCAATTCTCATGCCAATGCCTGTAACACTTTGTTTATTCTCTGATAAAAACTACTTAAGAAAAACGATTGTGTGGAGACCAAATTTGTATACCAATATATAAAAAAATATCCGCGGAAACCAACAGCAAAATTATGTTTAACTACTAAACAGTATTGTTAATTTTACACCCCATATACCTATACTTTATATAGCGGAAATAAAGTGAAATAGGATACTTTTTGATATGTGTTTAAAATTAAAATATGTAAAAAAATCAATAAAGTTCAAGTCAAGTTTTATAACCAAAACCATGCTGAAAACTATGGTATATTGATGAATAATAATTAAAAACACTTATGATGATAGCAAAAAATATTTAAGAAATCTCGGTAGTTGTGTCTTACGCGAAAATGAGAAATTCGTAAATCATTCTTAGAATACTTTTGAAATTAGTTTTCAAAGCAAGTGCTTAATAAAAAAAAAAAGAAAGATTATGTTGCGTTATTGATCATAGTTTTAAATGATATCAGGTATGTGTAAAACTGTTACCAGATGATTTCAAAAAAATATTTATAGATTTTAAGTAAATTTCGCCACTGACGTTTCGATTTAACTTTAATTTCAATTGGTCAAAATTAATTATTCTCATAATAAATTGAAACGTATGTACGATATTATCTAGTGAATAATAGTGTTGGTGAAAAAATAAGCAATTAAAATTAATTGAAATGAAAATTAATTAAAATAAATTAAATCTAACTCGTAAGTGTAATAATTTTATTTTTATTGCTTTGTACGTATATATTATGTTTTTGCGCATGTTGCTTTTTTACGTATTTTTTTTATTTTTCTTCGACATTTTTAAATTAATATTAATTTGCCAGCCTCTGTGAAGCAGTTGATTAAGAACCAGCTGTGAACCGAGAGCCCACGGGTTCTATATGTTGACGATCGTTCTTTGGTGCAGCCAAATAATATTATACGAGTAATATTTGTGTCATGTATGGGTATTATGACACTAAAATTATCTCGTTGTATATCAATGTGTATAACTGTTAGGTGGAATTATTATATTTATGATTGTCCATAAGAAAATCCTTACAGTATTCAAACCCACTAACCAGCACTTTAAGATAGGTCTGTTTTCCATTGCACTAGATAATTTGTTAATACTGAAATTGAAAGGTAAATCGTGTTCAAATGCGGTATATTTTTTATAAACGTCTGAAGCAATGTTGCGGGCTTTAGATAATCACATAAATGAGGAGGTATCATTGTTTTCCAGTACATTGGTTAGTCTCAGACGTTCCGTTAGAGCGACAAAAGTTAATACAAAAATAAAAAAAAATGCATCAGCATTATTTAGTAATTACTATTCATAGAAAATAATGCAATAATTGTACAAAAAAATCTTTAGAATGTTGAAATTAGAAGTGGCAAAAATATTTTTAATATAAATCTTTTCTGTGATAATTAAAGGTATTAATTGTTGTTTTTTTTTTAATATTCCATCATTTTTGAAAACAAAACTAGCAAAAATGTTAAGCTGCGAGTTAAAATAGTTTTGTTTAAACATATACTATAAATTATATTAGGAGACAATATGTGTATAATCACCAAATATTCAAAATAGTAATTTTATTTTAAAAATATTTTTCATTGTATTTTTGAATGAGAAAATTAAAGTAATTTATGTCTTCGTTTATAACTATTGTTGCCAAACAAGAAATACTTAATTAACTCTCAAATAAATCTGCGTTTTTCTTATCTAATAAATCTTACAGACAAAAATAATAAAAACTAAATTATAAAGTGTTAAAATTCCGCAAATTATCAGACAATAGCACATTGCAAGAACAAAACAGAACAGAAGAAAGAGCACAAACAGTTGTTGTGGAACAGTGACAGTGAGGTGACGGCATACAAAATGCAACTAGCAATTAATTGTTTGACAAAAAGGAATATAAACCTACGTAGTGTAATTAAATGCAAAGGTTTTCACTCGAGTATCAAGTAAGTATTTTGTTGCCATTATAACATCTGCTCTTACACACCCAAATTTTCCTGGCAGTAAGGGAAAATATTGTGAGAAAAACTGCATACTATAGAGATTTACAAAAACAACCAAACAATGTATCTTTTTTCCTTCAGAAAGTCAGAAGATTACCCTGAACAAGTTTTAACTCATAATATGGTTAAGTGGAAACTTCAAAGAATTTACAAAAAATATAAACTATTTTTTAAAGTTAACATAAATTTTATTATTTTGAACGTAAAACTGTTTCGACAAAATGTTTGTTGTTTCGTCGCTTTAATTGTTTAGTGCCAGCATGCACGGATTGTGAGCTAAGAAAAGTCCACTTAGTATGACAGCCCTCGTGGCACAGTTGGTTAGACACTGGCTGTGAAACGAGAGGCCGCGGGTTCGATCCCCACACGCACCGAGACAAATGTTTGTGCGGCCCACAAATAATATTTCTTACGGGTCTGGGAGACCGAAAAAGTTGCTCGTAGTTCTGGTACCTGCGACACGAGAATTAATTGAACTCAATGTGGGGTCAATAGGCTTATTCATGTAATTAAATCAGTTCAGTTGCAGTGAAGTTGCAGTTAAGTTTCGATCAAAACAGCCCTTTTTGTATACTCGTAATTTAGACAACCATTGTCAGATACGCTCGCGTCAAGTTCGCGTCACGCGACCGCTTCAGCGTATTCTACGGCTGCGCGTTTTATACATGCGTGATTCAGATCGCAATTTGATTGGTATTTATCTATTCATTTGACGTCTCCAACGACAGTTTAGTCCGACCAACGTGCAGCACATGCGCAGTTTATGCATATCTTACGCGCAGCTAAACAATTACAAGAATACCATTTTGACGTACGTTCCATTAAGACGTAAACCTAATCGCAACTGCATCGAAACTTGATCGGAGCGTCAATAAATTACGTGAATTAGCCTACAGGACTATGTACATATGTGACTGTAGGGTGTATTTATTATTGATAAAAAAATCAATATACGATTTTCCTATGAATGGGTTTCTTTCCCAACATGAATATACACATCATACCTCGGGCCAACAATAAACTCAGTGACACATGAAATGTAGTAACATCTCTGCCTGCCCCTATGAGTGTAAAACATAATACACTCACAAAAATTAAAGGATATTTTTTTTTGATCAAATTTTTTGGTGTTTTTTGAGAGCCTGTATCTTGGAGAAAATTGATTGTTAAGAAATTCAGAAACTAAAACTTTGAAGCTTGAAATGTCTATTTTGCAGATCTGTGCTCTATTTCTTGATTGCTCGCTTAGTTGATAAGCAATCGTAAGAAAACCAACGAAAAAAAAAAATCCAATTTTTTTCTGGGTTTCAAAACCCTGCATTTACATGGGTAGTGTGACATTATTATAAAATTCCCGTAGATAATTTAATTGCCTTTAATTTGATATACCAGAAACCTCCGTGACATAATTTGGAGCTGACTTATGGTAAATCAAAGTAAAAATGGCCTTTCACACTTTGACATTGATTTACTCCATGAATATCAATCATGGGGAAAACAAAATCAGAATTTTAGTAACTTCAAATCATGCTCTATAAGATGGTATTAAAGTCTTATGATAATAAACAGTATTTATAAGTAAAATTGTTGACTAAAAAAAAGGTAAAAATACGGTTATTTATGGATATTCGGAAAACACTGCATATCTTTGGATAAAAGAAACGAACGAAGAATATCGTCGGTAACTTTTCAACCTTAAAGTATTCTAAAGACACTCTGAAAATTTCAAACTGCTCCGATTTGATTATCTTAGTTATCGGAAGGTTTAAGCTTACTGTATTCAGCAAAAATCGTCGTAATGAGCATTTTTCGCATGCTGATGATTTTGTAAATTGAGAATTTTTTTTTAGTAATTATCCATATTCTTTTAATCAAATCCTTTTTTCAAACGTTTTCACTAATCTCCGCAATTGTAAAAAAAATACTGGCACTGTTTTACCGCCGGCATAAGCGTTACCCAAAGCGTACTACGGGGAGGTTGCATCGTCGGACTTATAGTAAAACAGTGCCAGTATGTTTTTTACAAATGCGGATAATAGAGAAAACGTTAGAAAAAATGATTTGATTAAAAGAATATGGATAATCACCAAAAAAAGCATTCTGAAGTGACAAAAATCGATCACATACGAAAAATGCTTATTACGACAATTTTGACGAATACAGTAAGTTCAAACCTTCCGAACACTAAGATAATCAAATCGGAGCAGTTTGAAATTTTCAGAGTGTCTTTAGAATACTTTAAGGTTGAAAAGTTACCGACGATATCCTTCGTTAGTTTCTTTTGTCTAAAGATATGCAGTGTTTTCCGAATATCCATAAATAACCGTTTTTTTACCTTTTTTTCAATTAACAATTTTACTTGGAAATACTGTTTATTATCATAAGACTTTAATACCATCTTATAGAGCATGTTTTGAAGTTACTAAAATTCTGATTTTGTTTTCCCCATAATTGATATTCATGGAGTAATCCAATGTCAAAGTGTGATAGGCCATTTTTACTTTGATTTACCATAAGTCAGCTCCAAATCATGTCACGGAGGTTTCTGGTATATCAAATTAAAGGCAATTAAATTATCTACGGGAATTTTATAATGATGTGACAAAAAAAACACTACCCATGTAAATGCAGGGTTTTGAAATCCAGAAAAATATTGGAATATTTTTTTCTCGTTAGTTTTCTTACGATTGCTTATCAACTAAGCAAGCAATCAAGAAATAGAGCACAGATCTGCAAAATAAACATTTCAAGCTTTAAAGTTTTAGTTTCTGAATTTCTTAACAATCAATTTTCTCCAAGATACAGACTCTCAAAAAACACCAAAAAAATGGATCAAAAAAAATATCCTTTAATTTTTGTGCGTAGTATATATAAGTGTAAAACATAATATATGTATGTACCACGTGTAGAAGCATGAAACCGGAATTTTGTTACATATGATGCTAGTCATCAGTTTTGGGATTGTAACACCGCTTTGGCAGCTTCATCACCTTCTTCGATTATATTATCTGACAAAGATTTTCAATACAACCAGTTTATTTTTCTATAACCTTAAACATGTCGAGTTTCGTGCCTACTAACTATGATTCGACGACGGGGTTTTCGATAAGCATTTGAAGAAGCTCGGTAATTGATTCTCTTCAAAAAAAGAAAAAAAAATTGGTGTTGTACTCATAAAGTGGCGAAATGGTGCGATTTTTTTTTAAATAGTAATGGAAATTAATTTGAATTTTATATTCTCAAACAGGCGTATCGATTTAGCGTATAAAAATCCGGTTTCATACTTCTACGCCTATTAAATAGATTGGTATTACCTGTCGGAAATATCTGTGAACCTAAATAATTGACGTCATTGGAAGATAAGTTCAGCAAATTCAAAATATAGGTTAAACAAATTGAATTAAAATAGAAATAAAAATAAAAAATAGAATTCGCATCCATCTCAAAACCTTTTTGATGTAAAATAACATAGTAGATAGGGGAACACAAAAAAATTAAATGTGAACCGCATTCCAGCTAGGTTCAAATCAATTTTATCCGACGCGACGTCAGGCGTTTTCGCATGACCAATTACGTACAACCAACTGACGCACGAGAATCGATTTACTTATTAAACTCTGATTAAAATGTTTTTATAGTAAGTTAGTTCGCAGCCTCTGAGGCCTATTTTACGATAATCCGAATGCTAAACGAGAGGCCCAGGTTTTATCCCCACGCCGAGAAAAATAAATAAATACACTTAGTATAAATAGTCCTCGGCCATTATTATTGATTCAAGTCTTATGTCATACAAATCAGGCACTCTGACAAACATTTTGGTCTCCCTACACCCAGACCCGAAACAAATAATAATTTATACACAGAATATGTTTCTGAGTTCACTTAGACGATTACCGCGATCCGTTTGGCGAAATTAAGTATTTAAATTGAGAAATACAGGTCTAAAAAATGTATCAGACTGATTTTAATGTTAATAACCTCAAAGTTGGAATTAAGCCAGTTTGTTAAATATACTTACAAAAAAAAATATGTTTTATTCCATCATTCACTTTATTAACCAACCAATTCTCAACATCAGTATCATTTTTCTACATGTTTTCTCCTTATAAGACGCACAAATATCAAAAATATCCTGGGCTTCTCTATTTTCAGTTTATTATTTACAAGCATTGATTCAGGTTACAAAATTATTATCATCTGATCACACTCAATCCAAGGCCTTCAGTAGTCCTTTTAACAACATCCCATTATCAACGACATATGAAGAACCAGTCACGCTCTTTGCTTTATTACTGGCCAAAAACATAATTACTTCAGCTATTTCATCCGCCTCACTAACTTTATCAAGGACCGTACCTTCACGTAACATAGCCCAAAATTTATCTTTCTCCGCTTGGCTTAAACCCATAACATCCATAAAATCGGTTTTCGTTGGTCCCGGAACCACAATATTAACTCTGACCCCCTTCTTGCCAAATTCTAACGCAGCGCTTTTTGTGAAATGCTCTAAGCCGGCCTTGGCTATGCCGTAAGAAAAGTTGCCAGGTAATAGATCGCCTTTGCCGCTTATGCTTCCAACGTTGACTATGCATCCTCTAGAGTCTACAAGGTGTTTAGCTGCTAAGTTACTGAGGTACACAGCTGACCTGAGATTTGTCCTTATTATACGATCGAAGACATCGATAACATTATCACAGAAAATACTTCCTGTGACAACTATTCCTGCGTTGTTTACTAGTATGTCTAGTTTGCCGAAATATTTTACTGTATCATTCACAACTCTTAGTATATCTTCGTCTTTAGTTAAATCTGCGTTGATAACCAACGGTGTCACACCAACTTTGCCACATTTCAGCGATACAATTTCTAGTTTAGTCTCATTTCGTCCGACGATTGCTACTTTTGCACCTTCTTCAGCGAATTTAATCGCGGTAACTGCGCCAATACCTGAACTAGCACCAGTTATTAAAACCACTTTATTTTTAAAACTCATTATTACACCAATGTGCCCACTTTTGGAAAAAATAAATAAGATTGTTAGTAAAATAAGTATGTCATTAAGTTGCTATAAATACGTTCTGTTAGTGAATGAGCAAGATAATTGCGATGTAGATCTTATATAACTGTAGCTATTTTTAGATCTTATATAACTGTAGCTATTTTTAGATCTTATATAACTGTAGCTATTTTTACTTTGATATAATCGGTTTCAAGTTGTGTCAGCATGTTGTTTGCAAAAAAATAATTATGGTGATAAAAATCTACAGTTTTCAATGTTATATCATAAATGTCTTTTACATTATTTTGGCTGCTTTTTGTGGACACAACATGATGTTGAATACAAAAAACGATGACAAACTATTAAATACTTGGTAGCTTATATTTTTCTCGTGAATTTAGTTAATTTTAGTTTAATGTCACCAATGATTTGCTTCTTTCTGAAAGGAATACGAACGTCGGAAAAATTAAAATAAGGCACAAATCAGCTCTTTTAAACTTTTATAATTGCATTTCATTTTGTTTTGAACCTCTGTAAATCCAATTATTAATTAATCGATGCTTTATTTTTAAATTATTACCTTTTGCAGGTACCAAAAATATATTTCCAACCAAGTGAAACCACAGCTTTGTATTATATTACTTAGAGCACTGGTTTGGTGGTTCTAAGATTACATAAAAAAATTGTTAAAACTAGTTATGTCGTCTGTATGTTGAACATTATTGTTATGACACAAAACAGGTCCATTAAATTATTATGTTTATGAGCCTCTTGAAGACATAACTTTTAAGAACATCGCTGTTCTTAATTTAGACTAAGCAGGAATGAGTAAAATATAGGTAATATACAAATAAATTATAACACCCAACAGTCACATACATAGTCCTAACCCCACACTAAGAGTCTTGTGTCATGGCTATCAGAAACTTTTCGATCTCACAAACACCCCGACCGGAAACAAATACCTGTGGTTCCCACAAATATTTATCTCGGTGCTGAGATCGAACTTCTGGCCTATCGTTTCACAGCCGGAGTCTAACCAACTGGGCCACGGAGGCTGCCAAAAAACATAAATGCCTATTGCTGATCACAGGCCGTCCAAGAGACACGAGCAACCGAGAGTTCGATTGAGAGGATTTAGGCTTAGGTTCACCAATCTTTCACAACTGTATCCGTATCAGCCCAAATATGAACGTCCCACTGCAGGGCACGAGCCTTCTCTACAGTCGAGAGTACGATTGATAGGGGTTAGGCCATATAGTCCGCCATGCTGGCCTAGTGCGGGTTGGCGGACTTTACATACTGTAGAAATTCTACAAAATCGTGTGTGCCCCGGGATTTGAACTCGCGACCATCGTGAAACATGTTGGCAGTCGCATCTGGTCTGTTGCCAACGGGCCACTATGAACTTTTCTTTCACATACCATAGAAAAAGTATGAAATTATGGTGTGAAATTTTCCGCACTATGTTGTTCTCACCATTAAAATACGTGATTGAATATACAAATAATTTTTAAAATAAAATTAATAGAGCTGTTTTTCAGTTACTTTGGACTAAAGTAGGTATGAGCTGGCTCATCGTAGGTAATACCATTTTCCAAAGAAAAACAGATGTAAATGCTTAGCTCTTGTGTTTTTTTAGTGAATGGGACTTCCGAGGGCCACTAACTCATTCCTCTTTCTGTATATTTCCTTCCTCATTGCCATTTGTGAGCCAACAAAAAAATATCATGCATAAAAGATTTGTAGATGTTCATGGGAGGTGATCATTAACCAGCAGGTGAACATACCTTTTCCTTTCAAGACATACCTTTACATACCTTTACAACATACCTTTCAAGACTTTAAACTGGAACGGGCGAGGCATCAATAAAAACGGCGAATACATCTCGCACTTAAGGTTTGCCGATGATATCGTAGTCATAGCAGAATCGCTGCAGGAAGTTCAAGAAATGCTGCACAGCTTAAATGAAGCCTCCAAACGAATTGGTCTCCGGATGAACCTAGACAAGACGAAGGTCATGTTTAATGACCTCGTCGCTCCGGGACCGGTTATCATCGATGGCACGCTTCTCGAAGTTGTCAAGGAGTATATCTACCTCGGGCAATTAATGCAATTGGGTAGGTACAACTTCGAAAAGGAAGCCGACAGGAGGATTCAGTTGGGCTGGGCAGCGTTTAGGAAGTTGTACCACATATTTTCGTCGGATATACTACAGAGCCTGAAGATGAAAGTGTTTAACCAGTGCGTCCTCCCTGTAATGACGTACGGAGCCGAGACGTGGACACTGACTGTGGGGCTAATCCATAAGCTTAAAGTCGCTCAACGTGCTATGGAAAGAGCTATGCTCGGAGTTTCTCTGAAGGACAAAATTCGGAACGAGGAGATCCGCCAGAGAACCATGGTGACCGACATAGCTCTGAAAGTTAGTATGTTGAAGTAGCAATGGGCTGGCCATATATGTCGCAGAACGGATAACCGCTGGAGTAAGCGTGTTCTGGAGTGGAGACCGCGTCTTGGAAAACGTAGCGTGGGACGTCCTCTGCCCAAATGGCGGGACGACTTGCACAAGAGGGCCGGCAGCGACTGGATGCGTAAAGCAGCAGACCGGGCTCTGTGGCGTACCTTGGGAGAGGCCTATGTCCAGCAGTGGACTGCAACGGGCTGATGATGATGATGATGAACATACCTTTTGCCGGACAAATGCAATAACGAAATGACGTTATTTAAATTTAATTATCACTTGGTTTTACGAATAATTAATTATTTAATTTGGCAATTAAGCGTTCTAGCAACGGGTGATTTAGTTTCTTTGGAGTCATTAATAAGTCAATGCTATAGTGAACACTTTGTGGGTTGTTGAAAACGGTATAGTGAGTGGTCTTGGTGCCGAAATGTGGAAAGATCGCAGGTAATTTAGTATTTTTTATATGCCGCCTCGGTGGCGCAGTTGTACTACGGTACGATTGCAAAGCTGAGGTCTCGGGTTCAAGTCCCGGGTCGGGCAAAGTGCTATTGGATTTTTCTATTCATTATCAGCCCGTAGATAGGTATTTGTGCCCGATATGGCGATAGTCTCGCCTCCTATCACATCGTTGGACTGAAAATACAAGGCGAAACGTTGGTGCCCTGGTTGCTACCTCTGCCTACCTCTTTCGGGAAAAAGGCGTGTGTTTATGTATGTATGTTTTATATACTTACATTAGTTTCCGCATGTATCCTCCAGGGTACTAGTAGAAACTACATTTTACCGAGCTTGTTTCCCTCGTAAATGTACTTATCTACATAGCAAGCACAAGTTCAAACCGCGTCCAGTTCAAGTAAGGTTCCGCCATACAGCATTGTAATACACTGTTGTGTTAAGTTTGAACGACATTGGAGCCAGAGTAACTACTGGACATAATGAGACTCAACATCTTATGTCTCAGGATGGCGAGTGCAGTGGAATGCCAAGCATTGCCTTGTAATTCATGGTGTTGTTTGGTTTTGCTACTGTCCATGAGCGGTCATATCGCTTACCATCAGCTGAATGACATTCTCGTCTCGCCATTAATTGCAATAAAAATATATGTTTACTTACATAAGCTTCCGCATTTAACCCTCAGGGGTAGGCACTAGTAGAAACTATATTTTACCGAGCTTCTTATCATTCCCAAATATGCTTTCTATATCAGCCCATATACGTCCCACTGCAGGACACGGGCCTACTCTACAATCGAGAGAATCGATTGAGAGTGGTTAGGCCATATAGTCCAGTGGTAGTTTTTTTTTTTTTTGCCCAATATGCTTATCTACCTTATAACCACAAATAAAAAATCACGTTCATTTCAAGTAAAGATAACTGAAACTTGAGAGACTTTCGAATATTGCATATTCACGAAAGACTGTACCTGAAAAATTAACCCAAGACCCTACGATTCATCATTTTTATATTATACTTAGTACTTACATAATATATTTATTAGGTAGGATATTCGTATTCAATATGTTATGTCTTCCACACACGTAACGATAGTATACTGAACTAGAGTATACTGAGTTTGCACTAGTATACTGAACCGTGTATGGGCAAATAACTGCGCAAACTTCATTGAATTTTTTAATTCGAGACTGGTGCAAACTCGCGTTTGCGCTATCGCACTTGACCGTGCGTGGCGGTTATTATTGATAATACACTTCGGATGAGCGGAGGTCATTGCCCAGCCCTACACCATTCAAAGTAATACTTGTATTTATAATAAATTAGTCGCCCTGTTGTAGACTGTAGTAGAACCCATCAGAATTGTAAAGAAATTCTCAGCATTTCGACAGTTTAATTACATAACTGACAATATTCTTTCAATACTTTGATAGCCTCCGTGGCGCAGTTGATTCGACGCCGACTGTGAAACGTGAAGCTGCGGGTTCAGTCTCCGCACTGAGACAAACATTTGTGTGATCCACAGGTATTTGTTTCGGGTCTGTGTGTTCGTGAGACCGAAAAGTCTCTTTGCGACCTCTTTCAGCCTCGGACTTTCACTGACTGAATTTAATAAAGATGTATATTTTGTTAATTCCAGCAACACCAGCACAATAAAATCATACGCATCGCCTTACGTTTCCGTCACTGATTTTTATAATGGGAAGTCGGTGCTGGTCACGGGGGCCACTGGATTCCTAGGAATGGTATGTTCACCTTGACCTCAAAACCTAATGACTTCAACTGAGATCAGTGTTTGACAGAGGCTTAGCAAACAAGGAAATAGCTCACATGATAATAACAGATTACCACTGCCCGTGAACATCTAAACTTGGATGCTAGACTTTTGCTGGTCTCAGAAAATGGTAATAGAAAAAAGAGAAAATTGTATTAGTATTGGGCCTTCAGCACCTCCGAACAACACACAATGTCGTCGGTTTTTTGTGAGACAGTGGTTTTTGTAAGAAGTGCGTGGTGGCCCGGTAACGGACCAGACGTAGCTGCCTTATAATGTTCACGGCGGTCCCGGGTTCAAATCCCAGAGCACACCTCTGACTTTTCAGAGTCATGTGTGTTTTGATAGTCAATCACCACGCACTATAACAGTAAAGGAAAACATAGTGAGGAAACCTGTATACCATAGCGATGCGTAAGAATTTCTATGATATGTAAAGTCTGCCAACCCGCACTAGGCCAGCGTGGTGGACTACATGGCCTAACCACTCTCAATCGTACCCTCGATTGTAGAGTAGCCCCGTGCCCAGCAGTGGGACATATATGGACTGATACAATGATACAGTGGTTCTACCTCAGTTCAATTGTCGTGGATTTCATATTCTAACCAAATAATTTTTCAGGTATTGGTTGAAAAACTTCTACACAGCTGCACGGGAATCGAAAAGGTATTCATGCTGGTACGCGAAAAAAAAGGGGTTCCACCTGAACAAAGGCTGAAACAGTTTATAAATGATCCAGTAAGTTAATCAACTACTACAATTGTACTGTTTTTTTCCACGTTATCAGTTAATATATCATGTAAAAAAACGATAGTATTTTGCTTTGTTAGATTTACGCGAATGTTACACATTGTAAAAAAACTATTTTTTACGGATTTATCGCGATTTGGTTTAATTATTTACATTTTGTAATATAATAATTGTAAATTAAGGGTAGTTAAATTGTAACAGTCACTGAGCGGATGACTAATACCTCAGTCCGCCCCGTGATCACGAAAGCTGTAGGCAATCCAAACGTCGGGAAGTTAAAAATGTAAAAATTAAACCAAATCGCGATAAAATCCGGAAGAAATAGTTTAATTTCAATTTAAATATTTTTGTACATTATCAACTTCTACTGTTTTTGTATGATATACCAATACTCAAATTATGTGTTACATCAACACTGTAGTCAATACTTTCAAAAATACTAGACAAGAAAATAGTCTCTAGCTATCTAGTCAAAAATACGCGGACATATACTAATATTATGTTACGATATAAACGCTCATACGAATCATAGTAAGTTCAAGCAAGCGAGCAAAATTCCCTAATCACCGCGATGCATACCCATACGGGCTGACAAACCGCTGATTCAGGACAATAGCTCTATTGTGTTGGATGTGGGTGAAATCCTATTATGCGGTGACACAACTCACCCACACGGTAGTGGAGTGAATTATATTCTTAATCGACTTAAAAAAAGAGATTATCAAATCGACCTTACATGTAGTGTGAGAATTGCAAAGTTATTGTATATTAGTCAATTGCAGATTTATTTTATTGTCCCCCTATTTATTAATTGAATAAACTACAAACACGTCGGTTTATTATTTAAATTATTTACCAAAGAGTTTGACAGCCTCCGTGGCGCAGTTGGTTAGACGCCGGCTGTAAAACGAGAAGCCGCAGGTTCGATCCCCGCACCAAGAGAAATGTTTGTGCGGCCCACAAATATTTCTTTCGGGTCTGGGTGTTTGTGAGATCGAAAAGTCTCTCGTAGTTCTGATACCTGCGACACAAGACTTAATTGATCTTAATGTGTGGTCAGGACTATGTATGTGACTGTTGGGTGTATTTATTTATTTATTTATTTATAGGTCGCATTGGGATATTTGAATTCGCCCTAATAGTCACAAGTAAATAGCTTCTATCAGGTCGATATGGAGATCCTAGGGATCTTAGACAGCCTCCGTGGCGCAGTTGGTTAGACGCCGCCTGTGAAACGAGAGGCCGCGGGTTCGATCCCCGCACCCGAACAAATATTTGTGAGATCCACAGGTATAACAATACAATATAAATGCAGGCAAGTTTTAAATCATGAAGCCGTGAAGCCGTGGGTTCGATCCCAAATATTGGTGTGATCCACAGGTATTTGTTTCGGGTCTGGGTGTTGGTGAGACCGAAAACTCTCTCGTAGTTCCTGATACCTACGACACAGGACTCGATCTTACTGTGGGGTCAGGACAGTGTATGTGACGGTTGGGTGTATTTATTATGTATTTATTTATTATAGGGGGTGGCCTATGTTCAGCAGTGGACTACTTGTAGCTGAATAGATAGATATATAGATAGATAGATAGATACTAGATAGATAGCAAATTATAGTAAAGAACTTTTCAATTTATAGATGTGTATCGTAATCTAGACTCAGCCTATTTATGTCTAGTTTTGAGCAGTGTTATTAAACCGACCGGTGACAATGAACCATCTCTCGCAATGCTCTATTTCGATTACCGCAGTCACTCTATCGTGCATTTCAAAATATAGCAAAGAAACTTAATTCTATTATATTCGTCTTTTTCTTTAGCTACATAAAGCCCATTGCTGAATAACACACTGATTCGAACAATGCCGAAATCTTTGGTTCCAGCTCTTCGAAAGACTGAGGGAAGACAAACCAACCTTCTTAAATAAACTAGTACCTGTCACTGGAGACATCAGTTCACCAGACCTGGGCATCAGGGATGAAGACATAAAGACCCTGGCTGATGAGGTAATTGATGAGATTATCATATTATCTATACTGACTGCCTCGGTGGCTAAGTTATACAGTATAATTTACTGAGGTCTCGGGTTCGAATCCCGGGCAAAGTGATATTGGATTTTTCTATTCATTATCAGCCTGGAGTCAGGGATTAGTGCTCGATATGGCGATAGGTTCGCCCCTATCATATCATGGGATGGCACACATAAGGCGAAACGTGGGTGTCCTGGTTGCACGTCTGCCTACCCTTTCTAGGACAGGTGTGATGTTTATGTATTTTGTACTCGATTAGCCAATCATCGCCTAAAGTTAAACACGAGATCGAGTGATTTGAGTTCGATTTAAAATATTCCTCTAGTTGTATGGTATAGTGCATGGTGGCCTGTCGGTAACAGATTGGACGCAGCTTCCGATAGCATCACTAGGTCAAATCCCAGGAGTGTGTGTATTGGTAGTCGATTAATCCGCTATTTGACGATGAAGTAAAATATCTTATTTTATCAACACAATAATATCAATATGTCAAACTTTATAATAACAATAACAGTAACTAATATTTCTTCCTTTGTAAAGTTAAAATCCTACCACAAATCCCCACGATGCTGTGCATTGTCATGGGCGTCATGAGTTTAATCTGATTTCTTTTAATGCCAAAACCAATAATTTCGAAAATGGGTAAATAAAAATTACATTACATTCTTTTTCCAGGTATCCATAGTATTTCATTCGGCTGCAAGCGTGAAATTCAACGATAAATTAAGTGCCATACTCAACATAAATCTCCGAGGCACTGAGAGAGTACTCAATTTAAGTAAGAAGATGAAAAATTTAGAGGTAATTTAATCACAAATTATTCTATTATAATAGTGTAAGACTGCCTCGGTGGCGTAGTTGTATTACGGTACGGTTACAATGCTGAGGTCTCGGGTTCGAGTCCCGGGTCGGGTAAAGTGATATTAGATTTTTCTATTCATTATCAGCCCGGAGTCAGCAATTTGTGCCCGATATGGCGATAGGCTCGCTCCTATCCCATCGTGGGACAAACATACAAGGCAAAATATGGGTGTCCTGGTGGCGCCTCTGCCTACCCCTTCGGGGATAAAGGCGTGAGTTTATGTATGTATGTAATAGTGTATCAAAATTTAGGTGTGTTTCGGCATTTTCAATTTTCAATTTTTGTTGCGATGTCATTTGCCTGATGGTAAGCGATACGACATAGGCCTCACCCAATGTACGCCACATAGCCTGGTCTGCTGCTTTACGCATCTGTAGCTTTGGATGATTCTGGATATTATTTCAGGCGTTCGTCCACATGTCGACAGCGTATGCGAACGTGACAAAAGAAAAAGATCCAGTAAGGGAGGTTTTGTACCCACAGCCTGCCACTTTAAAAGAGGTCGAGGACTTCATAGCCAAGTACGATAATGATGAGAAAATGACGGAGAAATTTTTAAGTAAGTTATTTAAACCTGTGGTCTTGTAAATGGAAAGGCCCAACGCAGCGTCATAAATTCCTTGCCGACGCATTCTGTTTGGAATCATCATACACGATAAAAAATCATTCAGCTTTAGTCTGAGTATGTCTGAATTCAAACAGGATGGTATCCTTTATTAACTCTCTAACTCTTCTCCGTATTCCTTTTCCTTGTTCTATTACCACTCTCCTTATCACTAATGATATGTCTGTATATAAATGTATAGCATCATTTTTTATAAGTAAAAAAATAAAACTGTAAATAATACTACATATTATATTTAACACTAGATAAAATTATAGTGTTTATTTTTTTACATTATTTTTTTCTGTTATTTTGTTTTTTTAAATTAATATTTTTTATATTATAGTTTGTCTTTTTCCTTATCCAACTCTCCTGATAGATAATTAATTTCGTCCTTTTTTTTAATTTTATTAAAATTTAATATTTTCCCTACCTTTTATCCTTGTCCGAGTTAACCAATATTTAAAGGTACCATAATTACTAACTTGACATTGGCTAAATGTACAAGAAGTACGGAGCCATAAAGGAAGAAAAGAAGAGGATGGTATACATATCTAAACATGGTAGCTGGTAGACACTATAGCACAGCATTTACCAACAAGAGAATTGTAGTTACTATCTTGCCAGTGTATCATCAAATCCTTTTCCTCCTCCCGTTCTTTTTCTCTCCGCTCCTCTCCCAATTTGATAAGCCACATCTATGATCCCAGGGTTGTGGATCATAGATGACACTTACCATCAGGTGAAGTGATTGTTCAATGGTTTCTTAGATATATTACCTGTCGGAAATATCTGTGGACTTGAATAATTGACGTCATTGGAACAAAAGTTCAGCAAATTCAAAATATAGGTTAAACAAATTGAATTAAAATAGAAAAAAGAATAAAAAATAGAATTCGCGTTCCATCTCAAAACGTTTTTAATGTAAAATAACATAGTAGATAGGGGAACACAAAAAAATGAAATGTGAACTGCGTGACAGCTAGGTTCACAGATATTTCCGGTAAGTTATACGTGAATTACACATTGAAATAAAACTAGTTTTTACGGATTTTATCGCGATTTGGTTAAATTTTTAAATTTTTTAACTTCCCGGCGTTTCGATTACTTCACAGCTATCGTGGTCATGGTGGGGACTGTTAAAAAAATGTAAAAACTAGTTTCATTTCGAAATGATTGCTCGTTTGCCAGACATATTAGATAATAAAAAACACCTTCTTTATTTATCTTAATACCAGATCTTATTTTTAGGAGGCAAAGCAAACACGTACACATTTGCTAAGGGGCTGACAGAGGACTATCTTTTTAGAAATAAAGGTGACGTGCCTGTCGCAATCGTAAGACCAGCTGCCGGTGAGTAGCTAGAATAATTTAATATCACTAATGAATACACCCAACAGTTACATAACTTTAAAGAATGGTAGGGCCTCGTTGTTCTTCATTCTGACTAATTAGGTATTGGCTAGCGTCACTTTATTCTTTGAACGCCCAAAGTAATATAATAAATAAATAAATTATTATTATACCTACTGCCTCAGTGGCGTGGTTGTGCTACGGTACGACTACAAAGCTGAGGTCTCGGGTTTGAATCCCGGGTTGGTCAAAGTGATATTGGGGTTTTCTGTTCATTATCAGCTCGGAGTCAGGAATTTGTGCCCGATATGGCGATACACTCGCCCCATATCACATTATGGGACGGAACATACAAGGCGAAATATGGGTGTCTTGGTGGTCCCCTTCTGGGATAAAGGCGTGAGTTTATGTATGTATGAATATTAATTATTATACCCAACAGTCACATATGTAGTCATGACCTCACACTAAGATGGAGTTTTGTGTCGTGGATATCAGGAACTACTAGAGACTTTTCAGTCTCACAAACACCCAGACTTGAAAAAAATATCTGTTGATCACGCAAATAGTTGTCTCGGTGCGGGGATCGAACCTACGGCCTTACGGTGTACAACCAGCGCCTAACGAACGCGAGGAGGAGGAGGCTGTCAAACACATAAACTCACACCTTTTTCCCGAAAGAGGTAGGCAGAGATGCTAGCAGAACACCCGCATTTCGCCTTGTATGTTCCATCCCATGATGTGAAAGAGGACGAGCCCATCGCCATATCGGGCACAAATTCCTGACTCCGGGCTCATAAAATTAATAGAAAAATCCAATATCACTTTTCCCGACCCGGGATTCGAACCTGAGACCGCGGCGTTGTAATTCGTACCTTAGTACAACTGCGTCACTGAGGCAGTTAAAAGTTCTTTCGTGAAATAACATAGCAAAATACGTTATATTGTTACGCTTAAGATTTAAAAGGAGCATTTGTCGTGTCTTCACACCACATTGACGTCCGTTTAGCGTTTCCTCATTTTATTTATATTTCACAACTACTTGGTCTCCATTTTTTAGACCAAAAGTGGAATCAGGAGGAAATGGGCGGACATACTGGAAAAATCACACTTGTAATACGAATTAATTTTTAGGTTTTCTAAAGATGTTCCAGGCCCTTAAATACATTTCTGCATCAGGTAGGGGTTTCTAAATTGGATAAGCGCTTATCAACCACCGGATCTCAACTATTTTTTAAATAAAATGAGTAATAATGTATCAGCCCATATATTGCCCACCACAAAGTCCGGGAGTTCTCTTCAATCTTCCACCTCTACAGTCGACTGCTCGATAAAGAAGGCTCAAGTTATAGTCCACAACGCAGGCTAATGATTGAAGTTTATGAGGCAAGATTGTTCTAAACCAGTCGTTAGACACGTGAGAGGAGTGAAGGGACACCTGGATGGAACGAAGTTCGATTTATTCTTTTCGTAATATAAACTCAACAAAAATAAACGTCGCGACACCATTCTGTTCAATGCGAAATAAAAAGACGAACCGAAAATAACTGGCTTGCTTTCTATGGGAGAGAGAGAGAGAGAGAGAGAGTGAGAGAGAGAAAAACGCGCACGCCGCTCGGCTTACAACTAGCTGGCGTCTAACCAACTGCGCCACGGAGGCTGTCAATTGACTACCATAAAATCCAGATGATGAAGTTCAATGTTTATTCCAGTGACAGCAATAGCAGAGGGACCTATTCCTGGCTGGTTAAATGACTGGCAAGGCGTGACCAGGGCGGTTTACAACGCAGGCATGGGATACACCAGGGTCGTCCCCGGACACCACGAAAACTTCATCGATTTCATTCCAGTCGACTATGTTACTAACTTAAGCATTATCGTTGCTGCTAAAACCAACAGGTATGTAGAATATGTAGGTCTTTGCAAACAGACCGCTATATAAATTCCTGATATTTTTATGCTATTAAAGTATGATTGTGACGCACGCTGTAGCCAAAACAGTCTTTGTATATTTCTCCCGCCAAACAGCGGTGTAAATGGACTGTTGTGTTCCGGTTTGAAGGACATTGTAGCCAGAGTAACTACTGGATACAATGAGACTTAACATCTTATGTCTCAGGATGGCGAACGCAGTAGAATGCCAAGCTTTCCGTTGTAACTCATGGTGTTGATCGGCGTTCCGGTAAGCGATACTGCTCATAGACTACTGTCAGGCGAATGGAATGCTTGTCTCGCCATTAAAAAAAAGTTGCAGTTCATTGCAATTAAAAAAAATTGTTGCATAAAGTAACTTTTGAGTAATTTAGGTAATTTTCTTAAATAGTTTGATGACGTACAAACCACACATTGAGCACTATATTAATATGTTTTACGTTGTGGTGGTACAAATTTACGGACAAAGTTACATAATGTGGCTGCTCCTAAAATATTTTTGATGATTGGAAATAATTAGAAATTATCACCCTTGCTTTTCTATTTTAGAACTAAAGACCTGCCGATATTCAACTGTTCTTCGAGTTCAGTTAATCCTATTACTTGGAATAACGCTTACGCCATGTATACTGAAGAGGTTGTGAGGAAAGGCAGAAGTGAGTAATCATTTATAAGAAAAATAATATGTCTAGAAATGAAGTATTGGAGATATTGTGTGATTAGTTCTTCTAGTTTTGTCAATTGTTTTGCTAACTGGCGGCCCGGCTCGGCTCCGCCCGCGTGCAAATACTTTTTTTGGCTCAATAACATCAAATTAATTTATGCTAGTTATCATAATATATTTTTTTCAGATGACCTTCCCTTCCCACGCACGTTCTTCGCCGAGTCGAAGGTTATGTTGTGGATATTGACAGCTCTGTTGGAAATATTTCCTGCTTATGTGGCTGATATGTGGCTAAGAATAACTGGGAGAGAGCCTAAGTATGTTTTTTTCATTCGAAACTATGACTGGACTATCAGGTCGCTCGCTTAATTGTGTGCGTCATGTATATCCATGAACAGAGGCAAGACTGAATAGGAATTTTAAGCAATAAATAAATAAATAAATACACCCAACAGCCATACATAGTCACATACATAACACATACATAGTCCTGATCCCACAATAAGATCAATTAAGTCTTGAGTCGTGGGTATCAGAGCTACGAGAGACTTTTCGGTCTCACAAACACCCAGACCCGAAACAAATACCTGTGGATCACACAAATATTTGTATCGGTGCGGGAATCGAACACACGGCCTCACGTTTCACAGCCGGCGTCTACTACGCCACAGAAGCTGTCTGATGATTTATCACTTGACAGCATTTATATTGCATTGTAGTCATTGTGCTCATACAATGGTCTAAAATTTTTAATTATCTTCACAGATACATGAAAATTCATAGAAAGGTGTTGAACTTGAGGGAAGTGATGTGGTTCTTCATGGTTAATTCCTGGATGATGCAGAACGACAATGCGATGGCGCTGTTCAATAGCCTTTCGGAAGAGGACCAGAAACTCTTCCCCTGCAACCCAGCGAACATTGACTGGAGGAAGTACATGCATGTGTATTCTGAGGGCGTTGATAGGTTTCTGCTCAACAAGAGTAGGCAAAAATAATATTTTTCGTGTGAGTTTATGTATGTATGAATTTCTTCTCACTTCTATCTGATATCCATGGGGTATCACCGTACGCGATGATGGAAAACCATTTAAAGGTGTCAACTAAAATGCATCGCGTTTCAGGGTTCAGTTTTTGCATGATGTCGCCAATTTTAAGGTTGTAAAGCAAAAGTCCATGACCCTGAGTCTTGAATTCCTTTGTCTGATACAGATATTTTAGGATATGATGTAGTAATAGCGTCTCTGCCTACCCTTCAAGGTTATAGACATTACATACATACATACATAAACTCACGCCTTTATCCCCGAAGGGGTAGGCAGAGGCGCCACTAGGACATCCACATTTCGCCTTGTATGTTCCGTCCCACGATGTGATGGGGGCGAGCCTATCGCCATATCGGGCATAAATTCCTGACTCCGGACTGTAATGAATAGAAAAATCCAATATCACTTTGCCCGATCCGGCACTCGAACCCGAGACCTCAGCTTTGTACCCGTACCGTAATACAACTACACCACCGAGGCAGACAGACATTACCATGAACATATATATAGATATTATATGTAAAGTACGTATAGCTAGCATATATATTTGGTATAAAAGCATATTGGCAGTAGTTTTAACTTTACTGTACAAATATTTGTGTTAAATAAATAATGACACCTACCTATATTTTTTTATTTGAAAACCACATACGTACCTAACGTATTAGTTACAATTGTAATATGAAAAAGTCATCAAAAATTTATCTCATTGGTGTAGTATTGTATCGTGTCTGCCCATATATACGTCCCACCGCAGGACACGGGTCTCCTTTAGAATCGCGAGTACGATTGAAAGGGGTTAGGCCATATAGTCCGGCACGCTGGCTTAGTGCAGGTTGGCGAACGAACTTGAACTAATAATCGTGAAATGGAAACTAATATAAAATAATTTGAAAGAATTTTGGTACATGATAATGTATTATTTATTTATTATTATTATTTAAATCTTTATTGTACACAGTAAAATAACATACAGAAACAGAAAAAAAAAGTACAAATGGCGGTCTTATCGCATAAAGCAATATCTTACAGACAACCATAGGATGGATTTAAGAGAAGGAGAAAGTGAGGGCAGTGTAAAAAATAGAAATTAAATAAATAAAGAATGGAAGACAAATAAAACTAAATAAGCATATATATATAAATATACTGACATTACATACTTACATAACAAATAAAATAAATACATAATAAATAAATATACATACATACATACATAAATATATTTATATACAAAATGTAAAGAGAATTCAGATGTAGGAAATAATAATAAAATCAGTTTAAATAGAAAGGTAGTGTTCTTTAGTGAGCCTCTTGAACGATGACAGTGTTTGCGCCTGTCTCACCACAGGAAGCGCGTTCCACAATCGAACTGCTTTAACAGTAAAGGACTTGTCCATAAATGTCGTGGTATGCACAGGCATTCGCAGATTAAGATAGAAGATAATGTATGTACGTTTTAGAGTCAACTTTTGTCATAATTATTATACAGGGTGACTTTTTCAAGTGGGCGTGGATGGCTAAAACCGAAACTATGAGGAAAATCGAAAAATACTGAAAAGAGTCACGAGCCCGATTTTGATGAAAACTAAAACTGCATACTTGGATTTTTGATAAATTAATATTCCTAGCGAGGAATCGAACCCGACGATTATGAAAAACACAACACATGCTGTATTATTCGATAGTGTTGCTAATAAGGATCAAATTCTGGGAAGTAATAACATATGACAGACTAAAGAAAAGAGTTAATTTTTAGCAACTTTAGAGTTAATGTGAATAATGTGAATTTCAGACCTTGTATCCAGTAGTTGCTCCTTGTACTGGTAGGAAATTATTCAAAAGTGTTAGCAAAGCATTTATTTTTATGTATTTATAATTTACTAAGGTAGCCGTATACGTGCTTGCAGATTTCAATGACATTACAATGACCCACGACATATTTCACGTCAAGAGATGCGCTTGTACGGAGAAACACGAACTTCTTAATATATTTATGAGAATCGGCTTACCATAATTACATCATTCTTACTGCATCTCGACACAATCAAGGTTTGCTCAGTTTCCTACAATGCGTTATTTACAATCAAATCACGCGCTGCGAAGGTTTTTTCGGTACATCTAGATTTTTGGAATCGGTTTTTTGCGAGTTATTTTTAGGATGTTTATGACCTAATTTTGATTTTATATACAGTTTTTTTTTTATTTTATTTAATTTAACGTAGAACATCAAATTTATATGCTTTGCCTCTGGATTAATATGATGATACAAACAAAATACTTAGATAAATTTTTTAATAATTCTCTACGGTATGTGAAGTCCGCTCGCACCAGGCCAACGTAATGGAACTACAGTCCTTTCAAACGAACTGAAATAAAAATATTGGTTAATAGTAAATTGTATATTCATATAATATTGGCTTAAGAGACCCGTGCTCAGCGGGAGATGATACATACATAAACTAACGCCTTTATCCCAGAAGGGGTAGGCAGGAAGCCACCAGGACACCCACATTTCGCCTTGTACGTTCCGTCCCATGATGTGATAGGAGGCGAGCCTTTCGCCATATCGGGCACAAATTCCTTACTCCGGGCTGACAATGAATAGAAAAACCCAATATTACTTTGCTCGACCCGGGATTCGACTCCGAGACCTCAGCTTTGTAGTCGCAGTCTAATAAGATTACGCTCAAAACTTTTCTAATCAGAAACATATGTTAAGCAATGGAGCGGAGATCAAATTCTAGAAATTTGGTCGCACTGTAAAAAAAACACATGATTTTTTCGTTGACTTTACCGGCATGTGTGAGTATAAATAGCAATAGTGTGCGAACGACAGGTCAATACAAGTGCAGCCATTTTCAGTATTGTTCTTTAACTGTAGGCGCAGTACTTATTCTAGGTTCATTATATTTTGTTAGCACCTCTCAAATATGTACGTCGTCTGTTTTTGTATCTAATAAACAAGATTTGAATGGCGATAATTATTCAAAAGCCTACCATTTACTGCCAAATTATCTATAATTTGACTGTAAGGCGGATATATGCCATAAAAATAAGCATATACCATTTTAAAAAGTGTTAAGAAGCCTAAAGAGCCTGGTTAAATGTATGTAATATCAATTGTTTTTTTAAATTGTATGTTCGCCTTGTATGTTCCGTCCCATGATGTGATAGGGGGCGAGCCTATCGCCATATTGGGCACAAATTCCTTACTCTGGGCTGACAATGAATAAAAAACCCAATATCACTTTGCTCGACCCGGGATTCGAACCCGAGACCTCAGCTTTGTAGTCGTACCGTAGTACAACTACGCCACCGAGGCAGTCTTATTATAAAGTGACACAATACAGTACATTTTTCATCACATCAACATCACATGCAATAACTCCCATTTCAATGATTTTACGATGAAAATAATTACGTCTTAAACTATACTAGAAAAAAATCCTATAAAATACGTAAAGCCTGTTTTTGCCAAAATTATTTGAACCCACGACCGTCGCAGTCAACTATTAACTTAACGCGAAATATTTTATGGTAACGGAAAACTTCTCTAGGTCAATAAAACTTTAGTCATATCGCAAAGTGCAAGGTTTTAATATAAATATAATTTACATCCGTGCCGAGGTTAATGATTTTTCGTGATCGCACGTTTTGTATGAAATACTATTGTCTGTTTGTTTTGTTATCGCAAATGGTTTATTTGATAGAGGTGAAAACTTTCTAAGGATTAATCTCCATAGGTGTGGAATTAAAATAAAGTTATAAATACACCCATTTATTGCCTTTTACCCTAAACTCGTCGAGGACAATTTAAAAAAAAATTACATAATACAAAACCTGGAAGGTTAAGTCAGGTATAAATATTAAATTCATTTTTACAGCCTCCGTGGCGCAGTTGGTTAGACGCCGGCTGTGAAACGAGAGGCCGCGGGTTCGATCCCCGCACCAAGAGAAATGTTCCTGCGGCCCACAAATTCAGTCAAAATATCACGAGGAACCCGTATACCATTGAGATTTGCAATGATTTCAACGTGGCTTGTAGGTTTTCTTGATAAAGGAACAACAAAGTCATCTTATAAGGGTTCCATTTTTAATACAACCTTCCAAAAACTTCAAGTACAACGACATTGGTCATATAAAAAAGTCCCATATAGCTTTGAATAATACAAGAAATATCATCATTCGTCCTTTGATAATAATAAATGTATAAAAATAAAATAATGAGCTTTATGGTTAAAATACTCGTACAAGGAAAAAACAAATCCTATTTTAGTATAACAGTATTTGTTTAAAAGTAGCTTAGCTGTGTATCTGCAAGGTTTTTAGTCTGGAGGATAATACATATAAAGGTCGCCAGTTGTCTACAGGCTGTGAACCACGACGTCCTAAGTTTGATTTCCCGAAACTTCGCTCAGTGGCAATAAGAAAGAACGATAATAATTCAGTGACACGTAATAAATAAAATCAAAATCAAAATATTCTTTATTCAAGTAGTCTTTACAAGATCTTTTGAATCGTTAATTTCTGCTACCACCGCTTCGGAACGTGTTGTAGCTGTGAAGAAGAAAAGGCGCAAGAAACTCCCTCAGCAAGACGAACTGTCTTCTTTTTTTTGCTTTTCTTTTTCTTTTTTTAAAGCCAGTAAGTTTAATAAATAATAAATTTACCCAACAGTCGCATTCATAGTCCTGACTCCTGACCCCATATTAAGATCAATTAAGTCTGGTGTCTTGGGTATCAGAAGCTACGAGAGACTTTTCGGTCTCACAAACACCCAGACCCGAGACAAATGCTCATAAAGAAAGTAGAAGATAACTACCTAATATATTATTAAATAAATAAATACAGCCAACAACCACATTCATAGTCCTGACCCCACACTAAGTTTAAGTCTTCGGCGCGGGTACCAGAATCTAGTTAAATAATAAATAAATACACCCAACAGCCACATTCATAGTCCTGACTCCACACCAAGATCGAGTCTTGTGTCGTGGGTATCAGGAACTACGTGAGAATTTTCGGTGTCACAAATACCCAGACTCGTAACAAACATCTGTGCATTACACTAATATTTGTCTCGATGTAGGAACCGAAACCGCGGCTTTTCGTTTCACATCCGGCATCATCTAACTGCGCGACTGTTGGGTACATTTAACCGTGGAAGTGTTGTCATCTTAAAAACATTAAGGTCCAATAACCACTTTAACCTGTTTGTCTAAACCCTAAACATATTTAAAAAGGATAAATAAAAGTGAATTCCTCTCTGTGTTGATTTTTATTCCTTTACTTTTACTTAATTTATTTAGCCGTGTTTAATTAATAAACCGGTTTCAGAGGTCGATAACAGCCTGCTCATATATTTTCCCATAATGGTACATTTGGTGAAAATGTTTATTGACTTCATTCGATCGTGATATCAAAATGCTGACGGTTAGGACTACCGCTTTTGTTAAATTATTTAAAATAAGAAATCATTTGAGTTTTCAATGTATTAATATACCACTTATGCTGAACAAAAATTTTGGGAACGGAGCATGCTTAAAATCTGCAAAATATCACAGGTATGTGAAACAAACGATTTTTTATGTCAGTATTAAATAATTAAGAACAAAGCAGTGTAAATCCAAGCCATGGAATTTTTATAATAATATATATTATATATCTATATCTCCAAAAAATGGTTTGTACATAAGCTTCAAAAACTCATCAAGTTCTGCATCGATTTGGCTAATTTTGGTGTTGAAATATTCGTGGAAATCTAGGGAAGGTTATAACGGTGAGAAAAAAATGGAAACACTAATTTATAAATCGTTCAAGCATGAATCGTCCAACCAATATAGGATGTTCTTTCTTTGGTTGATAGGAGAAGTAAAAGACGTAAAGCTTACAGTATTCATAATGCTTATTGCTAAGCGACTCTTTTTAATGGCGCTGGGGGGCTTTAAATTTAACATCAGTATTGTTTTCAGCAACCAAAAATTAAAAAATATTCGTTCCTACGTATATGCAACAAATTCAAATAGCTGATTAAAATTAGGTCGGCTTAATTTCATCTACTGTCGGAAGCCTTGTGAAAGTTCTTTATCTAGACCGCATTTCATTAAATCCATGGTAATCACCTTGTCAGTCAAAATGACATACTGATGTCGCGATAAAATATTGTTTATATAGGAAACAAGATTTCCGCGGTCTCGCCAGAGATTCCGATGTCATGGCCGTATATTGACACCTAGACCCTTATTGCCACTGGTCTTGAATAAGGTTATAATCGCTTCTTGACCTTTGCGTGAGGTCAATATTCTTGCTTCCATATATTAATTGAATTGGTTCCTCTTATGAAGAGCTTTGTGATACTTTAACAGCCGTGCCGTTTGGTAAGACGCCTGTGAAACGAGACAGGTTTGATCTCCACACCAAGAAAAATGCTGTTTTTTTTTTCGATTATATTTTTCTAATTTCACAGCTCAATATACTGCCACTGTACCAATGATTTATTTTGACGGAACGCAAATACAATATAAATTGAATATGCATGGAAAATATACATGGAATAGACACATGCGAACATACGTCATCTTGTCTGCCAAAACGAGGCGCGATGCGATCGCCGTCTCGCATTTTTTCTTTTTTTATTGTTGGGATGAATGGCGAGACGAGCCTGCCATTCAACTGATGGTGAGCGATAACACCGCTCATGAACATTAGCAAAACCAAACAACACTATCGCCCAAATACTGGAACGCAACTTAAATATAACTTGCGCTTAACTACGTTAATCCCGATTAAATGTACTGGCTAAGTGAGCCGTGCGCTGTTAAGAGAGACTTATTATTTGAATGTCGTTCCAGTATTTGGGCGTATGAATTACAAAGCAGTGCTTGGCATTCCACTGCGCTCGCCTTCCTGAGACATAAGATGTTGAGTCTCATTATGTCCAGTAACAATATTATCTCTACGACTATTATAAAAAAACATGATATCTTAAATAGTATATTGAGCGGTTTTTCTCAGTAGTTGGACCTTCAAGATAAACGTGATTTTCTTGGGACTAAGAAATTCTTAAAACAGTTGACGTCAGGCAAACGACTTATCGACATGAATACATTGTAATATAAATATTTCTCGTAGATGGATCACGTTGCATTAACCCAAGGTATGAAGTTGTGTGTTGATACCCACTTTAACGGTGAAGGAAAACATCGTGAGGAAACCTGCATACCGTAGCGATTTTAAAGAATTTCTACGGTATGTAAGTCCGCCAACCCGCACTAGGCCAGCGTGGTGGACTATATGGCCTAACCACTCTTAATCGATTCTCTCGATTGTAGAGTAGGCCCGTGCCCTGCAGTGGGACGTATATGGGCTGATATAGATAGATAGATAGATGAAGTTGTATTGTATCAGCCCATATACGTCCCACTGCAGGGCACGGGCCTCTACAATCGAGAGTACGAGTGGGAGGGGTTACGCTATATATTTTTTCGTTTTTCACTTTTTCATCTCTGTTTATTTTCAGTCAGTTGTTTATCTGCGCTGCTCTTATAACGGGTGCATTATAGACCCCGTCGTGCCAAAAAAATCTGAGTAAGCTCACGTTAGAAAGTCTTACGCCCGAATACTGGAACGACATTCAAATAATAAGTTGCTCTTAACAGCGCACGGCTCACTTAGCCAGTACATTTAAACGGGATTAACGTAGTTAAGCGCAAGTTATATTTAAGTTGCGTTCCAGTATTTGGGCGATGGTCTCTTTGGCAGATGGAATAATACCAAGTTGGTATTACCAACTTCTAAGAATTCAATTGCGTAGTCAAACGAAGTACACGCGTAAACACGAGAAATATTAAATACAAAGTACCTATATGAAAGTAATAAATATAAAAGGTTCAAATAATTGTAGCAAGCCGGTATTTCAATCGGCAGATAAAAGTTATTATCAATTCGATTATAACCCGACTGAAAACAAGTGTGACAAAACTGGACAATTATTATCAATACGACTGTCATTTTTAAATGTTCTTGCAATATTTTGTCTTAAGAATATTTTTGATTTAACGACTAAATTATCATCTTTTAATGTCTTATTAACTTGAAAATATTGTTATTTAGAAAATCACTTTTTATTGTAAACAAAAATGTCGTGATTTGTTCGAAATTTCAAACCCACACTACCATCTTAACTTAGCGTCATAAATGACTCTACGCCTATTACGCCTATTACTGATGCCTATTACGATGAAACAAACATGTTTCTTCGCGTTTTTCATACAAAGCCGATTCTGACACAGCATTATATCACGTACTATAACGGTGAAGGAAAACATCGTGACGAAACGTGCATACCATAACGATTTTTAAAAATTTCTACGGTATGTAAAGTCCGCCAACCCGCACTAAGCCAGCGTGGTGGACTCTATGGCCCAACCATTCTCAATCGTACCCTCGATTGTAGAATAGGCCCGTGCCCTGCAGTGGGACTATATGGGCCGATACGACATAATATCATCGCAGCTTTGTGGATTTCGATAAAGAGACCAAAGTTGTATAGAGCTTGCTTTAAGGACGTACTTATTTCGCCTCTCCGCCCCCTCGCCTCCAACCAAGAATCAAGGTACGCACGCGATACCATCCCCAATGCAGTCGGATTGTCTACTATTCACTTATAATTCCTTCTACGATACCAAATACCCGTATCCTAAGGAATGTTTGCCTTATATGCGTGTGCGAGACGAAAACCGCGCACTCTTGGGTCCAATTTTCGATCTTGTGGGTGAGGTTTTTATTTTAAATAATCAAACTTAACCTTTGTGTTAGAACTGGTTGTTATAAATGAAACAATTAGTTTGAATATCAGTGTGTTCCTTATTCTATTGTCATTTCTTACATGTAGGAAATATCTGTGGACCTGAATAATTGACGTCATTGGAACATAAGTTCAGCAAATTCAAAATATAGGTTAAACAAATTGAATTAAAATAGAAAAAAAAGAATAAAAAATAGAATTCGCATCCATCTCAAAACGTTTTTAATGTAAAATAACATAGTAGATAGGGGAACACAATAAAATGAAATGTGAACCGCATGACAGCTAGGTTCACAGATATTTCCGACAAGCTATATGTCTCATGTATTTTCTGTATATTATTAAATGTTTTCCCATTATACTAATCCTGCGTTTATTATATCTTTAACCCATCACTTTTTCATAATATCTTAGAGCAGCCTCAGCTTAAGTATGCCTCAAATGTATGTTATACAAATTACAAAGTTACAGAATCAATAAAATAAGTAATACGTATTTTGTTTATTCAGGCCGCGACCCAAATGAACGAGCTGTATTCTATTAACTATACTTTACGTTTTCATTCACAGTTGTACACACAATGATCTTATTATGCTATTTTGTACGCGTAATATATTTAAATAAATAACATTATATTATTCAATACATTTGTTCTGGAATATTATACATATTTGTAAAATATTATACATTAAATTAGTTGTCAATTAAGAGTTTTTAAATTTGCCAAATAAAATAAATAGGTAATATTGTGTTTTAAAATTGTGTCACATACTTAGGCGAATTTTGGCATTAAAAGCCAGCCGTGTAACAAGAGGCCGCGGGTTCGATCCCCGCACCGAAACATTTTTTTTGTGTGAGTCACAAGTATTTTTGGACGATAGTGAGACTGAAAAGTTTTTCTTAGTTTTTGGTACTCACGGCATAAGACTTTTATCTCAGTGTGGAGACAGGACTATGTTTTAAATATCGCATCTCCTACACGAATGAGAATCGCTACGCTTTTGTCACCACACTGGCTTTATGCATATGGACTTTCCATCCATCAGCCAAAGGAAGTCCACTGCTGAACACAGGCTTCTCCCAATGATTTCCCCAGTGAGCTGTTGGAGGCAGCCTGCATCAAGCGACGTCGCGCGGCCTTTACCAGGTCGTCTGACCACCTTGTAGTCGTGGACTTGGACTTTACATTCTTTAAAATTAGCATAAAGGAATCTTACATCACTTGTTTTCTCACAATATTTTCCTTCATTACCAAAATCATGGAATAAATAACGAATAAATACACCCAATACATTATTTATATTAATCGACAATTACTACGCGCGTAACAGGGAAATGTCAAATGTGTTTGCCCTCAGCCGAACCCACGACCTCCGGCTTGCAGTACAGTTCCCTCCCAATTATTTAAACGATCGTTCGCCAATCAATACCTCTACCAAAAGATTATCATGAAGAATGCTTGTGGATATTTCGATTAATTCTCAAATATTACGCGATGGTGAAAACCCACCATAGCCACGAAAATGGGGTGAGTTTGGGGTTCAGTCTTTGTGCATGTGTTTGTGAGACCGAAAACTATCTCGTAGTTCCTGATACCCACGACACCGGACTTAATTGATCTTGGTGTGGTCAGGACTATGTATGTGACTGTTGGGTGTATTTATTTATTATTAATAATCGATGTTTTACTTCGATTTTAATGCAACCAGCAGATGCATGGAAGTTCGCTTGCGAGCTTATCTAAGTAATTAACGCGTACATTATTAAATATAAATTGACACAAATAAGTAACAGGAAAATATTTTGAGAGTGAACCGATCTTTGTGGCTGCCCGACCGTAGTGGGTAAGGAGTCGACTATATAACCATAAGCAACGCTTCGATACCTGCTCTGAAATATATGTCCTACTGTTTTCTCTAGGTTTTATAGACTTGGATCTTAAAAATATATAAATATAATAAATAATGTATAATAAATAAATGTATGTATGTATATGGACTATGACTGTCCCGCCCTCACCCGCCACTTTTTTTTTTTTTTGTGTCCAAGAGGAAAAGCTATTAAGCTCCCCTTTCGGTACCCCGGGGGAGGCCGAAAGGGGTATTTCAGTGTCTCTGGCCTTCCAACCCGCCACATTGCGGATTGTGGTCGAGCTGGGACCCTAACAAAACCTACGCCAGCATACTGACTAAAAACCCCTGGGTGACCTTCACACGCATTATGGGCGGCACCGGACATCCCAGGGCGACAATCGCCCCGATATACGTCCGCGTAACCGCCCGGCGCAAAACCGTTGCCCTCACCCGCCACTGCAACTCCTGTAAGCCAGGATCAACAGTGACACGCATTGTAATGACACAGCATTGAAGCTCAGCGAGTCTCCGGAAAAGTCTAACTTGTCTTTAACCCGCAACGAAATCAATCACAAAGTTAAATTAATGGGAGGAGTTGGAATTAATTTATTGTCCACTTCCCTCCATAACAAAGAGGGTGACAAAACAATGAACTAAAGAGGTAAATAACCTCGCATAAAGATGTATGTATGTGTACTTACGGACAAAATTAATAAGCGATCCCAATCCCTATCCAAGGATCGATCCGGAAAATAGACCAATCAGAACACATCAAATGTGAGCGTGTCGACAATACCTTGAGCCCATTGGTCTATTTTCACGATCGATCTTAAGATAGACATGAAGATCGTTTATTAATCTTGGCCATTAATGTATTATAGTAGGTATATATTTTGGACTGCCTCAGTGGCGTAGTTGTACTACGGTACGACTACAAAGCTGAGGTCTCGGGTTCGAATTCTGGGTCGGGCAAAGTGTTATTGGATTTTTCTATTAATTATCAGCTCGGAGTCAGAAATTTGTATTGTAATAATGTATTGTATCCGCCCATATATGTCCCATTGCAGGGCACGGGCCTACTCTACAATCGAGCGTACGATTGAGGGTGGTTAGGCCATATAGTCCGCCACGCTGGCCTAGTGTGGCTTGGCGGACTTTACATACCTTAGAAACTCTTGAAAATCGCTTTGGTAGGCCAAGGCACAGATTTACCTGAAATGCGTGGTGGCCTGTTGGTAACGGACCAGACATGGTTGCCTACATGTTCACGGCGTTTGCGGGTTCAAATCCATGGGCACACCTCTGAATTTTCGGAGTCATATGTGTACTGATAGTGAATCCCGACAGCCTCCGTGGCGCAGTTGATTACACGTCGGCTGTGAAACGAGAGGCCGCGGGTTCGATCTCCGCACCAAAAAAATGTTTATGCGGCCTAAAAATATTTCTTTCGGGTCTGGATGTTTGTGAGACCGAAAAGTCTCTCGTAGTTCTGATACCCGCGACACAAGACCTAATTGATCTTAATGTGGGGTCAGGACTATATATGTGACTGTTGGGTGTATTTATTTATCCCCACGCATCATAACGGTGAAGGAAAACATCGTGAGGAAACATACCGGGTATATCAAGACTGCGACCGAAAACGAAACCAGGTGATAGTTTTAGTGTTTACAGACACGATGCAAATAAAAATTTCACCAAAACAGAGACAGATATTTTTTTAGAATTTTTTAAAAATCATCTTGTTCGGATGGTAAAAACCTAGTTTTTGCGAAAATACTAATTTAAACCGTAACGTACCATTGAGTGTTTAAAAATAAAGATGTCTACATCATTATTTTGGGAAAACCATATATGTATCACCCAAACCATAAGTAAAAAATGTCAAAAAAAAAGTTGTCGAATTTTTTTGCGAAATTTTAACTTGCATTGTGTCTGAAGTCACTAGTACTACCACCTGGCTTCGTTTTCGGTCGCGGTCTTGATATACCCTGTTGTACATATAAAAATGGGTAAAGTCGCGAGTATGACTAAGAGAACCGTTCTTATAAAAGTGTTGGCACACGAGCAGGTTGCGAGCAGTGTTGAATGCGTTGTGTCCGTGTCTTGTGATTGTGAATGAACTGAGTTGTATCGCTCGTGAGAAAATAAGGATTTGTCAGGTAGGTTTTCGTATTTTAAATAATACTTTTCTTTATCAAAAAATGTATTTTATTATAATACATTTGTTCTTGTATTAAATTAAAATGTTAAAATAGAATGCATTTTTTTTATTTATTTTATTTTCGTGCTTTATAAATGTTATTAAAAAGGAATTTCTTTATTCATTAAATTTAGATATGATATTGAAATGTTAATATTTATTACTTCAGTTAGATTTAAGTTAAAGTAAATAATATCCTAAGTTTTAAATAATATACTATCTTACTAATGTAACCATCATAACATATCATTACATAAATTTTAAAACTTATATTAAAAATTAAATATTTACCCAAAACATATTTTGCTATAGAGCGTGGTTCACTGTTGGTAACGGACCCGACGCCGACCAACAAGTTTCACGGTGGTCGCAGGTTCAAATCCCAGGACTTGTAAGCTTTCGGAGTTATATGTGTTATGTGTAATGATAGTCAATCACCACTCACTATAACGGTGAAGGAAAACATCGTAAGGAAACCTGTATACCTTAGCGATTTTGAAAAAAATCTACGTTATGTAAAGTCCGCCAATCCGCACTAGGACAGCATGGCGGACTTTATGGCTTAACCCGTCTCAATTGTACTCTCGATTGTAGAAGAGGCCCGTATCCTGCAGTGGGACGTATTTGGACTGATACAGATATTTTTCTACAAATATTTTTCGCCATTCTAATTAGTTTATGCCTTGTAAACTCGTGCCCTATTGTGGGACGTGTGTAGGCTTAACTTATTAAATATTATTTAATATTATTTATTAATCAGGTAATAATTATAATTAAATTACATACATATACACATAAACTAACGCCTTTAGTCCAGAAAGAGTAGGCAGAGGACACCCACATTTCGCCTTGTATGTTCCGTCCCACGATGTGATAGGGGGCGAGCCTATCGCCATATCGGGCACAAATTTCTGACTCCGGGCTGATAATGAATAGAAAATTTCAATATCACTTTGCCCGACACTATTCGAACCCAAGACCTCATCTTTGTATTCATACCGTAGTACAACTACGCCACCGAGGCAGTTGTAGTTGTTAAATTAGATGGAAGCCTTTATATTTTTTATTAAAAGTTTCATGGACTTTGTGGCAAACTTTGTGACTAATGCGGTTTCGTTGGCCTAGTAAAAGTTTCCAAAGGTTGCCACGTCGTACATGCGAGGGCAAAGGTTTGAGAATTGTGACGTCATTTCATTTCTAACATGGCCAATCCACAAACAGTTTACACTATCACCCAAAATTAATAAGCAATCCCAATCCCTATCTAAGGATCGATCCGGAAAATAGACCAATCAGAACACATCAAATGTGAGCGTGTCGGCAATACCTTGAGCCCATTGGTTTATTTTCACGATCGATCTTTAGATAGAAACGAAGATCGTTTATTAATCATGGCCATAAATTATTAAGTAAATTATAATAATAAATACACCCAACAGTCGCTTAAATAGTCCTGACCCTACACTAAATCGAGTCTTGTGTCGTGGGTATCAGAAACTACGAGACACTTTCGGTCTCACTAACACTCAGACCTTTTGCTTTGAAAGGTTATTTACTTGTGATTTTCGTTGAACTGAGTTTGCAATAAATTATAGATAAACTCTCAACATGTAATCAGTATTGCTCGTGATCCAACGTCTGTATAAAATGTTTACTAATACAGGGTATATGAAGACCGCGACCGAAAACGAAGCCAGGTGGTAGTATAAGACACAATGCAACTAAAAATTTCGCAAAAAAAAAATGTCTATTTTTTTTGGTATTTTTTTACTTATCGTCTTATTGCATAGTTTTCCTAAAATAATGATGTACACCTCTTTATTTTTTAAGAAGCAATGGTACGTTAGGTTTTAAAATATTATTTTTGCAGTAACTAGGTATTTACTACCCAAACATAAAGATTTTAAAAAAATTGTAAAAAAAAATCTGTCGCTTATTTTGCGGAACTTATATTTGCATTGGGTCTGTAACCACTAAAACTACCACCCAGCTTCGTTTTCGGTTGCAGTCTTGATATACCCGATATACAGGGTATATCAAGACCGCGACCGAAAACGAAGCCAGGAGGTTGTATTAGTGATATCAAACACAATGCAAGTAAAAATTTTACAAAAAAAATCGTCAATTTTTTTTTTTGTTATTTTTTACATATCGTCGTATTTGAGTGATTAAACATAGTTTTTCTAAAATAATGACGTACATCGCTTAATTTTTAAACACGCAATGGTACGTAAGGGTTTAAATTACTATTTTTGCAAAAACTAGGTATTTACCCCTCAAAAATGATGTTTTTTAAAAAATTGTAAACAAATTCCGTCGCTTTTTTTGCAAAATTTTTAGTTGCATTGTGTCTGTAGCCGCTAAAACTACCACCCGGCTTCGTTTTCGGTTGCAGTCTTGATATACCCGGTATATTATGATTCTCATGTAAGTGAATTGTAATTCTTTTATGAGAAATAAAGATCTTAAACCTATACACATTATCACAAGTAATACTTTGCTAGTTAAGTTTTGATGCTTATATCACTTAAAGCAGCACACAACAATTCTCTTGTATTGTGTACTCTTGTGTTTTTTTTTTTATATCGTGGGTCTTAGAAACTACAATAGACTTTTCGGTCTCACAAACACCCCGACTAGAAACAAATATTTGTTCGGTGCGGAGATCGAACCCGCGGGCTCTTATTTCACCACCGGTCTCTACCAACTAAACCATGGGAGCTTTTGGGTGTTTAATTAATATTGTTTTTTTTTTACGCTTAAACAACGGGTGTTTGTACCGTCGATTTAACAAACACAATATTCATCAAAATGTTTATGATGCTTATTTTCTTTTAGTTATGCAGAAAACGACGTCGTTTCAAATCATTTAAACTAAAAACGTGACTAATTATTCCTGTAGACGTTTTTTTGTTATAAATAATTATATTATGAGAACTATTATTGAAACTAAACTGAATAAGATTATAAAATAAGCAAAGAATGATAAAACTAACAAGCTATGCGCTGTAGAAATACGAATGCAAAAACCCAAAAATTGCTTTTAATATTTCGCTCGCACGACCAAGCGATTGTAATGGACGTGGTAATTGCACTTCAAACCAAATAAAGCATTTCTTAGCAAGAGATAATCATCTTACGTCGGTTGACATAATTATGTCGGCCTGACACTAACCGCATAAACACAAGCTCCACCGAAAATTCGACACGATTATGTGAATCGTAATGACAGATTTTACGCCACTATGCACGATGGTTGCTATTTGGACCAACATCAACATATGATAAATGCTGAATAATTATTTAAAAGAGAGAGAAGATGAAAAACAAAGCTTGATAGACCGCAAATTAGGGGTAGAGTCGACCGAGGGCCAGTGGCGTGCCTAGGGTTTTGGAGTAGGGCAAGCCCAATATTATTTTAGTTTTAATACATATTTATTTAGAAGGACAAAAAATACTAAGAACGACGAAATCGAATTTACGGCGCGGCGGCAGACCTACCACACAATCTGTACAATATTAGGATTAGGTAATACAAATATAGATAGCCTGCGGTCATGCAACCGTAACTTTTTAATGCACTAACTACTGAGCACTTTTAATACCCGGCATTACACGAGCACAACGATAGCTACTATGCTCCCGTGTTTGACTGCGCAGTTAACCAAAATTGCGGACAGAATTTTTTATAAATACATTAAAGTTAAGTTTTTAGAAGTAATTTTAATTACAAGTAATAGCATGCCTTTTGAAAGGACCACAAACTCATGGAATTCATAAGAATTAATCCAAACATTTTAATACACAAGTGTCCCTTGAAAAGCATATGTAACACGACTGTTTAATATAATAACCTATATGAATGGGAGTATTTTTAGAAATCGAATTACGTAGTTAAGTAAACTGAACCGATAAAATGCCTCTTGTGATTTACCACGAATTTAAGAAATGCACAATCTCGGCGTAGTTTTCGCGCCAGTTTCAATATAATTGAATTAAATTACCTTTATAACGGCAATGAGCACTTTCACCATCACACTAAAACCATCACAGGAAACAATACAAATCATTTTCGTATCAAAAAGTTTAAATAACATTAAAAAAACGAATAATTAACCTTCAACCGAACTATTTACAATAATTGCACAATGTCAAAATACTTATGAAGTTAGTAGTAATTCGTACAGTATTGCTAGTAAACGAAAAAATAAACATTACAACATGCAATTATAATTTATGAAATAAATATAAAAACTTCATTATTTCTATTCAAAAATGATTAAATAATTTTAAAAAAGAACCAACGTAATTTATTAACAATAAATATAATTTAGTTAACAAATAATGTTACACATGACGACCTTCAAATGTACGATGTTTAGTCAAAACAATTCTGTGGTCAAAAGCTGGGCTTTTGGTTTAGTACTTTATTGCTATATATAGATATCTGTAGCTATACATTCGTAGTGCCAGAGTGTAGCATTTCACCCGTCATTGTGAAAGAGATAGCATGCGTTGCCAAAAGCCTCGTAAAAGCACACGAGAGAGAAGAAGGCAGATATATGTTTTGCGCGTACCGTCTTTTAAAAAATGCGTGGAGTTACGCTCAACGTGAGAGTTAAAATTATTGAATGAATTTATCAAATGCGTTGCGCAGCGCGGGCGGCGCTTCGGCTCGCGCTTCATTGAAGAGCGCCATGCCGCGACGGAACGCGGTAAATTCAAAAATGGTAGATGTTTCGTAATTACTGTTTTGTATTGAATGTAATGGTTTCGTTCAGAATTTAGTATATACGTATTAAGTAGGGCAAGCCGGGCTTTTGGGCTTGTATGGAAGTACCGCCACTACCGAGGGCATCCCAGGCGGTCTAAAAAAGTCGAACAGCATCCATACCATAGTTGAAGGATGTCTTGACTGTATCAAACGGTGAGGGGCCGACGTATGATGCCATTTGATACTCTGTCTGGACGACATTGCAGTGTACTCTCTACGCCGTGTCAGATTTAAACAAAACGAGATGCCGCAGGTTCGATTCCCGTATGGAGAAATGTTTGTGTGGCCCACAAATACTTGATTTGGGTGCATGGTGCGTGACAAAAAATAACTAGTATCATCGCTATACCAATGTTACATCTCAATGAGCTTTATTATAAAAACTCGGATAGCGGTTAAGAAACAAGTGATGTTTTAATCAGTTTTTTGTTTGAACCATAAACATATAATAGTGAATAGACAATAGCGATCTACGGTACAACATCTTCTAACTTGATTATATTTTGATATGAATTCTAACAATTAAATAAATTAAATACAGGGACTGCCTCGATGGCGTAGTTGTATTACGGTACGGCTACAAAGCTGAGGTCTCGGGTTCGAATCCCGGGTCGGGCAAATTGATATTGGATTTTTCTATTCATTGTCAGCCCGGAGTCAGGAATTTGTGCCCGATATGGCGATAGGCTCGCCCCCTATCACATCGTGGGACGGAACATGCAAGGCGAAATGTGGGTGTCCTAGTGGCGCCTCTGCCTACCCCTTCGGGGATAAAGGCGTGAGTTTATGTTATGTAAATACAGGGACCTTATAAATAAAGATCAAATGTGGAGTACTCGTGACCGACGAGTGTGTATGAAGATATTAATGACACCATAATCAACTGTGTGAATGACAGTTGAAGTGGAAGGAGTACATTTAAATAATACATGGCGCAATATAGTCTAGGCCTAACCCAATAGATACACGCGTTAATTCATATACGCGATCATAGTTTATTTTAGAAAAAATATAAGTCATATGATTATTCAGCGTTTATATTTCAGCGTTCCAAATTAAAATTAGTTACAGTAACACGTAGATAAAATTGATAATTGAAATGTAACACAGGGGCTGGTTATTAGTGCTTAATTATAACAATTACTAGGCGACAACCTTTAAGTGAATTCACGGTGTGTCAAGTTAAATATAATCAAGTCTCATGTAAATTGAAAAGGAATTATTATTCTCACTGAGTGTCTCGGTTCGATTACAACGCTGAGGTTTCAGGTTCGAATTCCGGGTCGGGCAAAGTGATATTGGATTTTTCTATTAATTATATATCAGCCCGGATTCAGTAATTTGTGCCCGCAGCCCGGTATAGCGATAGGCTATCACATCGTGTCGTGAGTAAAACACACAAGGCGAAACGTGGGTGTCCTGGTAGCACCTCTGCTTACCCCTTCCGGGAAAAAGGCACGAGTTTATGTATGTTATGTATGTACGTACATATGTATGAATTATTACTCTAAGAAGCTACAGCCACCACACATATATTGTCCTGACTCCATTAACATACATTGTTTCGTATCAGGAACTAAGAGAGACTTTTGGTCTCACTAAAACCAGACCTAACTCAATCAAATACCTGTAAGTCATATTTTTCCTCGTGCGGGAATCGAACCCGCGACTGCTCGGCGGATACGGCCGGATCACAATTAACCACGTCACATAGACAGTCGAGATGGCACAAGAATTTAGTTTTGCTCTCTTTGATGTATTACATAAATCACTTAACACAATTTTAATTAGACAGTGTACACAAGTGTGTGAAAAAAACTAAATAATCTATACATATAATAAATTTGTAAACAATCGATGTCTGTGCATGGAAGATAAATGAGAAAAACTAATATGGGACGTCTGTATTAACGTAATAGAACCCAAAACAATGATTTGTAGAATTTTTGTCTGTTTGTCCGTATGTCTGTTTGTCTGAACTGGCGCGATGAACTCGGAAACGGCTTAACAGATCGATGAAATTTGGTATGGAGGTAGCTGACACCATGAACTAACACTTAGGATACTTTTTATCCCGAAATATTTAGTGTTCCCGTGGGATTAGGAAAGATTCCGATATATTAGTTACTTTTTTATACTCAAAGAAACGGAATGGGACTGGATTACATGCCTTGAGTGAGAATGAGACGGGACGGGTGGGATATAAAGGGACGGGACGGGACGGGACGGGATGGGATATTCCAAATAAAGTTTATTTTAAATAAAATTTATCACACATACGAAGTTTGCAGGCAAAAGCTAGTTATATAATATTTTAATAAAAGAGAAAGGGGCACTCGAGGAGAATGCATGAATCGAAATATCTTTGAAAGGAGGAAGCGCCGATTTTTAAGTCGTCAAAAAAATATTCGCAAAATAGTAAAAAAGCATAAGTGATATTGGATTTATCTGTTTATTATCAGCCCAGAGTCAGGAAATTGCGCCCGATATAGCGATAGGCTCGCCTCCTACCACATCGTGAGACGGAACATGCAATGCGAAATGTGGGTGTCCTGGTGTCGCCTCTGCCTACCCCTTCGCGGATTAAGGCGCGAGTTTATGTATCTATATCTTTATCAGCCCATATACGTCCCACTGCAGGGCACGGGCCTACTCTACAATCGAGAGAATCGAATTTTATGAACTAATATAGTTTTATTGTCCCGGCATATTCAAGACTATTGGAAACACAATAAATGACCTTTTTAAAAAAATGTCTAATACGGTACATTAAATTCCTCGCTTAAATAAACTTTACGACTCGCAGATATTTTATAGTAACACATCTATGTTTATTTCTTAAAACAAAAATACATGTTTAAATAAAGTACAAAATACAATTAATTAGCTAATAAATAAATAATGTATATCAAAGTTGGTGAGTTACTACGGCCGGTTGTTTATTTGTATTCAGGCTAAACATAACATAACATAGGTTGAAGTGGCAATGGGCTGGCCACATATGTCGCAGAACAGACAACCGCTGGATTAAGCGCGTTCTGGAGTGGAGACCGCGTCTTGGAAAACGTAGCGTGGGACGTCCTCTGGCCAGATGGCGGGACGACTTGCACAAGAGGGCCGGCAGCGACTGGATGCGTAAAGCAGCAGACCGGGCTCTGTGGCGTACCTTGGGAGAGGCCTATGTCCAGCAGTGGACTGCAACGGGCTGATGATGATAATGATGATGATGATAAATTAGAAGTTTCAAATTGTTTAAATATATTATTTTTAACTCTTTTCGGTGTAGCAATTTATGTTCATTAATTACCACTTCATTTTATGTTTGTATGTAATTACAATGCACTTTAAATCCAGAATAATGAAAGTGTTGACCCTTAGCACTTTTATCGTCCTGCATGGCGCAATTGTTTCGACGCCGGCAGTTAAACGAGAGGCTGGGGGTCTGTCAACCGAGACAAATATTTGTGCGATTCACAAGTATTTGTTTTGGGTCTGGGTGTTTATGAGCCCGTAAAGTCTCTCATAGTTTCTGATACCCACGACACAAGACTCTTTCTTAATGTGGAGTCAGGAGTATCAACTATGTATGTGACTTTTGGGTGTATTTATTTATTTATGTATTAGATTATCACTTTGGCGGGCTTACATAGGACGAGCGGGCCAACCCGCATTAGGCCAGCGTGGTGGACTATATGGCCTGACCAGTCTCAATCGATTCTCTCGATTGTAGAGTAGGCCCGTGCCCAGCAGTGGGACGTATATGGGCTGATGTAGATTATCACTTTGTCATACCAGTATAAAATAAACCAATATATAATTTAAAAAAAAATGCGGTAAATGGCGAGACGAGCATGCCGTTCACCTGATGGTAGGCAATACGACCGCTCATGGACAGTAGAAAAACCATACAACACCATGAATTACAAATCAATGATAGGTATTCGACTGCGCTCGCCTTCATGAGACTTAAGATGTGAAGTCTCGTTATCATCTCATTATTATCTCAGTAGTTACTCTAGCTGCAATGTCCTTCAAACTGGAACACATTAGCGCATTTACACTGCTGTTTGAGGGGAGAAATAGACATTGCAGTGGTACCTACCCAGGCAGCCTCTCACATATGAGACACCTACCACCAGTAAATGATATACGTACCACCACCACCCAATGAGTACTCGTTTGTTTTACAAGACCCAAGATTGCAACCCACATTGTGTAATGGATAATATTCGCAGCTAAGATAAAATACACGACAATAAAGTATACATGTTACAAAATAAATGACATTTTTGGTTCAAATCCCTCACTTTCTAAAGTAACCTTGTGTGGTACGTTTTGAACCGTAGCTTAGGGTCGATTCGACAATGGCACTTAAATTAAATTGTTTATTTATTGTTACAAAATATTTCTTTATTTCATGATTCATGAAAGGCTAAATTTACATATGAAAAATAAAATTAATAAGTATTTACATTACAACCTTAAGTTAAACGTGTCGCCCGAATTATATTATCAGCTTCGATTCCCATTAAAGGCGTCCACACTCCACATATATGGGTCGTACGTGACGGACGGATAGCATTAAACGGATTATATTTTACAATGCGTTCACAGTATCAGCAGCGATCGGATTTGCCGACATTATAACGCAATGGTGTGAAAAATCCGTTTGATGCGATGCGTCCCATTCGGTGCGCATATGTGGACGCGTACATTTATCTATTACTCGCGGCCCAGTCCTGGATCGGCCTGATGCATTTATTCCTTAATTACAATACAATACAATATTCTTTATTGCAAGCAAATACAAAGAAGTAAATTACAGAAAGAAAGCAAAAACAAAAATAGTACTACAAGTGGCGGTCTTATCGCTTGGAGCGAACTTTTCCAGACAACCTTTGTATGGATACTATCAGAAGTTGGTTATTCCACATCAGAAACTTATGTGACTCAAAAAACTATGCATATAGTTTAAACTTGTCTCTTGAGTCACTCTATCTATGCAAGAAAACTGCATTAAAATCCGACGCGTAGTTTGAAAGATCTAAGATTTCATAGAGACAGCGAGGCGACTTTATTTTAAAATGTGTAAAAAAAATACATTTCGCAACAACAGGTATACATAAATCCACATTACGACACAAATCTTATTTTGGTACTAACTTATTTATAATCCGGTCATTATTAAACAATACGTATATTATTATGTTCTCACAATATTATAATATTAAACTTCAATTGAATGTAGCGTGCAAAAAAGATGCAATCTAAATTCTAGATCCTTCTAAAATAACGGTCAGGAATAATAATTTATCGTTGTTAAATTGCGTCTCAGATTGATACAAATGTAGTAAAATAGCTATATGAATGTATTATTATTTAAGTTAAATAGTGTATAAAAATAACTTGACAGGAGGTAGACGAATTACAGTAATAAAATAAATGTCGTATAAAAACCAAAAACATTGTTCACGACTGCACCCAATTTGCATATTTAGTAACTAAAATTTGAATAGTAAGACCTTGCTAAGTCGTTCAAGCTACAGTATGCATGAATCGGCTTGATAAGATTGTTTTTATTTATTGAAATGAGGGTCGAGACGAGCATACCATTCGCCTAATGGTAAGCGATACGACCGCTCATGGACGGCAACAAAATCAAACACTATGAGCTACAAAGCAATGGCATTCCACAGCACTCGCCATTCTGAGACAAATGATGTTAAGTCACATTATATCCAGTAGTAATTTTGGCTACAATGTCCTTACATTTACACTGCTCTCTGGCGGAAGCTATAGACATTGCGGTGGTACCTACCCAGGCGGCCTCTAACATATGGAAGACCTAGCGGGACTATTCAGAATGTCCAGACTTCACATAATCGGTTTATATATTATAATAAGCCAGATAATTAAATTAAATCGTTAAAACATTTAAAAAATATATTTCCATTTTTTACATTGTTTTGGAAATTACAAACATTAATCCAAAAATAACTTAGTTTGAAACAACTTTTCTAAAATTGATGTAACTAACCCCAAAGTTGAAAACTGGATAATTTGATCATTACCCAGTTTGTTTGATTTAGAAAACTAGCAAAAGTTTTGGGCCCGACGTATTATGAATGAAATGGAAATGGAAATCAAATGTGGCCGATAAATTTTTTGTTGAGTTAGGTTTTGACTTTTGAGTATGTCGATTGAAACATTAATATAATTTATTAAATTGTTTTGTGCAATTTTTGTCACTAAATACGTAGTCCAAGTTATATTTTATTTTATTTACGTTAATAAATAATGGGTGAAATGGCGCAATTTGAAGGCCTATGTCCAGCAGTGGACAATAAAAGGCTGATGATGATGAATCATCATTCTTGCCATAGATATTTTACTACTGAGTATGACAATAAAAGAAGCAAAAGTAACTGTTAAGATGCAGTTTGTGACTTATAATTCAGTTAAGAAGAAAAGATTTAAAAGGATAGATGCAATTTTTTAACCTTATGAAATTCTGTATACTTTAAGTTTGATATATAACAAAAGGGCACAATGCCCACTTTGTAAATTGTATTTCAACTGCAATTTCTTGTTGTTCCAGCTCCAGAATGGTACCAACAGACAACGAGGAGGTCCCGTACCTGTCAGTCCCAGATTTCTACGCTGGGAAGACCGTCTTCCTTACTGGTGGCACAGGGTTTCTTGGAAGTGTAAGTACAATTTGTATTTACGTATATATATACAGAGGATGTGAACATGACATTGACAATCTTGGAGATGTCGGATGCCCAACACGTCTTTCGTCTTCCCATACTTTTTCCTTCTTCTTCTCTCTGGAGACAACTAGTTGGAGACTCAAACGGAGTTCCGATCCTCAGCAGTGAGGGAACGATTTAGAGAGAGAGAGCTCATGGGCGGCGGTGTCCACTTACCATCAGGTGACCTGTTTGCTCAATTGGCGGACCAATTACATAAAAATGTGCAGTTTAGACGCCGGCTGTGAAACAACACGCCATGTGTTCGGTTGCCATACCAATACAAATGATTCACAAGTGTAACAGGTGCCTGCCTCGGTATCGCAGTTGTACTCCGATGCGATAACAAAGCTGGGGTCACGGGTTCGAGTCCCGGGTCGGCCAAATTGATATTGCATTTTTCTATTCGTTATCAGACCGGAGTCAGGAATTTGTGCCCGATATGGCGATAGGCTCGCCTCCTATCACATCGTGGGATGGAACATACAAGGCGAAATATGGGTGTCCAGGTAGCACCTCTGCCTACCCCTTCTGGGAAAAGGCGGGAGTTTATGTATGTTAAGTAAATCTACTTTGTATCTTATACTTCTTGAGACTCGATTAATAATATTATACTTCCCGCTCTTTCCCCCCTCATTTTCCTTTGGTAATATTAAATAATCGACTATGCTATTAATTAATTACATTAACTTTATAGTCATAATTAAAATAATATTTCTTTTACTTTACTATCCAACATACACAATGACATGAATTAACTATGTATACATATTTTTTGTACATGGTTAAAATTAAATATAACATTCTTATTAATAGTACAATTAGAATCAACTTAGTAACTAGTTTATTTAATACTTGTTTCCCAATTGAAGGACACATAAAAGTCATCTCGAATTCTTCACATAGTAGAAGCACACGTCACGATGATAATTATAATAATCATAAAGGTAATTAACTCATATTACTTTCATTAACAGTAATTTAATTGCAAAAGATGAAATCACAGCAAATTTGGTCCTGCTCTCTTACGAAAAACTTTTAAAGGTTAAAATAGTTGTTTAAAAAACGATTATTTTATTTTCAAAACCTGATAAAGATAATTTATTGGCTCTATATACAAATAGTTTGATTACGACAGTTCAGTTCAGTATATGGCCTTTGGGTTATTTGATTAAAACAGTCGATAGAATATTAATAATATAAATATAAAGGCACGAGTGTTAAATACATAATATTTTTAGACAAATTATTTATCTGTATTTTTACAACACATCAGCAAAATTTTATTCGTTAATTGTTTTACCGTTTACGTCAGTACCTATGTAATCATTATACAATTTGCAGTTGGGACTTTATAAAAAAAAATGAACTCTAGTTATTTGAATGGGGCAATTAAACTAAAAGGGTAAATTAGGTAATAACCTCCGGAGCGCAGGTAGTTGAGAGCCGGCTACGAAATTATCAAACAATCAAGTTTAATACCTTTTTTTGTCTTGGTCTTCGGGCTAATAGATGGATAAATAGATAATTAGTTATAAACTACACAATTAACATAATTCTCAAATGTTTTGAAAGTGTTTTAGTAGCTTATTTTTCACTTATTTTTCAACTACTATTGTTAAATCTAAATGTGGTCTGATCCATCAAGTCGCCATTCGACAGCCTCCGTTGCACGGTTGGTTAGACGCCGGCTGTGAAACGGGAGGCTGCGGGTTCGATACCCGCACCAAGACAAAATGTTTGTGTGATCCATATGTATTTGTTTCGGGTCTGGGTGTTTGTGAGACCGAAAAGTGTCTTGTCGTTTCTGATACCCACAAAACAATATTACTGATCTTAGTGTGGGGTCAGGACCACGTATGTGACTGTTGGTTGTAATTATTTATTTTATTAATTTATTTGATATTTCATGTTAAATACTAAATGAATTTTCATTAAACGTACAGTTATTACTACTTATAAGGGATTTATAAAACTGAATAATTGCTGCAAATTGCCTGACTTGGAAATCAAACCAAAGACTACATACACAGACTCATACACAGTCCACACTTTATCACTACACCTACGTTACCAAATTTTGGGAATAAAATAAACTCTGCGGGTTTTGGGATTCCCTTATAATCTTTGCTTTCCCCCTAAGGCTATAGTGGTAAAGTTATAAATAAAATCATAAAACAACAGCGTCTCTTAGCTAATATACAGCTCAAACCTTTTAAACAAATACCTTTATTTCCTTTACAGCCCATCGTAAAAATTAAGGAAAACGAAATCCCAAATTCTCAGTAAAAGTCGTGCCTTTTTGTCAAGCAATATCAATATTTTGTCCTTAAATGCAAAAATGAAATCCTTTGTTGTTTTAAAATTAACGCGAGAACAAAGCTTTGTTGTCCAACACTAATTGAATTTATTTAAAATATTTATTTTTAACCCGGCGTACCGGGTGGGTCGTTATGACCCCTATAAAAATATTTTATAGTTATAATTTCATTCACGCCAGCTGTTCATCCGAATAATAAAATATGCATAAATTCGTTTATTAGAAACCTTTTTTATCGATAGGAAAGCTGTTCAACTAAATATTGAAAGAGGTGTGTCAATACTCACTGGCCTCCTAAGCTATACATAATCAAGGTTCCTAAGGTAGGTTGATCTAGTTAATGTTATAGGAAGCTGGCGCGAAGTAATTTTTTTTCTAACGCATGTCATTTTTATCTTCTTTCTTTCTCTTTGCAACGGTTGATATTAAGCTACATTAAGAAGAGCGGTTCTAAATGAAAACTTCGAACTGCATGCAGCACATATTGCGCATTTTATTTATTAATTATTGCTGTGAATGGCGGGAGAGTATGCCTCTCGCCTGAATGCAAGCGCCATCGCTCATGGACAGTAGTAAAACCAAACAACACTATGAATTACAAAGCAATGCTAGGCATTTCACTGCGCTCGCCATCCTGAGAAATTGTATGTTAGGTATCCCGTATCAGTATGTCCAGTAGATATTCTAACTACAATGTTCTTCAAACCGGAACACAACAATGCATTTACACTGGTGTTTGGCGGATGAAATAGACATTGCGGTGGGACCTACCCTGGTGGCCTCTCAAATGTGAGACATTAACTTACCTATTATGTATCTTATACAAATGTTGCGCTTCGCAGAGAATCATTACTGTACTCAACCAGAAATATTATTTATTTATTTAAAACTTTAATGTACACCAGTGATATACATAATTACAAGTTACAATACTTGAAATATTTATAAATGCTAGTACATATAATCTTATTTACCTTAAATATACCTTTCTTTCTTTCTTTCTTTCTTTTCTATTTATTACATGGTAGTTTCATATATTCATTAAATCGCACACATTTTATACTATAAGGGCATTTAAGACCCTCCGAACATTTCACGCTATGAATTGAAATGAAATAGTCGAACTGTTAACTAAATGTTTTGTTCGCATTGTACTAGATGCGAATTTTAAATTCAAATTGTACGATCAGCATTCAGTGTGCGTTCAATCCAAAATTTCATTGTTATTGTATACAGTTTGTTTGTTGATGTTGAAGACAATTACCCGAAAACGGCGAAGTCAAACGTAGGGTTATTATTTTAGCCTGCCTCTGTGTATGTTAAAGTATTTGTCTCGGGTCTGAGTGTTTGTGAGACCGAAAAGTCTGTAGTTTCTGATACCCACAACACAACACTTATTTATCTAAGTGTAAGGTCAGGACTATGTATGTGGCTGTTGGATGTATTTGTTTATTTTATATGTAAATATACATACATAAACTCACGCCTTTATCCCAGAAGGGGTAGGTAGAGGCGCCTTTAGGACACCCACATTTTGCCTTGTATGTTCCGTCCCACGATGTGATAGGGGGCGAGCCTATCGCCATATCGCCATAAATTCCTGACTCCGGACTGATAACGAATAGAAAATGCAATATCAATTTGGCCGACCCGGGACTCGAACCCGAGATCTCAGCTTTGTAACCGTACCGTAATATTTTATTTATTATTTATCTATTATTACCTACTTATCTACCTTTATAACTTGAGATATCCTTATTAATTTGTAGTATAATACTATAAAATAAATAAAGTTTACTATAAGCTGACCGTAATGGCATTGTTCATACTTGTACGATCACAGCTGTCTTACACCCGTATTCACAAACAATACTATGAGGACGCATAGTGTAGCCAAACGCACAGAATTGTCAATTTGGATTCAAAAACAATACTTGAGTGATGAGTGACCCTATGCGTTCACTTATGGAGGCCCTCAGGTAAAGAAACTCAACAGCTATTTTACGCAACGCATAGTGTCGATTGGTAATGTATATGCCATTTCATTTTATGTGTTTTGCATTAGGTTTTTTTAATTTTCAATGCGATGGATTACAGCAGCGAGGAGGAGTTCGACAATTATATAAATAATGTCCTTACCGAACGCAGGACGATAAGTACAAGAAATATTATTCGAGATTTTCAAAATCCTTTTGTTTTTTTACAATGATGAAGAATTTCGAAGACGCTATCGATTTGCTAAAGATATTGTTCTTCATATACTATTGCCACTTGTCGATTTAGACCTGACCTAATTTACGGCTTAAAAATGTGGGAAGGAAATTTTATAAAATATTTGGCATGTAAATATTTGAAGTTGTCAAAGGCGCTTTACACTCACACGTAATTCGCGGGAGAAATTAGCAACAGTAATTGACCAATCACTGACCCGCATTGGACACTGTGCGTTCCCATAGTAAAAGGGTGACTCAAGTATTGTTTATGAATAAAAAGGCTGAGCGGAACGATCACTATGAGAAATGTCTTACTTAGCATAGGGTTACTTCAACACTGAGTAAAGTATTGTTTGTGAATACGGGCCTTAGTAATCAATTTAAATATATGTCGAAGATTCATACAGATTGCGATCTATATGGCCGTCGTTGCCGTCCGACATGATGATTCTTATTAATCAGTCAGTGCGCACGTTTGGCGCTGTTCCGGGCAAGATTTACAATAGAAACCATTAAATATTATTAAACCGATCACAGACTCTACTGACAGACTATTCAGCGTTACCATAGGCAACCGATAACTTACAAGACGTCAATCATGTCGGACTGTGTTGCAATTCCAATAAAATAAGTAACATTAATGCGTATGGCATTCATCCTGCGTGGATCAAACTTGTGTAATCTCTAACATATATATACATAAAGACGAATAATTATCACACTAATGAATTCGTATTCCAATGGAATTACATAACAAATCCTCTACACGCGGTATCATAATATAATTCACACAAAGTATATTATGCAATGACGTATGTATTCGATTACGTTCTCCAAACATTTCCAAAACGGTAGTTACCTTTACTAATCCGCTGTGTCATCTACTGAATACTAATAGAAACTAGTATACATTTTTCAATTACTGGTGGTGGGTCTCTCATATGCGAGAGGCCGCCTGGGTAGGTACCACCGTAATGTCTATTTCTCCCGCCAAACAGTGTAAATGCACTGTTGTGTTCCGGTTTGAAGGACATTGTAGCCAGAGTAACTACTGGACATAGCATCTTATGTCTAAGGATGGCGAGCGCAGTGGGATGCTAAGCATTCCTTTGTAATTCATGGTGTCTGGTTTTGCTACTGTTCAAGAGCGGTCATATCGCTTACCATCAGGCGAATGGCATGCTCGTCTCGCCATTCATTGCAAAAAAATATTATACATTAAGTGAGACGGCGATCGCATCGCGCCTCGTTTTGGCAGACACAATGTATGTTTGCGTGTGTCTATTTCATGCATATTCAATGGGATTTTTCGATTTGCATTCCGTCAAATAAATCATTAGTACAATGGCAGTATGTATATTTGGCTGTGAAATTGGATTCACATCCCAGGTTGGGCAATCTACATTTGCATGCTTTTTAGTTTGAAAATATCATGTCAGTCCGAGACTGGAACTTTAGAACGGCATTACGATTAAACCGTCCAACAGCTTATTTCAGACGAAAATATGCTCAGCGAATTATAGATGATAATTAACTATATCACATAAAATTTATAGGCCCCTAAAATCACATGAAATTATGACGACGATTTTTATGTTAGTTTTCTCTGAGACAACCGTGTCACTGCGTTCAAGCCAGCCCGTTTATAGAGTTGTATATAATTTTATTCGTCGTCGAGTTATCATCTAGGGCCATAGACCGATGCCAAATACATTCGGATATAAATATTTATGTATTTTGACTCCATAGTAACTAATGGCCGCCACAAACGTTCAAGTGCGTTTGCGCAAACGCAAGTAGGCATCAGTCTCGAATCGAAATTTGCGCAGTTATTTGTCCACACGCGTTCCAGTATACCGGTGCAAACTCAGACTTGCACAGTTACATCGTTACGTGATCATGTAAGAAACTCAACACTTAAGGATTTTTTCATAATCATAATCTCTAGTCACGGAAAGTCCTTGCTGAACACAATTCTCCCCAAAATTAATTTGGAAGTTCTGCGAGTTGACGCGCACATACTCGTAATGTAGATTATCTCTCTTATGACTCTGCTGTCACTATCCTATTATTACGGCGATGGTTATTCCGCCATTGGGCGCCTGATTTTCGTCCATTAATAAGCAGGGTGAGTCGGGAATAGGGAAAGATTTGTTTAATACTCTCTCTTCAAAGTGACTGCATGACTTCTGGTGGTAAACATATCAGAATTAGGTATCAGGATGCAAGGCCTATGTTCAGCAGTGGACTGCAACGGGCTGATGATGATAATGATGCAAGGCAACCAGGTGAAATCTGATTGAGCCCCGGAATGTGTTTTACGGAGTCTCCTCCATCGTATTCAATGAATAATTCAAATATCTTTTTCAGGTGTTCATGGAGAAACTGATCTACAGCTGTCCGAAGATACAAAAAGTGTTCGTGTTGGTTCGAGCCAAGAAAGATCGAAATGTCACGCAAAGGATGCAGATGATGATTGAGAGTCCTGTAAGTATTACAATTACCATCCAATACAACCACTTTTTTATGCATTAGCTAGGTTTTTTTAGCGTGATGAATGGCGAGACGAGCATGCCATTCGCCAGATAGTAAGCGATGCTCATTGAAAGATGTTAAGTTTCATTATGTCTAAAATTTACTCTGACTACAATTTTCTTTCAATCGGAACACAACAGAGCTACTGCTGCTTGCCTGGATAAAAAGATATTACGGTGGTGCCTAACCAAGCGGCCTCTCACATACGAGAGACCTACCACGAGTAAACCAGTACCACCGGTCATATAATAAATACACTCAACAGTCACAAACATAGTCCTGACCCCACACTAACACTGAGTCTTATATCGTGGGTATCAGGGACTACAAGAGACTTTTCGGTCTCACCAACACCCAGACCCGAAAAACACTTGTGGTTCACACAAACATTTGTCTCGGTGCTAGGATCGAAGCCGCAGCATCCCGTTTCATAGCATCTAACCAACTGCGCCTAGGGGGCTGTCAAATGGCAGTACTAATACGTTTGACTTGGTTTCAGCGACTTCTTACCATTAACAAGGTTTTCTGTCAACCTTGTGTGTACTTACGCGTGTCTATATTTTAGCTTTTTTATTTAACAAATGAATGTTGTTAATCCGTAAATACATCATAAATCGAACAATATTTTTTATTACATTTTCAAAAGAATTCAATTCTATAGTTTTCTCACACCATCAATAGCCTATTATTCAAAACAACGTACATTAAAATGACAGTTTAATTATTTAACCGCTTCAATAAACGCCATAATCATAAATTTTCTATTTACACGCGAAATAGAACTTGGAGCATTGTTCATCTTAATTACTGTATGTTATGTTTCAAGACAGAATCTTCAAATAACATGTCGACTTACAATGTTAATTAGTTCCGGCTTTGCATGTACTCAACAAGATATCGATTATCTAACAGCCTCCGTGGCGCAGTTGGTTAGATGCCGGCTGTGAAACTAGAGGCCGCGGGTTCGAGGCCAAGAGAAATGTTTGTGCGGTCCACGAATATTTCTTACGGGTCTGCGTGTTTGTGAGACCGAAAAGTCTCTCGTAGTTCTGATACCTGCGACACAAGACTTAATTGATCTTAATGTGGGGACAGGACTACGTATGTGAGTGTTGGGTGTATTTAAACATGTAAAGATACATTGAATTGGACTTGTTGAATTGAAGCTACAATACATAACAGCTAACCCATCAACGGTTAAAATTTAAGTTAAATTTTAAGTAACCCTGTATGGAGACAAATGTTTGTATGATCCACAAGTATTTTTTTCCAGTTTTGGTGTAGCGACAACGAAAGTTTCTCGGATTTCTGATATGTACGATACAAGTAGTGTATTTTAATAAGGGGACTACATGTAGAACGGGTTGACTGTTGATCCTAATTAATTTTATTGATTTGCAAAGAAGTAACAATGTATGCCAACCCGCACTAGGCCAGCGTGGTGGACTATATGGCCTAACCACTCTCAATTGATTCTCTCGATTGTAGAGTAGGCCCGTGCCCTGCAGTGGGACGTATATGGGCTGATATAGTTAAATAGATAGAACAATGTATAAAACTCTGTAGGTAACAAGGTGGAGCCATGGACATTATTAATTAGTGCAACATAGAAAATGTTAAAAGATTCATCCTTTAGTTTTTTTTTTCAATGTATTCTAAAATGTGCTTCTTGATATCTGTTTTAGAAGAAGTGTCATCAACTTTAGCTCAATATTTTTAATTACTCGTGCGAACTGTAAATGCACTGTTGTGTTCAAGTTTGAAGGAAATTGTAACAACTACTGGACATAATGAGATTTAACATCTTATGTCTCAGGATGGCGAGTGCAGTGGAATGCCAAGCATTACTATGTATTTCATGGTGTTGTTTGGTTTTCTACTGTCCATAAGCGGTCGCATTGGATACCATCAGGCGAATGGCATGCTCGTCTCGCCATTCACTGCAACAAAAAAAAATCTTTCGTCGTAAAATTTTGTTTGCTCTTACTTTTTGTCAGGAACTTGGTCTCTTATAAAACATTCAAGAACATTTAATGAACAAATCTTTTTTGACACTTAAAGGTTTTCTCAAGAATCAGGAAGGAAAGACCAGGTGATCTGGACAAAATTATTCCAATACTCGGAGACATTGCTGCACCAGACTTGGGAATCAAACCAGAGGACGAAAATATGTTAATAAACGAAGTGCGTACAATTATCAATTCATATTCATGATTTATGTAATTCTAGATTAAGAACAAATTACTTCTGAGACAAATTGGTAATATATATTACTATCCATTTTTTGTGCTGGATGAACGATGCTTTGAAAGAATTTGTTGTAACAACTTTCTTGATAAAGTGTCACGAAACGTTGGCTTTGAAAATATTGTCAACAGATTCATACATGGATTACATACAAGTGGTATCCATTTGCCTTCCTACAACAAAACGGTGAAATGTGTATGAGATGATGTGATAAGTTCGGATAAAAAGAAATAGCCTTTCGTCGCTCGACAAAGTGATGTCTACCCATACCCGAATATGCACAGGCTGAGCACAAATTCGACACACATCGACAAATCACTATAATGGGCTTGCTACCACTTTGCACAGTCAATATATAAACGAATAAGAAGATCCTATCAGTAAACTACACTGCCAAGTTTTCTTCGATTGTGTTCGATTCTACACGAAATTTCAACATTATCCAACAGTCTGCTACAATAATCCGGGTCATATAAATATCTAAACCCACCGTTCCAGGTATCCATAGTGATCCACTCGGCAGCCACAGTAAAGTTTAATGAGCCTTTCAGCGAAGCACTGAACGTTAACTTGGAGGGCACGCGGAGAGTCTTGGCTTTATGTCAACGAATCAAGTGCATTAAGGTGAGGTTTTGGTTTGTCGTTCACGGAATTAAATAAATAAATACACCGTATAAATACACTGTACATACATACATAAACTCACGCCTTTATCCGCGAAGTGGTAGGCAGAGGCGCCACCAGGTCACCCACATTTCGCCTTGTATGTTCCGTCCCACGATGTGATAGGTGGCGAGCCTATCGCCATATCGGGCACAAATTCCTGACTCCGGACTGATAATGAATAGAAAAATCCAATATCACTTTGCCCGACCCGGGACTCGAACTCGAGACCTCAGCTTTGTAACCGTACCGTAATACAACTACGCCACCGAGGCAGTACATACAGCAGTAAATACACTGTATACATACATATAAAGTTATTTATAGATACATAATACTGCCATAGCTGAATCGAACCACATACGCACACACATATCACGCTCTCACACTCACATACAAATATTGTAAGAGAAATTATATTTTAACTGGTTTCTCAAGACACAGGCAACGCCTAATTTGAAAACCCTTGCAATATTCTTCTATGTAAAATTAATATTTTCAAAAAAAGATTTTTTCATTTTTCATATACATAGTCCTGACCCCACATTAAGATCAATAAGTCTTGTATCGTGGGTATCAGGAACTACGTGAGACTTTTCGATCTCACGAACTACCAGACCTGGGACAAATATTTGTGGCGCTCACAAACATTTGTCTCGGTGTGGGGATAGAACCTGTAGCCTCTCGTTTCACAGCCGGCGTCGAATCAACTGCGCCATGGCATTAATTTAGGTACACTCTGTAATTGTGTCAACCCATAATCACCTCCTGCTGAGTTCCTCTTCAAAAGCTGAGAGTTCTATTAAGGGATTAGGTGTAGGCCACCATGGTGGCCTAATACGAGTCGGAAGACATTACACACCATATTTGTGTATGTATTCATTAGTAGACATTCGTTAGTAAAAGCGAGCAAGTCGCTCGCTTCATGCATAATCATTAGGGCCAACACCACTCAAAACTTTTAACTAAGTACTGTATGGGACATTTATGTATATTTTTTAATTACTTCCGAAGTCATACTGACAGGTCGCCTGCATGATGGTGGATATCACGCTCAAAAAAAGAAGAAAAATATTTAGAACTTTTAATTACTAAGCTGACACCGTATTGCAATCCACAATCCGAAACATTATATCGATTAATAGTAATGCCTCAGACGGTTTGGTAACTCCTTTAGATGCCTCCAGGGTGTTTACAACACATTGTTTATTCAAATTCTGATCTTTATAAATAAATTGTGTATTTTCAAGGTGTTTGTCCACATATCAACAATGTACACCAACACAGACAAAGACGTCATCGAAGAGATCGTGTACCCTCCACCGAAGGATCTGGCTGAAGTCTACAAATTCGCGAAAGAGCACGGCGATAACCCTCAAATGGTTGCAAAGATGATAGGTATAACTTTATATGCAATATGTAACCAAAAACCTGTAATATAGGTTCCTGTCAGAGAAATAAGTCCTTTCAATTATAATCGATCCCCAAAGTGATAAACAGCTATGGGATAAGACAGGTTAATGACCGACTTGTATAGTGAGCCGTTTTTGATGTCTCCTTTGTTTCCATATCAAATGGGTGAACTTGGTAAAACTGGTGTCTTCTTTGCATATAGCGTAAATACTGAAGCCTAGCCAGGATTATTAATGTCATCTGTAGTTTGCCAAGGTCATTTCCATCCTTACATTTAGTAGCGGGTTTTGTGTTTTGTAGTCCAAATTTATCAATGTTCGGGAGAGATAATCATATTCCACCTGTCACCCAATTTGCTGGGCTGTACATAGCTTCAATGATATTTAGCTATTATAGTCCTAAAATGATTAAACAATTTCAGAGGGCCGCCCTAACACTTACACCTTTACAAAAGCACTTACAGAAACAATGATTTGCAAGCAGCGAGGGAATATTCCAGTGGTCATAGTGAGACCTTCTATAGGTAATATTATATTTTATTTTATGAATCTTTATATGCTAGCACGACAAAGAAGCTAAAATCTTTGATGGTAAATGCAATATTTTAACGAGTATCCAAAGAGTTAATAGTTATCGGGTCTTTTATTAAAGCGTTTTTTTTAGTTTTTTGAACTATTATTTATTGATGATTTCTTATTTGTTATTGTATTGTCATTGGTCCATGTTAAGTGTGCAAATTAATTCACTGATTTCGTTCCGTTACATACGTATGTTTATACAGGCGAGGTTCATAAAAGCGCGTTATATAGACATTTTACTCTGTGATCCAAGATATTATAATTTTGATTGGTACAATTTCAGTGACACCATCCATTGCGGAGCCAGTACCGGGATGGATTGATAACTGGTATGGAGCAACCAGCATTCTCACCACAATAGCTAAAGGCATCTGCAGAGTCATTATCGGAAGGGATCATTACATTCTAGACCTTGTTCCAGTGGATTATGTGTCAAATTTGACTCTAATTTCTGCAGCCAAGTGTCATAGGTAAAGCAAACCCAGAAGTGTATTGAAATTTGAATACCTTATTTTCGTTTTTAAATGGAATAATCATTTCAATGTAGTGTTTTACTATCTTTTTATAAAAGGTCTTAAAAATGAATTTCTAAAATACAAACATTTTCTTTAAATTACCATGCACAAATAACAATTAATCCCTATACTTATTACTAATATTTTCCAGCAACCCAAGAGAAGTGACAGTTCTAAACTGCTGTTCAAGTTCGTGCAATCCGATCACACTCAAAGAACTGTCCTTATTGTACGCCAAGGAGAGCGTTAAGAACGGATTCAGTGAGTATCCCACCAACTGCCTATCCTACAATAGGGTACATGACTATTTTTTTTTTTATTGTATTAATCAATAAGTATCCATATTCAAATCTAGCAAGCAAAGAATTTTGTAAATCCATTCAGAATTAAACAAGAAACGTTTTAAATCATGTAGTGGGGGTGATCGAAGAGTGGGGGTAATAAAAAAGGGATACAAAATAAAATTTGTGACGTCACTGTGCATTATAGGGCATTATAGTGTGCGGGTGTGAAAGAGACGGTAAGATGCCCCCACTACGTCCCCACTCTTTCATTTAAAATACTAATATTTGCCTCATGTTACAAGCTACTTTAATACTGTTTTCACAAAAATGTTTTGTTTTAATGGCACTTGTATTTGTCTACAAAATAATACCTATACAAACATTCGATCATAGTCAACTACCCTATTTCACAAGATAGGCACAATATCGTGATTCCGGGCATTCCTAAACCCACACAAGCCATCGGTCAGAATTCACGTAAATTCAATTACTATGTAAAGACCGCGTCTGGGTGAAAATTTTCTCATGAAGTGTGTTCCGAGCAAATACACGAACTACAAGGCGCACAGAAGACCTGGTTAAGATTCCAGGAAGTCTCTGGATGCAGGCCACCTCAATAGATCAATGTGAAGATCCTTGGGGGAGGCCTATGTTCAGCAGTGGACTTCTTGTGGCTGAAGAGAGAAGAAGAGCGAGAAACAAAAAAAATAACAAAGAGAGTATTGCATATAGCAGTGGATTAAAACATTCTAAAAGTGATTATGATTATGTTGCTGATGGCTTCTGATGATCCCCAAGAAAATTTGCAAAACCATTATCGTCAATGTTTTATTTACAGATGATCTGCCTTATCCGGGAAGGTTGTTGATCACGCAGAAAAGATGGATAGCAAAATTAATAACATGGAGCATAATAACTATCGCGCACATTCTTGATTTTATGCTACGCATTACTGGACGGAAGCCTCGGTAAATACTACTACGAATTATATTACTTCTATAGTCTTTGAGAAAATATCGTGAAACCATAGTGAGATAGAAACAGACTGTACTATCTGTACTGCTATTCCCAGATCATTTTTTAGACCATACTATCTATCTATATCAGCCCATATACATCCCACTGCAGGGCACGAGCCTACTCTTCAATCGAGAGAATCGATTGAGAGTGGTTAGGCCATATAGTCCACCACGCTGGCCTAGTGCCTTAGACCATACAATTACCTTGAAATTCTAAAATCAGCTCATGTACTTTACTCAACTAATACGTCTTCTGAATTCTTTCGCTTCAATAAAATTTAAATTTTCAGGTACGTGAAAATACAAAAAACAGCCGAGTTCGCTCGAAGTATTGTTGAATACTTCTCATCGCACAGCTGGATCAGCAAATGCGACGGCGTGCAGGCTTTATACCGGTCCCTGAACCTTCAGGATCAGCAGACCTTCCCCTGTGACCCAGCCCTCATCAACTGGCGACAGTACATTCCCGTGTACTTCAAAGGAGTCAACCAGTACCTCCTGAAGAGCCGGAGAAAACAAAACTAAACCCGGGATATCGAAGTTCTTGGGTGAAACAAGCGTCGTAGTAACTTTAAGGCCAAATTTCAAAATGTGATAATTAGTATAGGTGACATAGGTACTATCCTGACATTAGGTATCATTTTACGAATCAAGTAATATTTGATTAAGGGACTTCAAAATTGGAGGAGATTCTATTATAATCTGTGTGTGTTTTCCTTTTATGGTCATTTTTATACGACAAAGTAACTACAAAACATCTGATTTAAAACCATAATCTATTTCGAGTTCTGCCTGAGCTAAACCTCTCTCGCACGACTGCCTCAGTGGCGCAGGTGTACGATTACAACTTTGAGGTCTCGGGTTCGAGATCAGGGTCGGGCAAAGTGACATTGGGTTTTTCTATTCAATATCAGCCCGGAGTCAGGAATTTTTACCCGATATTCTAATAGGCTCACATCGTGGGAACATAGAAAGCGAAACGTGGGTGTTCTGGTAGTATATCTGCCTGCCCCTTCTTGGAAAAAGCGTGAATTTATGTATGTATGTATAACGCTTTCTCGCTAGTCGATACAATAATGCCGGCCTGTCCGATACACGAGGAACTGAAAACGAAACTATGAAGAGTTTACACTATCGCATACGGTGATATCAGCATCATATATTATATAAACCTACCATCATATATTATATATACACGCATAATTCCTTTGTTTATGCACCGATTTTAATAAGTCTTTTTTCCAAAGATTTTTACACATTTTTAGTAGGAAGTCGCTGGATACAAGGCTTTTGTCATAGGTTGTTTTGTGAGAATTTTGGGGGAAACCTATATTGAATGATAATACTTTGATAGTAAACGACCAGATCTAGTTCCAAAAGGGCATTGCTGTATCTGTATCAACCCATATACGACCCACTACAGCGCACGGGCCTCCTCTACAATACGATTGAGAAGGGTTAGGCCATAAAGAGCATTTAAAGACATGAAATTGAGATTATGTTTTCGTGGACAGCATTATTGTGTTTTCTTTAATAAAACGTAACTTTGGAAATGGGATATGTTTAAAATAATTATTAATATATACGTCATATGATTGAACTTTATTATTATGCTCTGTATTGTTGTAAATATTAGAAATAAGATTGTACAAGTATGGTATAAAGCAAATGTTTGTTTCAACTTTTTTCTCTATAAATCATTGTCCTTCCATTCGTTCGTCCGTTTTTTTTTTATTTTTTTTTATTATTTATTTTATTTATTAATAACAATAAAACTTATAATCTACATAAGTATCCTGCAAAACTATACAAATAGTTTGACCGCAGGATCAATTTATACATTTAATTAATTATACATTAGGGCAAATTGGTTAAGTAGTGCTTTTTAAGATTCGACGTAAATATTATATTATTGGATTCTTGTCTTATGGCTTCGGGCAAATTGTTTAGAGAATACGGGATACGTATTTTATTACTATATTCTTTATTTAGCTATTTGGTTGTTCTCCGTTTCAGTATATATGTGTAATTTCTTCATTATTGGCACTAACACACTGGAATTGGTACCACAAAGTGACAACAGACGCCCAATGGTATTGCGATGCTATCCAAATAATGTTTGCACCAGCAAGAGATAGTTACACTGGTGGTCTCTCATAGCTGAAAGGCCACCTGGGTAGGTACCAACGCAAAGTCAATTTCTGGCACGATACAGAAGTGTAAATGCACTGTTGTGTTCCGGTTTGAAGAACATTGTAGCCAGAGTACCTACCGGACATATTGAGACTTAACATCATATGTCTCAGGATGGCGAGCGCAGTGGAATGCCAAGCAATGTTTTGAAAGACAGGGTGTTGTTTGGTTTTCTACTGTCCATGAGCGGTCGTACCGCTTACCATTACGCGAATGGCATGCTCGTCTCGCAATTTATCGTAATATATATTTTTTATCTTAACTGATACTAAGAGACATTCAGATAATGTCTAAGGATTACGCTTACTGCTTCAGACTCTCGTAGCATCATCATAACACTTCTATACATAATATAGGATGATAATACACTTATTGAAAGAAAATTCTAATTATTCATTTCTTGACCCAAATGTATAAAACTATATAACCTTAATTCTAGTGAATACTCGTACAATTAGTTAAGAATACAATGAGGAATAAATAAATAAACCCGTACCGGACTTTCCCAAGTTCCTTAATAAAAAATCTTTTATTCCAACGACGGACCGAGAAGTGGCAAACTCAATTAAAAACTCCCTCGAACTATGCAGAAGTTCAGTTCGCAACTCCATTGCAAGCGATGCCATCGACCGTTCTCTATTCATTTATTGATGTATGTCAGACGTTTTGCCCGGTTAATTAAATAAGTAACTTAATATTTTGTTTTACATTTCAATGGCTGAATTATTGAATTTAATTTTTTCAGGGAATGCTAAGTCGCTTGCCTGGTGGTAAGCGTCATGCCTATTCGTTAATTACGTTGTAATTTGTCAGGAGAATGCAGCGTCGTAGGTCCACTCACAAGTAGGTATGACAATGGTGGGGACCGAGCCTATCGCCAAATCGGGCACAAATTCCTGACTCCGAGCTGATAATTAAAAAAAAAATTCAATATTACTTTGCCCGGGATTCGAACCCGAGACTTCAGCTTTGTAATCGTACCGTAGTACAACTACGCCACCGAGGCATTAAAATATGTCTGTCCATATACGCCCCATTTCTGAACGCCTCCTCTACGATTAAGAGGTTTCTAATACTTTGTCCAAGCGTTGGCTAACAACGAGTTATGAAATGAAATGAAATTCGTTTATTGGTCACGTATGCAATTAAATAGCTCTTATAACAAGTCAATACACAGAACTTATTTTCTATTTACAACATGTTTGTTGTAATATTTATATTAATTTTATTATATTAAGTATTGTATTATTTATTGGTATTTTATGGTATATTTTTTCTAAGGAAATACATTATTTAATTTAATCGGATCTCACAAACCTTTGAAATTGTTATGCAGCTCTATCTGGTATGTAAATTATCTAACACTTTAGAGACTCAATTTCTGATCGATATTGGAATCAAACTAACAAGAAAATAGGTTTGAAACCAATAAAGATACAAAAAGTATAAGTTCAGAAAATAAAGAATTCAGTTCATGTACCTTGTCTATGAAAGAACTGTGATGGTCTTCGATGCCCAAGCTAGGTAATAATAAATTACCCACTAATAATTCGTACATCACACGTGTGAAATTAAATAAAAAAAAGTTTTATAAACGTTATTCCACTCAACTAATTTTAATTACGTTGTTGTGCTTATTAACAAATTAATAAGTTATGTAAGGTGTATACAGAAGTAGATAATTTATTGTTGTGTTATTATTAATTGGTGTTGAAAGAAATCGCTAGATTTATCTTTATACAAAATATTATGGTATTTCTGGGGGGAGGGGGAGGGGGGTCTGTTTAGTGTTAAACTTCCTGCGCCATTGACAATGATAAATAAATATCTTATGTTACTCACAAGTTATATTTTTTTCTAACTAATGTACTACTACCACTCTTCTCTTCCTCAGTTGTTGAAAAATAAAACAAAATAAAAAATAGTCAATTTTTATTTTCTCAACAAGAACCGTCGAATCCCCTGACAGTAGACTGGTATGTACTGCCTCCAGTTGATCAGCACAGGATCGAAAGGAAACTCACGCTTGTCTTCTGGACTCAAAGATGAGAACAGAGACCGCATACGTTCTGCCTTCATCTCCCAAGATCCATTTGTGAAGCTACTTTGTTGATTACGAACATTAATTACTTTTGACTGTAATTTAGCGAACCTGAAAAATAAAATATGCTTATTATTTTCCAAAAAAGGTAAGTTCTCCTTTCATTTTTCCCCGGGGAGCGAAAAGAATATTCATGAGACCATCTAGACCAATATACGCTTCGGGATATTGTAGCCGGTCTAGGTCCATTACAAACCCTTATTCGGCATGTCAGATACAACCCCTCCATTACCATTAGACATAATATTTTGGTTTCAATGCATAACTTAGGACCAGAAGTGCTCTGATTTCTTTCTACGTGATTGCCCTGTGCAGAAACATTACTGTTCACTTTATCTGGGGGCGCAAAGGTACTCCGCTCACAACTAGTATGTTCGAGGTAGCCGAGACTACGTCATGCACCCAGTCATACATCTCGGAGGGCTATCAGTGATAGCACTCCCCTTGCAATATACCTATCGACTCAAAAAATATAAGGCAAGGTATCTTCAAGAAAGCTCTGGATAGATTATCACAATAAACCTGTAAAAATCGAACCTTACCGAGGGTTCTCTCCTTTGACCTTTAAATACGTGTCAGCAATTTTAGCTGGTAACTGTTGCAGTATAAATGTCAGGAAATTTAAGGTCAATTTGTTTCTCGTGAAGAATAAGGTTGGGTACCAATCGTCTGAAATAAAGAGTGGTATTTTATTATTCTGACATGACAAGGTGACTACACTCTACCTGGTGTGCCATCTAAGTAAAATACCGAATAGAACAGACGATCATGTCATATTTTCCAACATAATTACGCCAGTCTAATCAATTGATCTGCTGCTTTATGCCTCTTAACACTGCCGGCCCTCTTGTGCAAGTCGTCCCGCCATCTGGCCAGAGGACGTTTGCCAAGACGCGGTCTCCACTTCAGAACACGCTTACTCCAGCGGTTATGTTTTGCGACATATGTGGCCAGTTTATTGCTACTTCAATCTACTAACTTTCAGAGTCGGTCACCATGGTTCTCTGATGGATCACTTATCACACTTTGACTCTGTGGCGTACCTTGGGAGAGGCCTATGTCCAGCAGTGGAGTGCAACGAGATGATGATGATGAATCAATTGATTCTGATCCATGCCCTTTAGGTAAGAAACCATTTGTACAACCACGAGATGTTCTCGTAATTATATCAATTATCAAAGCAGAGTAAAGGAGACTTACAGTTATTATATGAAACGTGGTACTCTTTCATATAATTGAAAATCTGCCTGTAACTGATGGGATTGCAGGAACTACTGCAGCAGTTGTAGACGGAGACGTCTGAAGATCTGCAAAGGAGATGATTATGTAAAATCCAAATTAGTCATAGTGTTGATCAAGAGATTTGTAGTCTAGATGTGAGAATAAATCTTGCGTGCCAAAGAAATAACTCTGCAATATCTAATAAGTTATGTATAAAAAATAAATAGGGTCAGGACTATGTACGTGACGATTGGGTGTATTATTATTATAATCAATGAATAAAATTGACTGGTATCGGTAAATTGAATCGGTGGCGTAGTTGTATTACGGTACGGTTACAAAGCTGAGGTCTCGGGTTCGAGTCCCGGGTCGGGCAAAGGGATATTGGATTTTTCTATTCATTATCAGCCCGGAGTCAGGAATTTGTGCCCGATATGGCGATAGGCTCGCCCCCTATCACATCGTGGGACGGAACATGCAGGGCGAAATGTGGGTGTCCTAGTGGCGCCTCTGCCTACCCCTTCGGGGATAAAGGCGTGAGTTTATGTATGTATGTAATAAAATTCAGACAACCACTTACTTGGTACTCCTCGCAGCTGCTACAATGATAAGATTAGATACATAATCAGCTGGTATTAGATCTAACACGTAGGAACCTTTACCAAGGAGTGATCTGTTGTAACCATGACCTGTTACATACATGATGCCAGTGGAAGAAAACCAATTGTCGACCCAACCTGGCACTGGTTCATTTATTGAAGCACCGACTAAAACAAAAATCAAAGAAAAATATTCAACATACACACACACACACACACACACACACACACACACACACACACACACACACACACACACACACACACACACACACACACACACACACACACACACACACACACACACACACAACCTTGAATTACAAAGCACTGAAAAACAATGCACTGCTTTCATCATACCGAAACGTTGTGTTAAATCGCCAAATGCCTAATGCTTTTACTGGCTCTAATTTCATCGAAACCGGATTTCAATAAAACTTACCTACTTTATGCGAAATGGAAGAGCTGTGGTATCAACCCATACAGCCGTTTACATACGTGGACATAGCTACGAATATCATGTACAATAATATATCTCTATAGAGGTCCGGCCCGGCTTCGTCCGGTACAGATAGGTTTTGAGTCTAGTCCACAACAGTGTTCTGGGCGGCTACCTAACTCAGCCGTACAAAATCACTTGACCAATATTATTATTAATTAATTATTATTCTAAATTATTTATGAACTGCTCCGAATTCGACTGCGCTGCAACTTCTGTATAATCACTGTATTGTAAATTTGGTTTGAAAAGAGCAACGCTAGAGTTTCATGCCCGATCTTCTCTCGCGAAAACAGCCTTGTGAACCGGGTGGTAGAGGAAAAAAGTGACTGAATCTAAATAATGTATGACATTTCATGGGTTCAATAAAATATTTTCATTTCATTTCATATCATTTAGCGTAATATATTGCTTTACCCGTCACGTCCCGTTATATCCCGTTCTATCCCATCTCATTCTGTCTCATAACGAAAGTTATGCAATCCTGTCCCCTCCTGTCGTACAATCTATTCGAATTTTAAAGAGAAGCAAAAATATATAATTGAATTCCTTACTCATCTCACGGGATCACATTTTTTTTCGGGATAAAAATAAGCTTATGTGTTAACCCGTGGTGTCAGCTACCCCTATCCCCAATTCCATCAAAATCAGTTCAGCCGTTTTTGTGTAAGACAGTAAGAAACATTACTAACTTTCAGGATTGTTATACTTTACTTTCAGGTGCATTGTAGTTACATGTCTTACCAGTATAAAATTAGTTCGACTTAGGAAAATATTACATGGTCCAAACAGCTATGAATTCTACCATCAGTATTATCATCATCACTATTGTAGTCCCAGAACACTGTTTTTAAATCATTCCAATTGTACTACCTTAAGTCTTTTTAAAATTAAGAGAATATATTATGATTCATAGTTACCTGAAGACGGTCTTACAATGGTTGTAGGTATAATACCATTATACTCTGCCACCAGGTTTTCCGTGAGTGCTTTACTAAATATGTATGTGTTAGGTTTTCCATCTGCAATAATATTATATAGTATATTAGTATATCTTTCTCTTTCTCCCTCGCTTCAGCGATAGAAGGTCCACTAGCGGACATAGGCCTCCCCAAAGGATTTCTATTGAGACCTGTTGAATGCAAGCGGTAATTAAATGAGCAAAGATCACATGAAAATCTAGTAACAAGGGGTAACTGCTTAGCCTTATTGAACAATTTAATATCGAACACAAAATAATTACTGAAGGTGATCATGATGAAGATACAAAATTAAATGTATCAATGAAATGATCGGTCTTTTTTAAATCGGAACTTCAACTTTACTGGTCGTTCATTTGATAGTATTATGATTATATGTATCAGTCCATTGCAGAAATAAGCATCTACTACATTCGAGAGTTTGGCTAAGCTTCGTTAATCCATACTCTTCACGAACCATAAAAAATCTTCTCGAGATCCCTATGGTTTACAGGACTCCTCACGATGTTTTCTTTCGCTTTTAAAATGCGTGGTATTTAACTATCAAAACACCTGCATGACTCCGAAAATTCAAAGTCGTACTTTGGGATTGGAACCACCGTAAAAATACTTATATACAAAAAAATATTTACTGAGTATTTTCTTCATAATTTTCTCGTCGCCTCCATGTTTCTTGATAGATGCGTACACGTCACTTATTTGTGCCGGCGCGGGGTAAACCACTTCGTCTATCACTTTTTTATCGACATGGCTGAATGCTGTCGATACGTACACGAACGACTGTAAAAAAAATTGAACAAATTATTTAATGAAATATTTTATTAATTATTAAAAATGGAACCAACTAAGAAAATCGCATAATAATATTAGTTAAGTCTTACCCCCAGCTTTGGCATTCTTTTACACAAATCTAGTACTCGCCGTGTCCCTTCCAGGTTAAGATTCATGGCTTCGTCCAGCGGATCGTCATATTTCAGTGAGGCTGCTGAATGTATCACCACTGATACCTGGAAAACAACATAACTAGTAAGGGAATTATTTTTTTATAACGTTGTTACAATATTGGTTGGCAGCCTCTGTTGCGCAATTGGTTAAGAAGTTACTGAGAAACTGAGTAACTGAGAAACGACCGCTCTATACAATTGTTTGCCGCACCCAGACGAATGTGACATTAAAAATTATTTTCTTATGTATATTCTTTAAGATAATTAGTTTAAAAATAAACGTGGTATGGAGTTTCACAGGAACTGTAACGGTGAAGGAAATCGCGAGGAAACCTGCATACCACATCTATTTGTAAAAATACTATTGTCTATAAAGTACGCCAACCCGCACTAGGCCAGTGTGGTGGACTATGTGGCATAACTCCTCTCAATCGTACTCTTGACTTCAGAGAAGGCTCGTGGCCTGCAGTGAGAAGTATATGGGCTTATACGGAAACTCAACATCAATGAGATTACATAGAAGTAGTGGTAGTTAATAAAAGAAAATAATTTATCAGTGTTCGAAGAAAGGTTTTTAAGTCAAATACCTTATCTAAAAAAGAATGTTGTGCTCCGTGTTCGATGCCCAGGTTAGGTAATGATAAATCACCCTCCACAGGTACAATTTTATTCAAGTTACTGGGCCTTTTTTCTTTCAATCTATCGAACATCTGTTAAAAATAGGGTAAACATTAAAAATGCTTTTATTTCAAATAAAATAAAACAAAAAAAATCATAACTGAAATTATATTCAAACAGTAAAGAGATACGAGTATAACTTAAGAGCATTTCTAAAGTACTTACAGGAAGATTAAACATTATTTTGAACCTCTGTTCTGGGCTCACGTTATTTTTCCCTCGTATTAAAACATACACCTTGTCGATATGTTTACAACTGTACAGCAACTTCTCCAGTACTACCTGGAAATACAAAAAAACATGAAGTAAAAAATCAAAAGCTGGGTGTCGTGAAAACTGTAACATGCGGTGTTTTTCCTTGGGTACGAAGCATCAGGCCAACTATTAACACTCTCGACGTTAATAGAAAGAAAATTAAAACTGAGGCTTCTTATTATATCTAAAGTTTCACAACATCCAAACCAAAAGCGAATATTTTTCATCAACACAAAAAAAAAACATATTATGAGGATAAATTTATTTCCCGTTGCCTATAATTGGGTTGTCTATTGCGAACCCACCCAAATCATAGTACATACATAAACTCACGCCTTTTTCTAAGGGGTAGGCAGAGGTGCTACCAGGCACCTACATTTTGCCTTGTACGTTCCGTCCCACGATGTGATAGGGGCGAGCCTATCGCCATATCGGGCGCAAATTCCTGACTCCAGGCGAGTCATAATATTAAGAGTACTTACTTTGCCAAGGAATCCACTGACACCAGTAAGGAACACCGATCTTCCTGCGTAGAAATCAGCCACCGGCACATATTCTCCCGTTGTAATAGACATTTTGATACAAGCATCCGAATCTGCATTCATACAATCAAATAAAACTTGTTTCGACAGCATCGTCTTTTAATACAATCAAATAAAACTTGTTTCGACTTCCTCGTCGTTTAAATACATACATACTCATTTTTATTGTGTATGCTCGTATAAAAAGTTCGTAATGACCCGATGACTTTGTTTACGATGCGAAACGAGCATGCCATTCGTCTAATGGACAATAAGACCGCTCATGGACCTTCAATAATCCAAACCAAACCATGAATTACAAATCATTGCTTTGCATTCCACTGCACTCACATCCTGACACATAAGATGCTAAGTCTCAATGTGTCCAGTGTTTCTCTGGCTACAATGTACTTCAGACCGGAACACAACAGTTCATTTATACTGATGTTTGGCGGGAGAGATAGATATTGCAGTGGTACCTACCCATGCAGCCTTTCACATATGAGAGACCTACCACCAGTAAAAACTTTGTTTCGTAATAGCTTTTTTTCCCTTTTACCCTCCCCCTCACAGTATCCCCTTTGAGAAGTCGACAACAGACCTACGATCAAAGTGTTGTAAATTTTCATGACTGGCAGTAATGATTACAGGCAAATCGTTAGCTCATAAGCCAGTCCTATACAATAACCAAAAAGAAAACTATAGTAGATAGAGACTAAAAACAGCGAAATGATTTCTTAGTTCAATAAATAGAATACACACATACATAAACTCACGCCTTTATCCCCGAAGGTGACATCCACATTTCGCCTTGTATGTTCCGTCCAACGATATGATAGGGGGCGAGCCTATCGCCATATCGGGCACAAATTTCTGACCCCGGGCTGATAATGAGTAGAAAAATCCAATATCTTTACCCGACCCGGGATTCGAACCCAAGACCTCAGCTTTGTAACCGTACCGTAATACAACTACGCCACTGAGGCAGTAAAAAGAATACACTTTTTATTATGTGTATTTTATTTATATAATTTAATTTATAAACCATTTATTACCAATTGTTTGTCTGTTGGGTCTGTCAATACAATTCACTCACTTTACTAGGCAGAAAAAAATAAAAATCGCATAATGGTTTCTTAGAATTACGCGAATGATACACATTGCAATAAAACTAATTCTTACGGATTTTATCACGGATGTGGTTTAACTGTTCCATAACTTCCCGACGTTTCGATGACTGCAGATTTCGCGGTCACGGGGCGGACAAATATAAAATCCGTGAAAATTAGATTTTAATTCAAATTGTAAATTACTCACGATACAATAGACTAGGTGCGAGTGCAGGCTAATTTTAACTGCTTGCATCCAAACTCAGATCCGAGGTTACCAATTAATAACAATGAAAAACCAGATAATTAGGATTATCATATTTTTACATCATATTTTTTTACAAATTAACAAACAACGTTAAATATCAAGACATTACAAAACGCATCGCTTATTCTCGAGATAATTTGAACAGATAATATTGAGGGGAAACCGTGAGAATTTTGTTATTATTTCCGGAACAGGTTACTCTGTTTACTTGAAATAACAATTGAATATCATAATCTTTAAGCAAAAATCTACTACCTTGATTTTTCTATTAGCACTATATACGATACAGATTTATAAAGTATACGATGAATAAAGTATATGATTGTAGGATTTGAATGTTATGATGAAAGATGAGTATAATGAAACGTTAGACGAATTACTGATATGGAACGTAGTTTATGTGAAAGAGATAACGAATGGAATTACTGAAGAGTAAAGTGCGTGGTGGCCTGTTGGTAAACGGACCAGACGCGGCTGCCTACATGTTCACGGTGGTCGCGGGTTCAAATCCCAGGGCACACCTCTGACTTTTTGGAGTTATGTGTGTATTGATAGTCAATCACCACGCACTTTAACGGTGAAGGAAAACATCGTGAGGAAACCTGCATACCGTAGCGATTTTAAAGAATTTCTACGGTATGTAAGTCCGCCAACCCGCACTAGGCCAGCGCGGCGTGGTGGACTATATGGCCTAACCACTCTCAATCGATTCTCTCGATTGTAGAGTAGGCCCGTGCCCTGCAGTGGGACGTATATGGGCTGATATAGATAGATATAGATATAGAAAAGAGTTAGACGATGATTGTGTAAGATGTCAAGTATGAAAGGACGGAATAAGAGAGAACATTCTGTAAGACATGAAGACGAGAACGACGTACGACGACGACGACGGAGAGACGAATTAAAAGAATAAATAACTATACTGAAGAATATAAAGCCCAGTAGACCAATTCACGTAATTAAATAAGTTCAGTTGCAGTGCAGTTGCAGTTAAGTTTCGATCAAAACAGCCCGTTTTGTATTCTCGTAATTTAGAATAACCGCTGTCAGATACGCTCGCGTCAAGTTCGCGTCACGTGATCGCTTTAGCGTATTCTACGGCTGCGCGTTTTATACATGCGTGATTCAGATCGCAACCTGATTGGTAAATTACCTATTCATTTGACGTCTCCAATGACAGTTTAGTCCCACCAACGTGCAGCACATGCGCAGTTTATGCATATCTTACGCGCAGCTGAACAATTACAAGAATACCATTTTGATGTACGTACGATTAAGACGTAAACCTAATCGAAACTGCATCGAAACTTGATCGGCGCGTCAATAAATTACGTGAATTAGCCTACTGGTCTGACGAACGGTACCTGCGGCACTGCGGCAAGCAACGCAGTTCAAGCAACTAAGGAGGTTTCACAGATAGGTTTCACTCTGTGCGTAAATACGTTGACCAATGGGAGAGCCGAAACTTGACAACAAATGTTATTATGACAATTTTGCATTGAAGTCTTCACGGGTCTCCATGACAACGGATAACAATTATTTGAGTTCAAAAATAGATAGATTTTTTTTAAAAATTGTTTGTGCGTCATTCTAAACGAAGTCGGTAAAAAGGCACATAAGACCATTTTCTCAAATATTGATACGTGACATAATTAGTTTATATTTTCTCATATAAATTCGCGTGTTATTAACTATATTATTTTATTTTTTTTCTGCTAATAAACCTATTCTTTGATCAAGTTATATTTTACTAGACTTATATAGTACCTACTCTTAAATTACCGCCGATTGTACCGTAATTTGATAAAAACAAATTGTATTACTATTATAAAAATAAATTATTTTGTTATAAATTATCACAAGCAAAACCTGGATCAATACTCATGGACACTTTTTACAATAATCATTTAATTGTACTATTTATATAAATTCACAATACGGAGCTCAAATAATACACGTAGGTATAGGTAGGTAGTAGGTATATATCTACACAACCTCCAGCACATCAGCAGTTCTTGATCCTAGGTTTAACTTTATTTGCATACATACATACATAAAATCACGCCTTTATCCCAGAAGGGATAGGCCTAGGCGCTACCAGGACACCCACATTTCGCCTTGTATGTTCCGTCCCATGATGTGATAGGGGGCGAGCCTATCGCCATATCGGGCACAAATTTCTGACTCCGGGCTGATGATGAATAGAAAAACCTAATAACAGGTTGCCCGACCCGGGATTCGAACCCGAGACCTCAGCTTTCTAGTCGTACCGTAGTACAACTACGCCACCGAAAATTGACGCACTCCGTTCGCACTGGTTCGCACTCTGTAAATGTAAATGTCTCTGAAAATTTGCTCACCATTATTTTCATATAGAAAATGTTATAGCTCTCAGCACATTAACTTGTTGAAATCCGCAGCTTTATCAAAAAGGAACTAAATAATAAGAGTTAAAAACAAAGAATCGTCTATTTCCCTCCATTACAAAGTGAAAGACAATTAAATATTGAACTAAGAATTGACCGCTCAAAAATACGGGCTGGAGAAGCTAGATGTAAAGCAACACGGACTAATATTAACAAGGGGTCGTATGGAACAAGCTGCGAATTTGCTTTCTATAATATGTACGGAAAAATTTAAGAAATATTTGCTAGATTTGTCCATTTGCCACACCCAATAGCAACACGAGATTCTATTTGCGCATTATTCAACTGTAATATATTATTATAATAAGCTCATCGTATGAACTAGTGACATGTTCGTAATTGCTCCGACCACTGTAAACGAAGGTGGTAAACTCGTCAATGACACATGCAAATATTTCGTGTTTCTAACATCGGTTTCTAAATATGCTTTCGAGCAGGCTAGCATTATAGTGTTTGACGGCAAGAGCTGATTATTTCTTGCTGGTGGATATTGTCATTGGATTTAAAATTGTAATACATCAGATGCATTGCGGTAACATTTTGGTGCTCATATGAAAAAAAAAATGGGCACACTACCATCGGAGATTTTTTCCCTTTTATTATCAAATGTTAATGCGTTTTCTCTATCTTGATATAAAACACAAGGGCTAATAATAAATCCTTACCGCAATGTCGCACGCCGCGGCGATTAGACGAGAATGACTGCGCGCCGTGCGTTATATCCACCCCCCGCATCACCGCTTGCCCCTCAACGCAGACGCATACTGCGACGGAACAAAAGGCAATACTTGACGTTTTTCATATAAATCTGTGCCGCTACCGCAAATCGCTGTCAGTTTCTATCAAGCGCCCAAAATGTAATTATGGAGTTGACCCTTCACCGTGCGCGCTGGCTGACGCATACCGCAATAGAACAAAAGACAAATGATGACGTTTTTCATACAAAACCGAGTCTGACATCGCATTGCGTGCGACGCAGTGCCGCGCGTACCGTTCGTCAGACCAGGGCTAGACTGCCTCAGTGGCGTAGTTGTATTACGGTACGGTTACAAAGCTGAGGTCTCGGGTTCGAATCCCGGGTCGGGCAAAGTGATATTGGATTTTTCTATTAATTATCAGCCCGGAGTCAGGAATTTGTGCCCAATATGGCGATAGGCTCGCCCCCATCACATCGTGGGACGGAACATACAAGGCGAAATGTGGGTGTCCTGGTGGCGCCTCTGCCTACCCCTTCGGGGATAAAGGCGTGAGTTTATGTATGTATGTATGTGAAGAATATCCAAACGATCCTTGTTTGATTTGACCCGACACAGTGTATGATGCTGCAGTACATTTATACACATATATCAGCAGAGAGCTTTGTATATCAAGTCTCTACCACAAAACAACTTTGATCTCCCTCAAGGATTTTTCTCACGACTTATTGGAAGCCCGAATCCAGCAACTTCCTACTACCTTATTAATCGTATCAACACCTTATAGCTGAATAAAGGTAATGTATTTTGTCTTGTGTAAATAGTTTTATAGAGTAGGCCAATGAGCGTGTTATGACTAATCGATAATATGCGGAAAGCTACAATAGTAAACCGGAAGTGACAGAAAATAGGAGTTGTTGTTATTCTTTCAAAATAGATTTACAACATCCGGGAATAATTAAAATAATAATTTACATTTACAGCAATCAACATTAAGCTTGTATTTTACAAAATTTTCCATAGCGGGGTTATAGGTTTTCTCAACATTCACATCAGAGACAAAACAATGTCCAACATCGGTTAGATTAAATCTTTTTAATTACTCTTTTGTAAAGAACTAACTTTATAGTTAGTTTATCCAAGGCAACTATTGTATGGCAAGTGTAGGTAATAATTATTTTTCCGTAATTTGTTTTTTACAAGTTTTAAGATGGTTTGTTGTAATTTTTAATTGCCTAACTATGTAAAGATGACTCTTTCATAATACTTCCGAATGTACCTAATAAATGCGAATATGGTTGTTCGTTGCTTTTTGAGTCGTCAACTACGCACCGAGCTTCATGAATTTTCGCAATCTTTGAGTATAGAAATGTCATAGGATTCCTTTCTTGAAGAGAAAAAGTTCTGTTACTGAAGGAGAGAAAAATAACTTATCAATCTTACAATACATCCTACGTCGACTGTAGTCATTTGAATATTTAAATTAACGTGGCCAAAGTCACGGCCAAAAGCTAGGATTTTACAGTCTAGACTTAGACGTTACAGCGATGCATATTACGCAAAAAGGTTGAGGTTACAAATTAAATAATTACGAAACGTAATTACGAAAGGTTATTTTACACGTAATGAACTATGTTGCAATTTGCATAACATGAAAAATGGATGAAGAGGTGTTGCAATTAGGATAGGAGGACACAGTAATTGCTGTCACTACTCGACTCCGAACCCGCGACCATCGCCTCAGTATATCCCCTCTGGTTTGTAAGAAACTAACCATTAAGATGGTAGGAGTATTATTAATAGGTTTTCTCGTACTAAGCTCTTACAACAAAACAATGGAAATTATCACAAATTTTATTTCCTTAACAAGAAACGTCGTATTCCCTGACAGTAGACTGGCATGTACTGCCTCCAGTTGATCTGAACAGGATCGAAGGGGAACTCTCGCTTGTCTTCTGGACTCAAAGATGAGTACAGCGACCGCGTCCGCTCTGCCTTCATCTCCCAAGATCCATTGGAAAACTTGTCTTGTTGGTCCCGAATGTTTATCACTTTTGATTGTAATCTCGCAAATCTAGAAATATAAATTAATGAGAGGAAAACTGCTGAGCTTTTCTTCAGGTTACCTGAAGATGATTAAAGGGTTATATTGGTGATTTAACTAGGGGACATTGTGAACGAGCTGACATGAGCTCCAAGAACGGCTCTAATTTTATACCATATGGAACAAGTGTATTGGTCATCTAAAAGAAGGCAGAAATATCACAAGTATAATAAATCGAATGCTCGTTTATGAATTTTCAAAAGATTGCTAATAAATTTTCGTCAGAAGGTCCTGATTAACCTATACAGGATGTCCCACATGACGGGTTTTACTCACGCTTCAGACATGCGATTGTTCAAAAATCTTTGAATGCAGTTGGAATTGTTTTAAACAAAACAATGTCTTCTTTAAATAAAATTATCTATCTACAATAGTCAAGGTACTTCCCCTCCATGTGGCATCGGCGTAGGACGCCCTGTATATGTTAATAATCTTATTAATAGTTAGTACACCACGCTTTGTGGTACAAACCAATTTAAGACGCGGGTTTTCGTATCAAATAGCGAGATCCTACCCCTTTGTCGGTTAATTTACCCCACATGCTCATGCATCACAGCAGTAAGCAGCAATTCTAATCACTCCCACTACATGAGAGAACACGGGAGAAAAAAAAAACAATTGAATACTAGTTGTTGGTAGTTTTTATTGTATCGTCATACTTATATCGACTGCAACAACTGCGATCGGAGATTTTTACTATTCTTAAAGAAATAAAGGAATTTTCTCCATCAAATAATGATAAACATGTACAATATAATTCTTACCTAGGCTTCTGTCCTTTGATTTTTAAATACACGTCGGCCATTTTCGCCGGCAGTTTTTGCAACATGAACGTTAGGAAATTTAACGTCCATCTGTTTTGCGTGAAGTATAAAGTTGGGTAGAAATCATCTGAAATGAAAATAGGTACTTTAGAATAGAAATCCATGCTATCTATCTGTATAAGAAGTTAATTTCTCGACAAGCTGCAAATCAAAATAAAGTAATTAATACATTTGGTCAGATTCGTTCAATCAGCATCAGAAGTATACGTGTGCGTTGTTGTGTTCCATTTTGAAGGACATTGTAATGAAATGAAATGAAATGAAATGAAATGAAAATATTTATTGAACCCATGAAATGTCATACATTATTTAGATTCAGTCACTTTTTTCCACTACCACCCGGTTCACAAGGCTGTTTTCGCCAGAGAAGAACGGGCAAGAAACTCTAGCGTTGCTCTTTTAAAACAAGTTTACAATACAGTATTTCTACAGAGGTTGCAGCGTTAAATTCAGAGCAGTTCATAGATAATTTAGAATAGTAATGATGAATAGGGTAATTGGTCAAGTGATTTTGTACGGTTGAGTTAGGTAAGTAAAATCGCCCAGAACGCGGAATCAGTACACTGTTTCACCAAAACAATGAATATAAATAAAAGTTTTAAAGTAATTAAAAGTTATCATTATAAGCAAGTCGAGCAGACCAGTCCACACAAGCAGCACTCGTTCACGAGTATGACGCATGTGCCAGCCATCGGCCTCCTCAACCATGTTACAGTGAAGTGACCGACCCGGCACACGACGCCGCCGCAAGCACAGACGTTTTAGCGAGCATGACTTACTCAAAGAATAACTACTGGACATATTGAGACTAAACATCTTATGTCTCAGGATGGCGAGTGTAGTGAAATGCCAAGCATTGCTTTGTATATTTTGTTATTATGGATGCCATCAATGCAGAATGAAAGAGACTTACAGTTTTTATTAGTCACATGGTACTCTTTAACATAATGGAACATCTTTCTATGACCGAGAGGATTGCAGGAGCTAGTGCAGCTGTTGTATACTGGAACTTCTTGCGACCTGCAAATATTATGATAATACAATACAATACAATACAATAATTATTTATTGCACACCAAATTACATTATTGAGTTTAAATATATGTTATGTTTGGTAATACAATGGGCGGTCTTATCGCTTAAAGCGATTTCGACCAGACAGCCGTGGGATAGAGAATATTGGAAATAGTATGTGATAATATTATGTGTATCAACATAAATTTATATCGAGTGGTGGTGGGTACTTTTATGGTACCATTTGGTATTACACGTTAATCATGAGAACGGTGTTTTGTTGAAATAATTGGTAACTAAGTATATTTAAAACGGCCTACTTTGTTGATAATGAACTACCAATTGTGTTCAGAACTAATTTTCTGTAATCAAGAAGGACCAAAACTTTATGTGGTCAATAAGTAGCCAGGTTTTCTGTTCGGAGTCATAAGTGTATAATTAAGCGACACGCACTTCAGCGCTAGGAAAAAATCGTGGGCGGATTTGCATACCATAGTGATCTTTATAAGAATTACAATATGTGAAGTCCGCCCCGTAATAAGCCAGAGTGGTGGATCATGGCCTAAGCCCTCTCAACTGAACTTTAGATTGTAAACAAGTCCTGTACAAAGCAGCGTGCGGTTGGGTGAACCAGTTATCGTATGTGTCCTAAACTTGAAATTTGGTTTAAATCGACTTATTGAATAACCTCGTCATCCATTAATCATATAATGCAAATTGCAAAATAATTAATTACGCGTAACATTCAACTCTTCCTTGTAGTTAAGTCGTTTCATAATAATCCGCTTGATATTTTTTTAATTAATAACCTCGGCTTTAATTAATAATAATACGGCTTCGCAGTTACCGTCACGAACGTCAAGAGTTCTATAGATTGTCTGCGATATTCTTTCACTCAAAGCGCAAAACTATTCTTACAGAAGACTCTAAATGAAGAGAGAAAAACTATTTTTATTATTTTGATTCACGGTTTATTACATTAGACATGTTAATAAATTAATAGATAAATAAATGAATACACCCAACAGTCACATACATAGTCCTGACCCCACACTAAGATCGAGTCTTGTGTCGTAGGTATCAAGAACTACGAGAGACTTTTCGGTCTCACAGACACCCAGACCCGAAACAAATACCTGTGGATCACACAAATACTTGTTTCGGTGCGGGGATCGAACCCGCGGCCTCTCGTTTCACAGGCGGCGTCTAACCAACTGCGCCACGGAGTCTGTCAAAAGATATAAAAAGTTGCTTCGTGTAAATATTTGTCAGAACACGACAATCTATGGTCGTTATGTCATGCGATAATCGCATACGATTCTCGATTACAGAAAACTCTCCCCGTGTAAAAAGCGTTTTAGATTTATCAATAATATAAACAATAAGTACTTGTTGTTTATATTATGAAAACATAACTCAAACGATGCATTGAATAGATATTTTTTTATTTTATTTGTAGTTCCAAATTTCGCCACACGTATACGTAAACCACTACCAACTAATAGAGATATGTTTGAAACTGTCCATTTCTAGCGACCTCCCGCAACCATTAACAGTTCAATTTTAGACAGCCTCCGTGGCGCAGTTGGTTATACGAGAGGAACCGTGCTGTGAAACGAGTGGCCTCGGGTTCGATCCCCGGACCGAAACAAATGTTTGTGTGATCCACCAGCAATTGTTTCGGGTCTGGGTGTTTGTGAGACTGAAAAAGTCTCTCGTAGTTTCTTATACCCACGACACAAGAATCTATCTAAGTGTGGGGTCAGGACTATGTATGTGACTGTTGGGTGTATTATATTATTTTGTGAATAGACTTCTATTGTTAAACTTAAATTAAATTAGTTAGATGAAATTCACTTACTTGGTACTCCTCGCAGCTGCTACAATGATGAGATTGGATACGTAATCAGCAGGTATCAGATCGAGTACATTGGTACCTTTTCCAAAGATTACCCTGTTATACCCGTTTCCTGTTACATACGTGATGCCAGTGGCAGAGAACCAGTTGTCTACCCAGCCTGGTATTGGTTCATTTATTGAGGCTCCAACTAAAACAAAACGTTTGTGTGTGTCCTTACATACGACTCCAAGGAGTTATACTTCTTTTTAAGATAGAAGTCACTCATTTTTACAGTGGAATATCATTCACCAGCATAATATATAGAGGGTATATCAAGACTGCGACCGAAAACGAAGCTAGGTGGTAGTATTAGTGTTTTCAGACACAATGCAACTAAAAATTTCGCAACAAAAAAAATACAAGGCGAAATGTGGGTGTCCTGGTGGCGCCTCTGCCTACCCCTTCTGGGATAAAGGCGTGAGTTTATGTATGTATGTATGTACTTAGTTACCTGAAGACGGTCTAACGATGGTTGCAGGTATACTGCCATGATACTCTGCCACCAGGTTTTCCGCGAGTGCTTTACTAAATGTGTATGTGTTGGGCTTTCCTTCTGCAAAATAAACATGAATTAATTTCAAGGCCAAGTTTTTCTCTAATATCCATCTAATGGGTGTACGAGATTTGTCATTTTTATTTTTTGTTAATCTTTCGATTAAATAATAATAGGTAATTAAAAAAATAATTAGTTATTTCCTTTTTTGGCGTTATCCTGAACAAACCTAAGGTCCGATTTATTGCTCAGTGCTGATGTAAAATAAACCTTAAAGTACGTGGTATTTAACTGTTAATACATGTGCATTAGAAAAGTCAGAGGTGTGCAATGGGATTCGAACCCGCGAGCAATATAGCAAAAGCAGCGTCATGCTTATTACCATCATGTTAAACGCACTTACAACACAATCAAGTACAGAAAATAATGTGTGCGTGGTGGCCCGTTGGTAACGGACCAGACGCGACTGCCATCATGTTCACGGTGGTCGCAGGTTCAAATCCCAGGGCACACCTCTGACTTTTCGGAGTTATGTGTGTATTGATAGTCAATCACCACGCACTATTATGGTGAAGGAAAACATCGTGAAGAAACCTGCATGTCATGGCGATATCTACGGTATGTAAAGTCCGCCAACCAGCACTAGGCCAGCGTGGACTATATGGCCTAACCCCACTCAATCGTACTTTCGATTGTAGAGGAGGCTCGTGCTCTGCAGTGGGACGTACATATATGTGTTGATACAGTACAGAAAATAATTACTGAGCAATTTATTGATGGCTTTCCGATCACTGCCGCCGTACTTTTTTATGGCTGCGTAGACGTCAGTGAGTTTCGCCGGGGCGGGGTAAACCACCTCGTCTATCACTTGTCTGTCCACATTGCTGAATGCTGTCGATACGTACACGAACGACTGTAAGAAAATTAATTCATTTATCATCCAGGAACGGAATTTGTTTACATACATAATATTTTAGATTTACGGTGCCAAGAGGTCGTAAGGTGACTCATACATTCTCACCGATACCACAGACGCCAGCCGTTCTTAATGCATACCTATATAAACATTACGCTTTTTATCCAGAAGGGGTAGGCAGATGTGCAGCCAGGACATCCACGATTCGGCTTGTAGTTTTTCGTCCCATGATGTGATAGAGGGCGAGCCACCAGCCACAGCATTAAACACCTCCGTTTTAATTAAATAATTTAAAATGTAATTAATATCTTACGTCCAGTTGTGGCATTCTTCTACTCATATCCAGTACCCGCCGTGTCCCTTCCACATTGACATTCATAGCTTCGTCCAACGGATCGTCATACATCAGCGAGGCTGCTGAATGTATCACCACTGAAACCTGCCAAACAGCAGTGTAAATACACTGTTGTGTTCCGGTTTGAAGGACATTGTAGCCAGAGTAAGTACCTGACATATTGAGACTTAACATCTTATGTCTTAGGATGGTGAGCGCAGTGGAATGCCAAGCATTTCTTTGAATACCATCAGGCGAATGGCATGCTCATCTCGCTATTCAAAGCAATAAAAAAAACCTAAAAATATATCATAATCGGCTTCAAGTCCAGTGCTGAACATAAGCCAGCATCCTCTAAGAATTTTCAAAATAATAATTTAGTAAAATGGGAACTGAACCTACGCTTAACAATTATATTATGTGTATGTACGATGGCGATCAACGAGGTCACTATCAATTATTTCTGGCAGTTAATGAAAACATCAGATAAATATGCAGATTTTATTTAGAGCCGTACCTTGTCCAAGAATGAATTCTGAACTTCCTGATCGATGCCCAAATTAGGTAACAACAAATCACCTGACACAAGCACAATTTTGTTCAAGTCATTGGGCCTTTGTTCCTTTAGTCGAGTGAACATCTGTGAATAAACGAGACGAAAATATTTAATATTCATTTAAAACTAGCTTCTGCCCGCAAACTTCGTCTGTGTGATTAACGTTATTTGAAATTAACTTTATTTGGAATTTCCCATCCCGTCCCGTTATATCCCGCACGTCCCGTCTTATTCTCACTCATGGCATGTAATCCAGTCCCATCTCATGTCTTTGAGTATAAAAAGTAACAAATTTATCGGAACTCCTTCCTCATCCCACGGGAATACTAAATTTTTCGGGATAAAAAAGCCTAAGTGTTAATGCAGGGTGTCAGAGCTACCTCCTTACCAAATTACATCAACATAAGTTTCTGAGTTCATCGCGCACAACCACTCATACAAACAGAGGAACAAACAGACAAGAATTCTAAAAACCAATATTTTGGGTACTACTACGTTAATACAGGACAGAATATGGGGGATATTAATTTTTCTCATTTATCTTCCATGTACAGACATCGATCGGTTACCAACTCATTATACCGGGTATATCAAGACTGCGACCGAAAACGAAGCCAGGTGGTAGTTTTAGTGGTTACAAACACGAAACAAATAAAATTTTCGACAAAAAAAATCGTCAACTTTTTTTGGTATTTTTTTACTTATCGTCGTATTTGGCTGTTATATACATAGTTTTCCTAAAATAATGATGTACACCTTTTTATTTTTTAATACGCAATGGTATATTTTTTTAGAAGTTTTAAAAATCATCGTGTTTTGGTGGTTAATACCTAGTTTTTGCGAAAATACTAATTTAAACCCTTACGAATCATTGCGTTTTTAAAAATAAAGAGGTTTACATGTTTATTTTAGGAAAACTATGTAAATATCACCCAAATACGATGATAAGTAAAAAATTGTCGATTTTTTTTGCAAAATGTTTAGTTGCATTATGTCTGAAGTCACTAATACTACCACCTGGCTTCGTTTTCGGTCGCGGTCTTGATATACCCTGTATGTAAAGATAAAAATTAGCAATAGCAAATACCGATGTTGAGGGAGAATCATAATAATCAAAAACGAAAAAAAATTATGCACTCATAAAAATGCGGTTTAATGAAATGGTATAAGATATTTTGAAAGTATTAAGATGTATCAAGGGCATAAATATAATAAACTTACCGGAAGATTAAACATGTTATTAAACCTCTGTTCAACGTTCACGTTATTTTTTCCTCGTATTAAGACATACACCTTGTCGATATGATTACAACTGTACAGCAACTTCTCCAATACTACCTAAAATAAGAAATAGAAAAAATAGAAATTTAGCATGCTGTAGCCATTCTACAATACAGCATGTCGTGGCGTACCTCGGAGAACAAAGAGATACATAACATCACGCCTCTAATCCTAAACGGATAGGCAAAAGTGACAATAACGTCATATACTATTTGGTTAAATATTATCATCTAATTTTTCAAATAACTGGAGAAGTTATATTTAAACCATCACAAGAATAATTCTCATACATATTTATATTTTGGTAGTGCTTATTTTCTATCAGTTAAAAATCATTTTTGCTAACATCTACATACATTCACGCTTATTTCTCAGAAGTGGTAGCAGAGGTGCTACCAGGACACTCATGTTTCGCCTTGTATGTTCCGTACCACGATGTAATAGGGGGCGAGCCCATCGCCATATCGGGCACAAATTCCTGACTCCGGGGCGATAATGAACAGAAAAATCCAATACCGTTTTGCCCGACCCGGGATTCGAACCCGAGACTTTAACTTTGTAATCATACTGTAATACAAGCATAGATCACTATATATGAGTACAACTACGCCACCGAGGCAGTCTATAAAAAATACCCTTTCACGAAACAAACACATTCGCTACACTTAGCTGATATTCTACATCCTTCTTAATCTGCGGTCAGAGTATCTTTGTGCAGGTATACGATATTAATCCCGGGATCATAAAGGCACAGAACCTGGTTATAACTGTATTTTATTAATTAATAAGCTGTCTCTGGTGTTAGAAGTAAGATTATACTAATACAAGCACTTAGTCCTTGTGTGTATTTTATTTTCTTTATTTTTATATAGGCTCGCCCCCTATCACATCGTGGGACGGAACATAGATGGCGAAACGTGGGTGTCCTGGTGGCACCTCCGCCTACCCCTTCGGGGATAAAGGCGTGAGTTTATGTATGTATGTTTTATACAGTCATCTCCTTGATTTCTTTGTCGTTGTATTAATTAATTTTAATTGAAAGTTGCTACAAACTGATTCGTAACAGTAACGCAATTGGCGTATAAAATAAAATAAATAATTATTACCTTGCCAAGAAATCCACTGACACCAGTAAGGAACACTGATTTTCCTGCGTAGAAATCTGCCACCGGCACATATTCTTTCATCGTTGTAGACATTCTGTTTTCATCAAGAATTAAATACAAGATTCTTGACAGTTGGAAACAAATAAACAATTGAAATCTTCTTCTTCTGTCCAAGTTATTCCACCTATAAACATAGGTCTTCCTTGATATATTCACAGGAACCTGTAAGAAGCAGGCTGCATCCAGCAACTTGAATTTAAGACAAGCAAATATAATAGAATTCCTTGCTCATCCTACGTTAACATATTTTTTTCGGGATAAAAAGTAGCCTATGTTTTAATCCATGGTGCCAGCTACCTTCATACCAAATTCCATCAAACTTAGTAAAGCCGTTTGAACGTGAAGAAAAAACCAACGTACAAACACACACACAAACTTTAGCTGTTAATTTTAATGTAATTATAAATAATGAGACAAGTCTTCTCTCTCAAATGACGAAAGATAATAATCTTCACTCATCAGTGTGAAGGCCGAGTAAGAAATTAATCGACTCACAATACAAGTCTGAATGCACGAAAAATCAGAAAAATAATACATAATATAATATATTCACTTAAATGAGAAACAAATAAAATTTTAATACAACATTTCGTGGAGTTATTAAAAGTAAACTTTTAAAAAACAATAAGTATACGTAATGATAAAGTAAAAATTAATAAAACATGAGCAGGTAATTAAATAAAAATTTGCAAACTAAGTGCTGACTAATGACGAATAGCAAAAATAATATAATAGTGGAAGAGGATTCTCACCATCCAGCTCTGTGTATTGAGACATCTGTAGTTTGTCAGCGCAAATTTCGCTCTTTGGCACGTATGGTCCGTTACTTTCACGGAGTTGATTATGATTTCCTAAATAAGAGAATTGCTTTGATAGATTGGGCTAGTGAACTGAATAATACGAATAATATTGAATCCGCAACGGATAAATTTTATGTTTTAATCAATGATATAATCTCTAAATTTGTTCCCATTAAAAAGGTTTATGGATCCAGATATCCACCGTGGTTTTCTAGTGCATTAATAAAAATTGTGAATGAGAAGCTAAAATATCACAAGAAGTGGAAGAAATACGGAAAGCAAAGTGATTTTGACACATTTTATCTATTGCGTGAGCGTCAAAAACGCGTGCAGAGGGAGTGCTATGATATGTTCATTTGTAGTGCTGAAGAACAATTCAAAATCCACAGTAAATATTTTTGGAATTACGTAAAAAGCCGAAAAGCCTCAGCTGATCTTCCCGGCACTATGTACTTTGATAACTATAGTTCTTCCAACGGCCCCGAGATCTGTAATCTCTTTAATAATCACTTTCGTTCTTCTTTTGAACCCACTCTCGATAAAAACTTACATAGTACTATGTGCAATGGAAATTATTATCATGAGGGAGTCTCGATAGGTTCTATCAACTTGACTCTGGAAACTATCGAAAAATACTTAAAGTCTTTAGACATAACCAAAGGTAGTGGACCTGACGGGATTCCCCCCTTATTTCTAAAATCATGCCACGCGACTCTTGCTTTACCTTTATTTCTACTTTTTAAATTATCTATTAGTACAGGGTCATTACCTACTGTATGGAAACAGTCCTTTGTTGTTCCAATTCACAAATCAGGTGATAAGCAACTTATTAAAAATTACAGACCAATTTCCAAGTTGAATACCATTCCAAAATTATTTGAGAAGATAGTTTATGACGTTATATATCCAGTCTTGAAACCTATTCTAATGGATCAACAACATGGTTTTATTGGGGGTAAATCGACCGAAACTAATCTCTGTGAATTTATTCATTTTTCAACCCTGGCATTGGATAATGGTGGACAGGTAGACGTCATTTATACCGATTTCTCTAAGGCCTTTGATAAGATTTGTCATGATTTGCTAATTTTTAAATTAGAAATGATCGGTATACATGGGGACCTTTTACGATGGCTTGAGTCTTATTTGAGGGATAGAAGTCAGCAGTTTCGATCAAAGGCTTCTGCTCTACTTTTGTTCCTGTTACGTCTGGTGTTCCACAGAGCTCTCATTTGGGCCCTTTACTATTCAACGTCTATATTAACGATGTGACAACTTACTTTAAAAATAGTAATATATTACTTTACGCAGATGATTTAAAGATTTTTAGATCAATAAAATCACCACAGGACTGCAGCCTGCTTCAATCTGATCTAAATTATTTTTGTCACTATTGCGAAAAAAATCGTCTCGTATTAAATATCGATAACTGTAACATTATGACGTTAACGAGGAAAAGAAAGCCATTGCAATTCGACTATACTTTGAAAAGTAAAATTTTAAAGCGAGTATTTATAGTCAGTGATTTGGGTGTATTTTTGGATTCAAAGTTAACTTTTGTTCATCATTTTGAACAAGTGACTTCTAAGGCGTACAAGATGCTTGGCTTTGTTCTGAGAATGGGTAAAGAATTGAAACAGTGTACAAGTCTTGTTCTTCTTTATAACTCATTTGTGCGGTCTATCTTGGAATATGCATCTATAGTTTGGAACCCACAGTAAAACGTATACATCAACTTAATAGAAAAAATACAAAATAAGTTTTTAAAGCATCTACAATATAGGTTTGGCGAATCGGAAATAACAAGATTAAATATGTCCTCTTTGGTGGATCGTCGGCGTGAGAGAGATCAAATGTTCTTGTATAAGATTTTGAATAACAAAGTAGACAGTAAATTACTGTTAAATTGCATTCAGTTGAAATGTCCTCGATTAAATTTACGTAAACAATCCCTATTTCATGTACCTGCTTGTAAATCGAATTATTGCAGCAACACATTTTTGTATCGTGCTTGTCATATATATAATAAGGATTATTGCACAATAGATATTTTCAACGAAAAACCTAATTCGTATAAAACTAAATTAAGAAAAATTATGAATACGCTATTAAGTTAAGTATTTACATTATGTCTATGTTATTAATCAACAATTTCTGTTTTGTTTTTTTGTCTATTTACCTTTTACTATATATAATTAATAACTTGTTATTTAAATTGTAATATATTTTTTTTTAAATGAAATGTTTGTGCTAATTATTATTAATGTCCTTTATCATCTACTGTTACTGTAAAATAGATTTATATAAGTGGAAACTTTATTGATTTATGTATTTTAAGTTATGTTACCTAGTTTATAAGAGTAAAGATATTGTATGTTTCCCAAATAAAATAAAATAAAAAAAATAAATAAATAAAATAAATAATAAAAAATGTTTTAATGACGATGTATTCTGAATATAAATTTAAGTATTTTTTAAACTAAGACAAGGAGTTAGTGTGTTTAATATCTTTAGGCATTTTATTATTAAGTATGGCACCCTCATACATAATATATTTTTTGTCTTAATTGGTTCGGGGAGTCATGTTATATAGCATTTCATAATTATGATGTTTTACATTTGCAGTTTTTTTAGTAAAAGCAATTTGTGTATGTATTTTAGTTAATATTTGGCTTATAAGTTTAAACATATATAATATTTAATGTAAGTTTGTGATAACATGTGATGAGATAGCAATACATTCATTTTGGTTTGTGGTTAGTTACGTTAACATACATACATACATAAACTCACGCCTTTGACCCCAAAGGGGTAGGCAAAGGCGCTATCAGGACACCCACATTTCGCCTTGTATGTTCCGTCCCATGATGTGATAGGGGACGAGCACCATATCGGGCACAAATTCCTGACTCCGGGCTGATAATGAATAGAAAAACCCAATATCACATTTGCCCGACCCGGGATTCGAACCCGAGACCTCAGCTTTGTAGCCGTACCGTAGTACAACTACGCCACCAAGACAGCCGTACGTTACGTTAAGATTGACATCATTTTAGCCATTTGCTTTCATAATTCACCCAGTTCGGTTCTCACGTTATCATCCAAGTGTTTCCGTTCATTGCGCAGCGACGCATGTCCACTTGTATTCAGCAAGATAAGTTTGGCCAGGGTCCGCTAAGTTTATTAGCGATGCCACTTCTAGTTTACTTATGGCCGCCGCACACGTTCAAGTGCGTTTGCGCAAACGCGAGTTTGCACAAGTGTCGAATTGAAAATTTCAACGGAGTTTGTGCAGTTATGTGCCCACACACGTTCCAGTATACTGGTGCAAACTCGGACTTGCACAATTATATCGTACGTGTGTGGCGGCCATGAGACTCTTCTGTGAAGTTTGATGACCGATTCCAGAGCGAGATAAAAAATGTTTAACCCTCTCTTTTCTTCCAGTGATTCAGCGATAAATACACAATTGTTCGCACATTCAAATATGTCACTTATTTTAAACGGCGTAAGGATAAAATTAAGTTGCGCACTGAACTGGATTATAATAAAACGAATTCCGACGCGTCTACTTCGTGCTGTTGTCCACGGCTCACACCTTGAAGATCTCAAATCATGTACATTTATGTAAAAAGCGTGTAAATTTTAGTAGCGCAGTTGGTTAGACGCCGCCTGTGAAACGTGAGGCTGCGGGTTCGATCCCCGCACCGAAACAAATAATTTGTGTGATCCACACACAAATATTTGTTTCGGTGCGTGGATCGAACCACAAACAGTGGGTGTTTGTGAGGCCGAAAAGTCTCCCGTAATTTCTGATACCCACGACACAAGACTCGATCTTAGTTTGGGGTCAGGACTATGTATGTGACTGTTGGGTGTATTTATTTATTTAAAAAAGATGCTTTTTTTAAGAAACCGCTAAGTTTTTGTGTATTTCTTCATGGATGGAACGTGATTTGGGAATACCCTTGGCTCAGTTGGATACACACCGGCTGTGAAACGATAGAACGCGGGTTCGATCTCCGCACCGAGACAAATGTTTGTGCGATCCACGAGTATTTTTTTCCGATTTGAGTGTGAGACCAAAAAGTCTCTCGTAGTTTCCGATACCCACGATACAAGACTTACTTGTCCTAATGTGGGGTCACGACTACGTACATATGTGACTGTTGGGTGCATATATTATTATTTTTTGTTTAAAGTGAAGGGACACCTGGGTCGAGCCGGGCTATTATTAATATAGACTTGATGACCTACACCGAAGCTCTACCGTTTACAATATTATCATTACTGTGCAAATAAATATTTTCATAATCAACTCTTTTTCTTGTGATACATAGTTGTGTGCAGATGCCAAGCGTTAAAGGTTAAAGTATAAAACACATTTAAATAACACCGTTTTTACATTTTTTACACTCTATTGTTATATTAAAAAATGTTAATTTTTGATTTTTTTATTGCTTGGTAATAAATATGAGAGTAAAGTTTTTACGATGCGCGCGCACACCGACAGCCTAATAGTGACATGATGAAGTTGGCTGTTAACTGCCTCCCAAATTTCTGTCATAACCGTAACTATATTCAAAATAGTTGCTTAAATATTCATAAATGCCCTTCTGGGAAAAAGGCGTGAGTTTATGTATGTGTAGATTGTTGAAGGAGGTGGGTGGTGGTTTGTTTTCTTTTGGTAACGGACAGACGTGGCTGCCAACATCCCGATAATCTTGCCGCTTAGTAAATAAATATTTTATGTATTTTTATAGCTACTGCCTCGGTGGTGTAGTTGTATTACGGTACAGTTTCAAAGCTGAGGTCTCGGGTTCGAGTCCCGGGTCGGGCAAAGTGATATTGGATTTTTCTATTCATTATCAGTCCGGAGTCAGGAGTTTGTGCCCGATATGGCGATAGGCTCGCCCCCTATCACATTAAGGGACAAAACATACAAGGCGAATTGTGGGTGTCCTGGTGGCGCCTCTGCCTATCCCTTCTGTCATACAGGCGTGAGTTTATGTATGTATTTTAATAGCAATTTGTACTCAATCTTTCTTTCTTTCTTTCTTTCTTTCTTTCCTTTTACATCCTAAACACCGAACCTTACAATGCGTCAATTTACACAGGCTAGGTAAATATTGAATACAGGTCAAGTTAAAAGTACCAAAGTACACATTGTATGCGACTAATTGGATCAGTGTATATTAAAATAATTATCTGAGCAATTATATAGTTAGTTGAATGCAGACTGCTTCCAAAAGATTGCTACTATAATACTTCGAGGAGTCCTATGCTCAAAATCTTATGTCTAGATCAACTTGTATTTATAGGACAAAATTTCATAATTACATCGATTTTAAAAGTAAATGTAATCTTTGTAGAATCTATTCTAGGGGAAGGTCGTAATACTCCGACTATTTTCAAGTAAAATCTTTATACAACGAGTAACAGAATTAAATGTAAAAGCCGAAAGTAGTAGGTGCAGAATCAGCTACTGAATCGATATCAACACTTTTTTCTATAGGTTTTTTTTTTTTAAATAATTAATTAAAACTTAGTAAATAACAGACACCCTTTCCTTTAATGCACCGAACAAACGAAATTGAAACGTAACTCCAGAGTATAAGGTCCTTTCTAAATGACATAATAAACGAATACTTTAATAAATCAAATAATAAACAAATATGAACTTTATTTCGACAGTCATAAAGGTCCTTTCAAATTCGCAAACAATCTAGCATTAAACAAACGCACACAACGATAGGCCTGAATAAACGTAATAACCTACCAAAATAAATAATTACCATATTCTCTTTTCCGCATATTTAACAACGGTTAGACAGAGCAAGACGCAGCTATTGTTTAATGAAATTTGAATCATCCGATAAACGATGGCGCGCGCGGCGGAATCTTAAAAGGTTCGGGCGGTCGGTGTAGTAGTGTGAAATTTGTATTTCGTTTATTGTCGGCTGTTTCCGCCGGCGCGGCGCGGCGCGGCGTTCGGGCCAGTCGCGTAGGTACTCGTGTGAATAGGCCTTGTGAACATGTGTGCGTGTCCGCGCGCGTGTGTATGATACAGTAGTGCACTTTATTCGCAAGATGACCATGATGCGCGCCTAAATTTGGTATAACTAATTTCATAAATAAATATTTTTTGTAATCTTCGGAGTACAATTTCAAACTTCCACTATGATTCCAATAATATTTTTAAGTTGGGGTGTCTGAGGTTGTGAATTAATCCTGTTACACGTTGTATACTTATAATAGGAATATATTCAGATATATTTTGTTGTCGCTAAGCTTTCCCTTACCATGAAATAATAATAAATACACCCAACAGTCACATACATAGTCCTGATCCCACACTAATATCGTGTCTTGTGTCGTGGGTATCAGGAACTACGAGACTTTTCGGTCTTTAGTGCTGGGATCGAACCCACAGCTCAAGACTCGATACCCACGACACAAGCCCGTATGTTAGTGTGGGGTCAGATAATGTATGTGCCTGTTGTATTCATTTGTTTTATGGATTCAAAATATTTTAAATATTTTTATTTATTTATTTATTTTTTCGACTGCCTCGGTGGCGTAGTTGTACTACAGTGTCCTGGTGGCGCCTCTGCCTACCCCTGGGATAAAGGCGTGAGTTTATGTATGTATGTAAAATATTGTAATGTTATTAATTTACATAAATTAATCTAATTATTTACCTAACCCAGTGTCAGTTAACATTTGAAATGCAAAGCGTTATGACAATGAATATTCCATGTCTGCAACCCAAATCGTATTTGGAGACGGTACTATGCGATATGGCCCACGGTAGGCCGAGGGGCTTACGCTACCTAACTGATTTCAATTAGGACCCAAGAGTCATGAAATATGGACTCTACATGGTACATTAAATACTCTAGACATTATAAGAACAAGTCCTTCGTCGTGGGTATCTGTAATTATGGTATTCATAATACCCCCGTACAATAAGTTGGTCTCACAACACAGACACGAAACAAATTTTTGCGAATCACACAAATATTTTGTATTTATACAGAAATCTAATTTGCATCTCTACCACAGCCGGTTTTTTGCCAACTGCACCACGAAGAGTATTTTCCATAAATTTTATTTTTAATGCAAGCCAAATTTCGTCATAAGCTCCTATCTTGGACAATTTGTCATATAACAGAAAATTAATACAGCCTGCAACGTATCAATTCCTACAGGTGTTTCCATGAAGGATGGAAGGACAATTGCAAGTGGTGGCGTTGATTATACGTCTAAAACATTCACACTGGCTTATCGAAAAGCATTACCAACTATTTCTCGATTTCTGCAACACTGTGGTATGGGACAAGTCGAACCGGTCCATTCATATCGCCTGGCTGGTTGGCCATATCAATAATATAGAATATAATGTTACTAAAGCTTCTGTCATGTATTTAAGGTTGCGGGAAGATATTGTGTGTTCATATTGTTGATAGTCATGAATTACGGTAAGATGAACTTCTTAATATTTTGTAGTGGTATAAAAAAACTATCATAATAATTTTACTGCCTCGGTGGCGTAGTTGTACTACGGTACGAATACAAAACTGAGGTCTCGGGTTTGAATCCCAGGTCAGGCAAAGTGATATTGGGTTTTTCTATTCATTATCAGCTCGGAGTCAGGAATTTTTCCTGATATGGCGATAGGCACGCACCTTATTACATCATGGTACGGAACGTTCACGGCGAAATCTGGGTGTCCTGGTGGCGCCTCTGCCTACCCTTCTAGGATAAAGTCGTGTGTTTATATAGTTTATGCATAATAAGTTTATCTATCATGCACCGTTATCGTAGTGCAACCATTAAGTTTTGTAATTTTGTAAGTCAAGTTTGAAAGAAATTGTATTTACTAATCTCCTAACTTTTATTAAAATTGGTTATAGTTAAAATAAAAAAAAATGTATGCAATATTTTTGCCAGAAAAATATTTTACAAGGTTTTTCCTGTATTTTTTTGTATATGTATAATATATGCTAACGAAGGTCATTGAATTTTACAAAATGGTCATTTTGACGCAGGCCGCTTTCAACAGGTGGATATATATTTTTTTGGTAGCTATATAAATAAATAAATACACACAACAGTCACATACATACGTCCTGACCCCACACTAAGATCGAGTCCTGTGTCGTGGTTATCAGAAACTACGAGAGACTTTTCGGTCTCACAAACACCCAGACACGAAACAAATACTTGTGGTTAACACAAACATTTTTGTCTCGGTGAGGGGATCTATCCCGTGGCCTCTTGTTTCACAGCCGGCGTCAAACTGCGCCACGGAGGCTGTCAAAATATTCATCAGTGGACTTCCTGTGGCTGAAGAGAGAGAGGGACAAATGATACAGCTATCTCGCTTTATACGGTATGCCCCTGTCAAATGCAAAGCAACAGCAATCAACGAAACCTGTCCTAAAGTGACTCGTACGTTGGTTTTTAATTTAAATTATTTGAACAGGAATACAATATTCTGTGTGATTAAAAAGGTCTGTGTGTAATTACAATAAAGGTTAAATACATGTGTAAGCTTTTATATTTTATGAATACTGGCATGACGTAGTCACCACTACGAAATTGATTGTGAATGCATAATAGTCCATATGAAATGTCCATCAACAATGGTTGTTTTTCTTCTATTTATATTGTAATATGCATTATGCATTCATTTAATCATAGAAAAGAAGCTTTTGCCCATCAATGCGACGTATATGGACTGACATAGCCCATAGATAATCTTAATTATCCAGCCCATAACTATACCATAGTAATGCACTTTTATGTTTCTGTTTGAAGGACATTGTAGCCAAAGTAAATACTGGACGTATTGAGTCTTAACATCTCATGTCTCAGGATGGCGAGCGCAGCGGAATGCCAAGCATTGCTTTGTAATTTATGGTGTTTGGTTTTGCTACTGCCCAAGAGCGGTCGTATCGCTTACCATAAGGCGAATGGCATGTTCGTCTCGCGATTTATTGCAATATAAAAGCATGTCCTGTTATAGGCCCTGAGCCGCTCCTATAATTAAGAGGAATTAAGCCACAGTCATATTAAGTTGGTCTAGAGCGGGTAGACAGACTTCACATACAATAGAAATTCTTGTAAAATCTATATTGTGTGCAGTTTCCCTGTCGATGATTCCCTTTGCTATTCATATAGGTATACAATATTATATAATCTATCTAAGCATTTCCTAATTTTACTTCTAGACTATTGTACTAAATAAATTTTAGGTGGTAATATCGCGTGAATACATTATTTCATATTACATAATCATACAAGGTTACTTTAAATTTAGGAAATGATTACAATCCGAAAAAACTTTTCAAGAAGCATTATGAGAAGATAATAGTGATTGTCTGGTTTATTATACATGCAAATTTATGCAAAATATCCTATGTTCTAAAATAAAAATATTTATTGGCTTTGGAATAGGTGAGTAAAAAAGGCGTGAGAAAATAGATCTAATATTTTTGGTAGATTATCTTTCGACTTTATTTCTATTAAATTCTATATTTGATACACTCTACATACCAAAATTGGTTTTATAAATATTTCACCTGTACATCAGAAGCATCTGACAGCCTCTCTGGCGCAGTTGGTTAGAAGCCGCGCTGGCTGTAAAACGAGCGATTGATCCCCGCACCGAATCAAATTTTTGTGTGATCCACGGGTATTTGTTTGGGTCTGGGTATTTTGAAACTGAAAAGTCTCTCGAAGTTCTTGATACACACGACACAAGACTCGATCTTAGTGTAGGGTCAGGACTATGTATGTGACTGTTATGTATATGTATTTATTTATTTAATTTGCTGGTAGAGCTAGAGAACCCGCGGCCTCTCGTATCACAGCCGGCGTCTAACCAACCACGCACAGAGGCTGTCTAACACTTAATTTAAAATTGAATTTCCAATTAATGTAATCATTCGTAGCTCGACGTAAGAGTTAAGACTAATTTAAAACCAGCTGTTGAATTGAATTGCTTGTAAAGGTTTGGCGGCAACCCTCTACACGAGGGCAGCGCGACAAACAAACATCCCATTAATATTTATGACCTGACTATGGCGTCTTATTTGTAGCGTGCTCTTGATTGATGACCAGGTGTGGTTAGATGAGCAAAACATTTTATCGCCTATGTTCATAACGAATAATGTAGGATTTTAGTTGTAATTTTTGTTTTTAATCGGTCCAGTAGTTTCAGACCCTATTTAATGCAAACAATCAAATCTTTCCTCCTCTGTCCAGTCGTTCCCTCAATGCTGTGGATCGTGAGCCCTCTCACTTGGTCGAGTCTTGGACAGGTGAACGCCATGCCTGACGGTCCTCCGCCAAATGCAGCCCCTCCGAGATAGTCATGGCTAGCGTCTTGCTTATTTTATCTTTCCTCTTTATATGTATTAAAATAAGGGTAGCAAAAATCAAAGATTTTTTAAGCAACGTTTGCATTTTTATTAAATTAATAAGGATATGATAAGGACCCCCCATTACGAGGATAGAATTTATTCAGACTTTAAAAACATATTTTACACATTTTTGACGCATGATAAAATAAAATAGAACGATGGAGGGACATGTTACGTATAGATATGTAATTTCAAAAAGAAACTAATTGTACACTGTCCTAAAATTTTAAACCTGATTCCGAGTAAGCCATAACTTAATTTTAAAACGAAGAAAGATATCAAAGTGCAACCAATTTTCTATAATATCTTATTCGCTTATATTTTAACCGACTAATATTTTAAATATTAAATTCCTCATTCGTTTATATTTTAAAGAAAAAAATGAATGTTAATCTTGGATGCAGGCTTTATCCCTATGGGCTTAAAACTCGTAGAAACATCGAACAAATGTTTGGTAATTACATGAACCATATTCTCGCCCTAATAACGTGTAATAGTTGCTACGAAACGTTAGCCCAATCTACAATACCGATAATGGTTTGTAACGCAGAAATTATTAGATAGGCAAGCGGCGCACAAACTACATCGCTACGAGTCAGTCGCGTCTAAGCCACCGTAGCCGCCGCTACGCCGCTACGAGATACGCGCTACGCAAACTTTAATAATACGCGACTACGCCACCGAGTATTTTGTTACGCTCATTAAAATAATAATAGGTACTGAGTTATTATAGTTGCTCATGAATATTTATGTGGTGATTTTCATGTTTATCGTTAAAATGTGAATTAAAAATGGTGTGACGCAGTTTGCTTAGAAGCGGAACTAATGTTGGAATTACGTGTTTGATGTGTTTTAAGAAAATGGTAAGTAATCGTTTTTAAATTGCTTGTAATTCTCATTTGTTAGTCGTGTACACTCAAAGGGCACAGACCTTCGACTTTTCGAAGCTACGTGGATATTCACTCTCCTGAAGGAAAACATCGTCACGATGTATGTACACAAAAAATTGCCGCAAGAATTTCAAATTAATGGCCCGTTAACCCACACTAGGTCAGCGCGATATACTAAATCCATCGATAATTCTCGAAAAAAAATTACGAAAGGCGAAACAAGTAGGTTGCATATCAAATCGCAAACCAAGTCGTTTTACAAAATGCAGTAAAAAGTGCTTAGATATTATCATGGAATACAGATAGATAGAAGAAAAAAAATCATGTTACAAAACTTAATTAGATATAAAATAAATTTTTCATAATCCCTATATCATTCTCAATATCGTTGCTTTTTTACTAAAATAAAGACTTAAAATGTTCAAACTACATAATTGTATTGCCAAATTGATTGTATCTTTTAATTTCACTTTTTTTCCAGTTTGTAATATACTGTAAAAAGTATTATGTAAAAAGACCGCCCTGTAAACACGAAAGCTGTTAAAAAAATTAAACCGATTCCGCGATAAAACCCGTAAACAAATAGTTTTATTTCAATATACGAAAAAGAAGTTTAATGTGATAATTAACTTATTTTGCAACATCTGCTGAATTTTTTCACGAATTTATCGACCAAGATTTTTTTTCTACTTTTATACGCAACCAACCTGACAAGAAATGATTACCAACATAACGCAACACAAAATCTGTTATTAACCTAATATATTATTATACATTAAAACAAAACCAGACCTGTGGCATTTCTAAACGATGAACTTTATTAACCCATAACTAACTTTATTATATTAAATTTCTTTAGATTCAGTATTTTTTACAATACTTTTGTATAACATTTTTTTAATATTACATCTTCATTTCTATATAAAAAGTGTTTGTTTCATTATATGGATTTATGGAAGAACTTAGAGGAGGCCTTGACCCAGTAGTGGGATCTTTTAGGCTAGTTTAATAATAATACATTATATTATGCTTCGACTTATATACAGCAATAGACTTCTTGTGTCGGAAGTAATAATAGTCATAGATGTTTGTTCCGGTCTATATATATAGGTATATTACATACTCAACAGGATGGAAACGCGCTTCTGATGCAGGAAATTATTGGAGCAATATATATAATCATTTCTTGCTAAAAGGTGTCATCGTCATTATCAGCACATAACAGTACACAGCTGGCCATAAATTTATCCAGATAATCATGATCTTTGGGCTGTTGTACCCAATTATTAAGGTCTATAATTTATTACCCGACCGCAGAATAACAAATAACTAAAAGACAGAAATTATTGATTGTTCATAGAATAAAAAATAACTAAATACCTCCTGCTCAGACGGGCCTTATCAACGCCTGAAAGATATAATCAGTCCACCCCGAAGTTAACGCAAAAATATAAGCACAACCATATGTTGTAAAAGGTTTTTAACATTGTGCAAACTGTTCAATTTATTGTCCATCCATGGAATCTAAATTTCCTGAAACAAAAACTGACCATTATATCAAAAAAATTGTGTACACAAATTGACCCGACTCCCTAAACCGTCAGCAAACAAGCGAAACGTAACATTTTTAATTTGACGGGCGTTTGTCCTCCAAAATTTCCTCGTAAAAAATAATTGTATCTTTTATTAATCTGAGGCTATTCATGCCTTCCACGCGACGGCTAATAAGGAAAAAACATTTGCTTGTTTTTGTACCGCGTATTGATAGCACAAGGTCAAACGGCGTATTATTATTTATATGAAAATAATACGTAGTACTGCGCAGTACGCTGAATGAAAGGATAAATGTCAGGAGGAATTATCGTGTAAAGGAATAGTAATAGATGTTGGATTAATAGCCTTGTGGCACACTTGTATGAGAATTGTTTAACCAGAGAACGTGGGTTCGATCCCACTCAGAGACAAATTGTGCAGTCTTCATATTTTGTTTTAGACCTGGGTTTTGAACGACCGGAGAGTGTCTCGTACATTACGCTTCAGACCACACAAGACTTTTAAAATTTTATAATAGTTCTTATTATCATCGCCATAATAGTATTGAAACCTGTAAATAAAATAGAAAAAAAAATAATTAGTAGGTAAAACAAGTTTAAATGTAAAAAGTGTTGTAAAGTCCTTTGAAAAATAAGTTCAAATCATAACTTTTAGCAAAATTAAATCTTGACTAATATGCTTGAATTTTAGTTAAACATACCACGGGTATAGTACAGTTAAGTTCCGTAAGTGGTGTGAAAATTCAGTATCAATTATAATTAATTAATCAAAAATTCACTAAACTATGAACCTTAAAATTTTAATTTTTGTCGAGTCCCGGGTTGTGCAAGGTGATTTTGGCTTTTAACTACATACTAAAAATCAGCCCTGAATCAGGAATTTCTAACATACAGGGCACATACACGGCGGAGAGGTCCTGGTAGCACCTCCACCTACCCCTGCTGGGAAGGAGGCGTGAGTTTATGTATGTATGTCAGCTAATTTTGTTTTGTTTTGATGTTTAATAAATTATCATTAAAACAGCAATAAAAACTACAAATAATAATTATTGGAATTACTAATTCCATAAAAATCTTTTAAACAGTAATTTAGTCAAAGTGGTAACCGTATTTAATCCTGATAGTAAATCCAACGACACGAGATCTCAGTCCCTTGCAGGTCGATGCAATTATACCGGCCTAATTGAATCCAGATAAACAAGATAAACCTGAAATGTTTCACTTACATGAATTATCCTTGGTAACTTGCAATCTACTAACAAATATAACAAGAAATAAAATATATGCATACTTAAGCTCACGCCTTTATCCCATGAAGGAGTAGACAGACACCCATATTTCGCCTTGTATGTTTCGTCCAACGATGTGATAGGGGGCGAGCCTATCGCCATGTCGGGAACAAATTTCTGACACTAGGGTGATAATGAAGAGAAAAATTTAATCTCACTTTGCCCGACCCGAGATTTGAACTCGAGACGTCAGCTTTCTAATCGTACCGTAGTACAGCTACGCCACCGAGACAGAATTTGTTTATATAGTTCCTGAGGCAGTCACTACGCCACCGAGGCTGTTAAATAAATATATTTAAAAGATACTCCAACGAAACAGCTTTTAAATATAGCCCTGCCATTCTTCTCAAAATCCAATACAGATTCATTTCTTACCGAATGAAATAGACTGCTGAAAAATGCAGACGTATACGAAATGGGACTGATCTGAAGTTGAAATATTTATCTTATAAAGCCATTCTTTGTGCGGTATCGAAGAATATTAGGAATATTTTTATAACGTCTTCGAATGAACCGAAGTTTGATGACACTTCTATTAATTGGAGATCGATAAATATTCAGTTTGGTTTAACTCGCATAGTATAATTTATTGTTATGCCGGACACAAATAATGGTCCTAGGCAACGTTTGTCAAATCACAATACTCAAACGGGCTGCAACGAGAATAATTGCATATATTTAGGAGTTATAATAATTGTCATTATCAACTACGAGTATTAGACTTACACTTGAAACTTCTTGATTTTATAATTAATTATTTTATTGATTCATTTTTTTCGAATTATTTGCAGCTTACTGGTAGTATCATTGAATGCCGCATCGACAACTATAAAATCTATCCCTTCTACCGAAATGGCATAAGTCATCCCCAGCAGTGGGATCTTTACTTAAGATCCAAACAATTAGGTACTAACGATCTAAATAAAATCACAGACACTGACACGGAAAGTATAAAAATACTCAATATAAAAACGATAAACAGAATACTATAAATAAAAATAAAACGTCGATGAATAAAACTTATACGTCCGTATAATTATCAGATTATGCACTTGACTGTCCCACTTTTCAACATTCATTGCCTGACATTAAAATCGACGGCTATTGGCTTCGTATCTTTACATTAATTGTCTGCGCGACGTTAATATGAAAAGGTTCGTTTATACTGCAAGGCTTTTTAAATAAATACCCCCTGTCACAGACATGTTCATAACCCCACACTAATATACCAGTCTTGTTTCGTGGGTATCAGACACTATGAGAGACTTTTCGGTGTCACAAACACCCAGGCTCGAAACAAATACTTGTGGATAACACAAATATTTGTCTCGCTGCGGGAATGGAACCCGCGGTCTCTTGTTTCACAGACAATTATTATCTAACATCTATAATAATGTATGATCTGGACTATAATATGTGTGACTGATGGCTGTATATACGAAATATATATATGTATTTACGAAAAGTAAAATATAGGAAATGATTACTGCGCATTTGCCGCCGTCCCTAATTTTGACCTTTAAGGAATGAATAATATTTTATTTAAGATTCCTGAGGCGTATCGGTCTTATTACAGGACAATCCTGCAAAATAGAAAATTAAAAACATAGTAGTAGATTGAAATATCTCAAAATAATGATGGTATTTTACCATTTGAAAAAATACAGGTCTCATGTATTTGATAGTTTGTATGAAACTTCTAGAACAAGTATAATTATTAAAAATATATTTTTATTATTATTCGAACAGATTTTATTCCTGAAACATACCGAGGATGTATTGTCAATCCAATACTGTCGATGAAAAGAACGATACATTTAAAGTACAAAAATCGTGTCGTGCTCGTGTCGTGCAGTGCGAACGGTTCCCATTTGCATGTATGTAATTGAAACGAGGATCGCATCGGGAGGGATTTCAACGTTGAATTTTATTACGTCAATAGAAAATGAATATTGTCCTGTCTGTGTTGTATTTCTATACGTGCAACTATCCAATCTAGTTATTTTATTTATTGGTGCCGCTGTGAAAAGACCAGGTGTTAAATTAGAGGCCATGCTTGGATTTATACATCGAGTTGAATGTTTGTGTTGTCCATGTTTGCTTGAGGACTTAGTGTTGCGAGACGTAGAAGACTTGCATATTTCCTAATAAATAAATAAATAACGACACCCAACAGTCACATACACAGTCCTGACCCCACATTAAGATCAATTTAGTCTTGTGTCGTAGGTATCAGAAGCTACGAGAGACTTTTCAGTCTCAAAAACACTCAGACCCGACACAAATACTTGTGGGCCTCACAAACATTTGTCTCGGTGCGGATCGAACACGCGGCCTCTCGTTTCTCAGCCGGCGTCTAACCAACTGCGTCACGAAGGCTGTCAAAGCTGTAATAGCTCCAACACTAGTCCTATTGCAAGGTCATACCTATATGCGAGGTTCATAATTAATAGCTTCGTTATTCCATTCAAGTGAGTGAGATTGCGGGAGTTGTTAAAGCTAATTGTGTGGTATTTGTATACGCCCGGAAATGTTTCTCTCAATGATGGATAGTCCACTGTAATCACTTTGCCATGCCATATCAGAAAATCAAATACAATCTTGTAGCAGTTCCACAGAATTATCGTTGTTAACATAAACTGAATGTATATAAATAAATACACCCTTCTGTCACATATATAGCCCTGACCCCACACTAAGATCGAGTCTTGTGTCGTGGGTATCAGAAACTACGAGAGACTTTTTCAGCCTCACAAACACCGAGACTCGAAACAAATACTTGTGGATCACACAAATATTTGTCTCAGTGCGGGTATCAAACCCGCGGCCTATACAAATACATGTAATATTATTTTGAAATCATAACATCACATCATGCTTATTCATTACTATATTTTGTTTATACATACACGTAAATAACATTAACATGAAAAAATCCTGCAAATCTACTCGAATGGAATTATTCTAACATTATTAATGAACGATACCGAAAGCTTTATTTAGTTATGTGACCAATTTAGAAGTTTTTTGTGGCATACAAAATGTGGAAAATATAGTGGCGGTTATTGTTACGAATATTGCCTTTTGGGTTCCGTGTGCTTATATAATCTTAAGAAAGTTTTATTTATTCGGGACGAAAACAATGTTTGTACTTTATTTGTAGTTTTAGATACACAAGACGTCTCATGCTAAAAATATATTTTACAATAAGGTTACTTCCGAATTGCACAATATTATCGCCCTGAAAATGAAGTATATATATTCACGATTATAATTACACCTTAACTTAAATCACCTAACTTTAAAAAAGTGCAAAATTATTCTGCGAAAATTCAAATAACTAAAACAGCTATTTAATTAAAGTAATTTAGTTTCGCTTGCCGACTTAGTGGGGTTTTTGTTTGCCTGCGACCTCGGGAGCGTGAAACCCTCAGGCGAAACAGGATTTAAGGAAAACATTGTCCAAGAACAACAAAAGTGGCGACGATAGTACAAATGTTTGGAGGAACAACTTACACCCAAGACAAAATAAATGTATTTGAAGAGAAAACTTTCAGTATTTGGAATTGACTTCTGTACTTAATAAATATATTTTATTTATTCGTGTATGTTATAAATTAAGTTGACAGCTTGCATCGTATAGGTTTAGTTTGGTAGGGGTTCGGTCCAGCGTTTTCCACTTAACGCTTTATTTGGACGCATTTCAACATTCAACATCGCATGAACAATCCTTGTGTCGTAGATGTTCATAGCCGGTAGTTATCAGTTACCCTCAGCTGAGCCGTTCTCTCTAGCTCGGAATATGTAATAAAAAAATCGTAATAAAAAACCCGGCCGGTGCCAGGGTCCACCTTCTGGCTGAGTTTTCTGCATTTCGATCCTTCTTCAACATCCTCAATGGTAAGGCCATTGACTCTCATATTTTTATTGCATTAAATGGCGAGACGAGGGTGATAGGGCGATAGGGCGATAGGGCTACAAGTGCTACCAAACACCATGAATTATAAAGCAATGCTTGACATTCGACTGCACTCGCACATCCTGTTTAATCCCTCGTCCAGTATTCTGTTTAATCTCTCGTCTCTTAATGGTTGTCTGATCGTGTTTTCGAGGCAAGAAACTCTCCCCATGTAAATGGGAATTTATATTATTAGAAGACAGGAGAGAGCCGGCAGCGACTGGATGCGTAAAGCAGCAGACCGGGCTCTGTGGCGTACCTTGGGAGAGGCCTATGTCCAGCAGTGGACTGCAACGGGCTGATGATGATGATGATGAAGACAGAAGACTTTGTTTAAACGCGCTAATTACTGAAAATATACTTAATGCAGATTGCAGATTTGGAAAAATAGTTTTGCGATTGATAACCTAAGTCTTTAGGTGGGTTAACATTACGCTACGACCATTAGAAGCTGAGCAAAACTAAGCGAAAAATCAGTACAAGTGTGATTTCGTAATCGAGTATGAATACGAGGGAGGTATACAATTGATTTGTGCTTCTAATTAGTATGTTGAACTTGAGATAACACTATTCACCTCGCTGCCTACCCGTTATAAGGCAAAATTGAAAACCTCATCGCAGGAAAAAAAACAATACATTTATGGCCTAATTGTATCCGCATACACAGGTGAATTCGAATTTTAAGAGACACTCCGCTCAAAACATTGACTATAAATCCCAGTTAAAAGCACCGAAACATATGAAATAAAAATATCATTTACCACGCTCGTGTGGCGCTAAAAGCAGTCGCGAGCCATCACGAACATTTCGGCTGATCTGGAAAATTTTATACGCTGTCCACTAAAATAATTGGGGAAACTGGGTCTACTTATACGAATATGAGTTTTTAAATAAAAATACATTTTCTATTCATTATCAGCCTTGAGTCAGGAATTCGTGCCCGATATGGCGATAGGCTTGCCTTACAGGCAACCTTTGGATGGATATGTAAATAGGAAAATGAGATTATATTGTGGGTATCAGAAACTATGTGAGATTTCGGTCTCAAAACCCAGACCAAGCGTTTGTCATCATCATCATGATCAGTCTTTTTTGCATATTTTATTGCATTAAATGGCGAGACTAGCATGCCATTCGCCTGATGGTAAGCGATACGACCGCTCATGGACAGTAGAAAACCAAACACCATTCATTACCAAGCATTGCTTCGCATTCCACTGCGCTCGCCAACCTGAGACATAAAATGTTAGGTCTCAATATGTCCAGCAGTTACTCTGGCTAAAATGTCCTTCACACCGGAACACAACAGTGCATTTACACAGCATTTTACTGTCCACTGTTAGACATAGGCCTTCTCAAACGTTACATATAGGGTATATCAAGACCGCGACCGAAAACGAAGCCAGGTGGTAGTATTAGTGACTTCAGACACATTGCAATTAAAAATTTCGGAAAAAAAATCGTATTTTTTTTCTTTTATTTTTTACCTATTGTCGTATTTGGTGGATAATTACATAGTTTTCCTAAAATAATGACGTACACCTGCTTATTTTTAAATACACAATGGTACGCAAGTATGTAAATTACTTTTTTCGCATAAACTAGATATTTAGCACCCAAAAAATTTGATTTTAAAAAAATTGCTAATAAAAATCTGTCACTTTTTTCGCGAATTTTTAAGTTGCATTGTGTTTGTAACCACTAAAACTGCCACTTGGCTTTGTTTTCGGTCGCAGTCTTGATACACCCGGTATAATGAACTGGAAACTCCGACAGATCTATTTGGGTCACTGTGACGGTTTCTGGACCGCTATGAGCGAAGGCCACTATCTGGGCGGATACAAATAATTTAGTAGTAACAAAACGTTCCTTTATTTATATTGCACAATTGCTTGGCTTGTAATTTTAAGACCAGTCTGACGTCTGCCCTTTCCGGAAATCTTCTCAATCCGTCTGACCGCTAATAAATCAAGGCTAAGACAAGGAACCACAAGGATATACCCTGTCGCCTTACTCCCTTGATGAATAGCCGACTTATCATTCGCTCTTAGTATAAACAATGACTTTGCTACAAGAAAACTATTTAATTTTAAACCTTCAATATCAATACTGAAAATATATTTTTTTACAATATAATGTTTGTTTCAGCCCATACACGCCCCACTGTAAAGCGTGCCTTCTACGTATGGGGTTAGAATATACTTTTCAACAACAATTGCCTGTTGGACTTTACGTACATTTACATGTAACTGAATATACACAGGGTGAAACCGAAGCCTGGCATAATTAATAGGATCAGTATGACGAGTCGTTAACTGTTTACGATATTGCTATCCGGTATACCTACAAATATCCTAGCCTTAGCAATTTATTTTACTTTGTATGGCGAGATGATCATGCCATTCGCCTGATGGTAAGCGATACAACCGCTCATGGACATTAGCATAACCAATCAACACCATGAATTACAAAAAAAAATATTGAAATTCCACTGCGCTCACGAGCCTGAGACATAAGATATTAAGTCTCATTATGTTCAGTAGTTACTCTGGCTATAATGGCCTTCAAACCGGAACACAACAGTGCATTTATTCGTTTTAATGTAAAATAGTATCTAAAGACCTCGAATCACCTTATCTCTAAAGTCATAAAGGTCTAAAAGGTCGTAAAGATAAATATGAAATGACCACATCTTACATCACTTAGTACACCCCAGTCACATATCATAAATTCACAAATCGGAATATTAAACCTCATCTAGTTAAGATAAGGTTCTTTTTAGCTTACCACGTCCAGATTTGTACGCCTGATAAGCAAATCGTTTTTCTATAACGATAGGACGTGAAACAATGTTAGGTCTAATCTATAGACGCGTGGTGATATTATTTGGGGGTTAATATATTCTATATCTTGTTCATAAATATATAAATAAATACTGTAAGATTGGGCAATGTTTCTGTGGCTGAAAAAGAATAAGAAAATTCTTTAATTCCTAAAATCACTTTAAATTAAGTAAAGAATTTGAAATTCTCTCCTCGTCTTCCAACATCACCAATAAATTAATGAATTGTATGTATAAATTTAAAATGTAAATTGAGATGTAGATCACTGGCATAAACTAGTCGACCTCCATTCCTATAAACTTAATCTCCATTACAAATGTTCTTCGATTTTAACCAAATACAATCAGGCCGGCATTATTGTAGCGACCGACGGGTGATGATCATCTCACGCCGGTAGATACTCTATCTTTGCTGAACTGCTCTTACCATCAGGCACATTGTCATGCTAACACCAAAAAAATCTTTAAATATTATTTGCATTTAATATTAAAATAGTTGTAAAAATATTTAATACCCTTTTAATTGCTATCGATAAAGACACTTAATATATTCAATTGCATATGAAAAAAAAATACCTGCAAAATAAAATCCACGGCCATTAATGATGCGGAATCGTTACGCCGAGTGTCGTTGTTACACAATTATCAGAGGAGTCATCAAAAATACGTTACATTTCGCTGATTGCGTCTCTCACAGCTGACGTCAGATACAGACACGAATCAAGCAATTTGTGAGTTTGACCCGCAAAAGAAAGTCAATATATTACTCGTAGATGTCTATTTTATGTTTTGTAATCCCTTGTCCTTCTTACTTGGCCTTGCTTACATCTCAAAGTGATTTGAGGTTCATAAGCCCTAATTTTATGTACTGTAATATTTTTTTTATCTATATTAATACATCAACACCTTTTTTTAGTACATGAATCGATAAGTAATTATAAAATAGCAGCTATTTTAGTACAGCCAATACTCGTAATTTTGGCATGTGGTACATTTTACCAAATAAAACCATAAAAAAACAGTAATTTAAAACGTCTCCAATACGAAGCCGATACTCGTATAAATGTTTTTACATTAAGACCCAATAATAGCTTCCGAATCCGTCCCGCATCGGAAAGGCCAACCGATGTTTCAATTTGCAATTCACATTTATTCGAATGCCATTGTATTTTAAGAAAATGAATTGGTATATATGCCTTTTCTGTTTATCTGAAAAAAAAATTTGTACCTTTTAAAATAAGAAAGTCTTGAAGATAGAATATTTCTATCCACTAAGAAGGTGTATGCATACTACTTCCTTTTTCTTTTCACGCTTTTATGATTTTTTTTTAATGTGTATGTTTTTTATTTATTGTGTGTGGTTGTGACCAATAAAACTGCTTTTCTTTCTTTCTTTCTTCCAACATTAAACTACAAATAAAACAGTTTTCTCAACGTCTTCATGTTTATTGGTTTGTGTCAAACGCAAAACTTTGGTAATTACCACTCTGTAGTTGCGTCGTCGTAATTGCTTCGGAACAAACGCGAAAGAAACTTGCATGGTGAGTGGCAGATCCGCGAAATTAAGATGTCGTTACTGTGCTGTTTTTACTTGATAAATATTAGGTGATATACCTATATTTTAGTTGTTTTGGTAAAACAGACAATTTGTCTATTTTTGCAGCCAAGCTTTAGTTTGTAAGCAATATTTGAAGAATGCTGCCTCGGTGGCGCAGTTGTACTGGTATGATTGCAAAGCTGAGGTCTTGGGTTTGAGTTCCGGGTCGGGAAAAGTGATATTGGATTTTTCTATTTATTATCAGCCCGGAGTCAGTAATTTGTGCCCGATATGGCGCATTGTGGGACGAAAAATACAAGGCAATATGTGGGTGTCCTGGTTGCACCTCTGCCTATACCTTCTGGGAAAAAGGTGTGAGTTTGTATGTTTGTATGTATTTGAAGAACATTGTAGTTAGTGATCATTGAATAATAAGAGATTTAATACCTAAAGGTGTGACGAAGACAGGGCCATGCTGTAAGCAATAACTAGTTCTAAGTGTTGCTCCTGTTTATGGACAGGCATATTAGCCTAAGCGAACGGACAAAATTACTCCATCATTCGAATAATAAAACTGCATAAAAATCTGACCAGCTGTTTGAGGCAGAACACGTATACATACGTAAGGGATATAGCACCTAATTTTTTACAGTCGGAACACTTTTCTAATTCTAAGTGCTTGTTCACGCTAACACGCGGGCGCGGTCGTGGGCGCGGGCGCGGTCGCGGGCGTGGGCGCGATTGACGTGACTTGCCCGCTACTTACATCGCACGTGCGTTTCCTAAGCGAACACTTTGTTGACATCACTTGGTTGGTGAACAAGTACTAAGGCATAAAGCTCTATGAATACAGTAAAGAGTAACTCGATCTCAAATCCACTCTGTGTGTAATGCATGTACCAGGCGCTCATGAGAGCGCAGTGTAGAGCGCAGGAAAATTTCATTATATCCGTGATGCGCGCTGCCTGCGTTTTGTCTCAATAACTTGAAAGCACACAAAATGCCGCCATTAGAGACACCTATACCGGAATATATTCGATTGATATGACTGATGTAAATCTTTCCTTCAATCCTTAGTAACATTATAAATGCGAATGTAAGAGAAATTTTGTACACACATATGAAAAATGACAAAAAAGACTAAATACGATATTTACTTTTTTTTTAAAAAGTACTGCCCCGGAAGCATGGATAAATAATTACATGTTTTTAAATTTTACTAACAAAGACCGATTACGTAAAAAAATTGGCAAAGCCTACTTTAACCTGAGCAAAGCCGCATGTGAAATTATTACCATAAAATATGAGTACCAAAAAACAGACTTACATCACAAAACAACCTAAACAAAATTCGTTAAAACCCTTATAATTCCCTTACACACACAAACAAAGGATCAGCGTCTAAAAAACTCCCCTAAATTAAAAACTTACTCGTAAATAAAAAATAGCACCGAAACAACCCTTTATCGTGACGTGACAACCCCGAGTCACGTAACGCCAGATCCGGAATGTGGCAAATGAATGGAAATACAATAGGGTTGTCACATCGGAAACAGTAATTTTCGTAACTTTTGTACTGATGAAAAGTGAAAAATATATTTGCACAGGTATAAATAACACGATTCACCGCAATGCCCATTTGAATCGTGAGGTTTTAGGTTTAATTGCCAAGTCAGGTCATTATTTGTTAGTTTTTATGTTTGAAAAATGTCAAAGCGCGTTTGCACAAATGCGAGTTTGCACCAGTTTCGAATCAAAAATTGACCGAAGTCTGCGCAGTTATTTGCTGACACATGTTCCAGTATACAGGTGCAAACGCAAACTTGCACAGTTCTTTCGTTACGTGTGTGGTGGCTATAAGAAATATCAACACGACACTCAGCCTCCGTTATTCCAAATCCTTACCTATTCCTATTGTTAACTTGTATATAGTACCAGTTAATAAAAAAACCACGCATCTAATTACCTATTCAGTTAATTAGAAAAGTCACTCAATAGACTAATTACACCTCTCATGCATTTAATTCATTCGTGTTCAAACTTAATGTTAAACTTTACAGAGGCATTGGAAATCTTGTTCAAGACGAGAAAGTGTGAACTTTGGCTTTAAGGTAAGTGTTAGTGATTCAGTTAGAAGATGTAGTGTATAAAGGTGTATAAACATTTAACTATATTAACACAGGTACGAAATAAGTAAGCTAATTAAATAAAAAACATGAACATTAATTATATAAATTAATTGTTTTATATCAATTGTAATTAATTAATTGTTTACGCATCTACCTCTTCTCATCTCTGCATCACCTTAGGTTCGACTGTTAGAGAATGCCTCAGGCATTAAGTATATATGTACAATATATGTATGAAGTGTAAATAAATAAACTGCAGTGAAGGATTCGAATAGATAAATAAATATATACACCCAATAGTCGCATACATAATTCTGACCCCACACTAAGATCGAGTCTTGTCTCGAGGGTGTCAGTCAGGAACTACGAGATACTTTTCGGTCTCACAAACACCCAGACCCGAAACAAATACCTGTGAATCACACAAACATTTATCTCGGTGCGGGGATCGAACCTGCGACATCTCGTATCAAAGCCGGCGTCTAACCAACTGCGCCACCGAGGATGTCAATGGGCTATTATGTGCTAATACAATACAGTAAAACTTAATATATAAAAAATCAGCTGTAATATTAAATAGCTTTCTTCGGACAACCCTAGGTGAAGTTGTATGGGAATCCATCCTTCGCACGCTCCGTCTCTCGGAAACATTTCTCTTGTAAACATTCATTTATTCTGTCAATCTACACGAGGGCAGTCCGCAACAGACACTGTTTATTGTGCCACTGTCTTTTATTATATAAATGGTGTTTAATTATGTATCCTTGATTATAACGTATACTTTATTGATAGTAGGATGTCGTTGTGAATGTCCTTGGGCGAGTTATGTGTGCAGGGGCAAACCTATCTGACGATAAGCAAATATTCGAGTGCCAGACATCTTGGCAATAAATGTGGCAATTTTTAAATAGAAAACCTAGAGATCTTCTGACCTGGAAATCAAACCCAGGACTTCACAGTAAATAATAAACACAGGAAATAATATCCAAATTGCATGGTACATATATATATGTGCATGCTATTAGGAGCCCTATAAAAGTAAATACTTTTTAAGGTAATTTTTGCTAAGTTATACTTTTTTATGTAAAAAATATTACTGGAATATAACTTCTAACAGTAATAATACCTCACAACCATTAAGCTACGAAGCTACGTCATGGCCAGTGCCGACGCGCTGCGGAAATGAAAATCCTGCCGTGGATGAAGTCGCTTAGATCTCATTTGTAACTAAATTCAGTGAGTCTAGCGCACGTTTTGTCGCTCGATTAATAGTTTTATGTTATCAACTCTTTGGATTGCTTGTTAAATGTATTAGTTTTGTGTATCTTAATTACTCTTTTTGTTAATGTACATCTTGTCATTGTAGCCAGAGTAACGACTGGACATATTGAGACTTAACATCTTATGTCTCAGGATGGCGAGCGCAGTGGAATTCCAAGCATTGCCTTGTAATTCATGGTGTTGTTTGGTTTTGCTACTGTCCATGAGCGGTTGTATCGCTTACCATCAGACGAATGGCAAGGTCGTCTCGCCATTCATTCCAATAAAAAAAAATCCTACATACGGATAAGCAATCTAGCTACGTTTGCGGGAACTTGCTGGATGCAGACTGTTCCCAACAGTTCATTATGGAAAACCTCGAGAGAGGTATATATTCAGCGGTAGACTATCTGTGATTAAAGAGAAAGAAACAAAGAACACAATAGAGACAGGAAAGAAAATTTACGATAAATTACAAGTAGTAAAATATCTCGTTTTAACCCTATTATTGTTCGCTTCTAGACAACCTCTGGAAGAATTAACTGTAGATAGACGTAGACGGTAATTATTCAATTTCAATAGACTCGTAATGGAAATACATGTAGAACGTAGCATCTAAAGTAAATATAACAACAAACAGCCCCGTATAGGAATGCCCATTGCTTTGAGAATTCTACCATACTATCACCTACTGGCATATAGGATCACACATACTTGAATGTCTCGATACGAGGAATGTTGCTCAAGCCTATCGTTTCAGTCTACAAACGGCATCAATTATACTCCTTAGAATTTCGCTGAAGTCCATCAAATAAATAAATACACCCAACAGTCGCATAACTAGTCCTGACCCCACTCTAAGATCGAGTCTTGTGTCGAATCTTGGGTATCAGAAACTACGAGAGACTTTTCGGTCTCACAAACACCCAGACCCGAAACAAATATTTGTGGTTCATACAAACATTTGTCTCGGTCCGGGGATCGAACCCGCGGCCTCTCGTTTCATTGGCGGCGTCCAACCAACTACGCCACGGAGGCTGTCCAAGTCCGTCAATATAATCCAGTATTCAAATTAATCGTTGAATACTTCGAGTAAGAGTAATATAAATTAATGCTATTATTATTCGGCTGAATACTATTAATTCTATCGCCACAGACTTTGTTCTAATCGCCCTTTCAAGTTTGGGATCCATTTGATTAATTTCAGTACCTGGGCATGAGGGACGATTAATAAGTCATTTGGTAGAACGCAATTTACGAAAGGTCTGTTCGATATATGAAGAGAAAGTATCCCGTTTAGAGGCATTTTTTTATGAAATTGGACCCCAAAGAACAGACGAGCCACCTGATGGAAAGCAGTCACCACCTGTCATGAAAACTTACAACACCAAAGCGATCTTCAGTGTTTTGCCAGCCCTCGAGGAAAAAGAAGAGTTCAATTTTGAAGGTCCCTGAGATATTCATTTCTGAAATTTCACTGAATGAAGCATCATGAGACTTGTTCCTTTTCGAAAAACATAATACTTTACCATACATACATAAACTCACGCCTTGTTTCCAGAAGGGATAAGCCGAGGTGCTACCAGGACACCCACATTTCGCTTTGTATATTTCGTCCCATGATGTCATAGGGGGCGAGCCTATCGCCATATGGGGCACAAATTCCTGACTCCGGGCTGATTATTAAAAATATCTCTTTGCCCGACCCGGGATTCGAACCCAAGACCTCAACGATGTAAACCTACTGTAGTAGAACTACGCCACCGAGGTATTCAGACTTTACCGGTCCAGGGTAATCCCCGGTAGGAAAGGGTAATCCCTTTCTTTAAAGCTTATACCTCTTATCTCCAATGATAATATGGTCTGCCCTCCTAATCGTTAGATACCGTCGTTAAGTCAGGCCAAAATACAGCCAATCATCTTTTTGCTTTTTATATTTTTATCAATCAAATAACACTTATTAGCGGAAACATAAAACAATAAGTGGAAACGAGCCAATAATATTCTTATCATCTGTATCACTCTGTCAGATTAGATAAATTGACCCGCATGCATATAACAAATCTATTTACGTCAGTAATCGACTGTCTATTCAGCATGGGAGTATCTTGCCAAATATTATTTAACAAACCGAAAGGCGGCCACACTCCTGGCCAACCGGTTTCCGGAGTTGTGAAATACGCAGTTGACAAACCATTGGAAGTGAAATATGTGGTATTATCCTTAATTGGAAAAGGATATTGCAGTTGGACAGAGACAATAACCAACAACAACAGTACAGTAACAAAGACTTATAGTGGTAAAGAAACGTACTACGACGCATGCCTCAATGTCATTGAAAGGAAGAAAGGTGAGGATATCGTCACAATTCTTGTGGGCGCTTACGAGTTCCCATTTGAATTCCTCCTGCCAAACAATTTACCACCAAGCTACAAGTCGTATTCCGCTAATATAACATATACGGTACTGCTTAATTTTGAAAGACCAGGCCAGTTTAAATTCAACAAGAGATTTTCCGCAGAAGTGCCTATTGGGAGTTGTATAGAAAGTGATGAGGTCCCAATTGTATTCGGATTGGATAAAACCTTGACCAAGCCATTTTCAAGCCGGAAGCATGTCATTAAACTAAAGGCGGATATGCTCAAGTCGTCATGGGCTCCAGGAGACAAAATTCCACTCTCCCTAATTGTAACTAATGATACAAGTGTAACCATAACTGCTATAAGAACTGAACTAATCCGCTGTGAAACGTTGACGGCTGATTGCAGAGAGAAGAATTATGAACAGTCTATAGTTAAAGGGTGTACAGTAGAAAGCACAAGTATACCCAAGGACTCTATAATAAATATTAATCAAGAAATACCGACATTGCCAGATATGTACTCTGTAACAAATTCCAAAATAATCAGTGTAATATACAAATTGAAAGTAACCGTGAGATTGCCAGTTCCTTATATCAATGCTCAGGTTGAAATCCCTATTGTAATGGGTGAGAAAATAGTAGAATCATCTCAAGAAGGTCCTCCTTCCTACTGGGAAGTCGTGTGTCAAGAAGAAAAGGTGAAGATGTGATGGTCTATATCCGAATTCAGTTTAATCAAAGGAGATGAAAACAAAAATGGATGGATGTAAAGTCGAAGTTTCCGGAACGGATTTAAAGGACTTTTAATTGAAGTGAAAAAAAGTGTAAAAACAAAAATTAATATTAATGACATTATAAACTACTCATTAAAATATATTTATATAAAATTTATGAATGTTTAATATATTTGTTGTTTCTGTAACTAAAATAAACAACATTCGTTTATTCACATTTCATTCATTGATCACAAAATACAAATTCTACTATATATGTATAAATAAAAATTGATATACATATTCCAAATGAAATATATATACATAATTATGTTACACCTGCCGTATTCTCCTCATACGTAGTTTCATCCTACACAGCTACAACTACCTTGAGACCGAGCAAATTTGATGCATTTTACACATAGAGACACAAACGCCTTTTAGTGGCACGACCTTCAGTAATGAAGAACATGACTACAAAGAAGCATTTAACACAGTAAGCTACCTATTAGTGTATGATTGATACAGATGTCATAAATGAATAATTGATATCCTATTCAAAATGTGCCGTCCCCTTCAAAGCCAACAGGCGTGTTATGTTATGGAATGGTCAATACAATACACAAATATTCCATCGCAGTGATTTTGAAAATTCAATTATCTATGTGATATTGGATTTTTCTATTCATTATCAGCCCGGAGTCAGGAATTTGTGCCCGATATGGCGATAGGCTTGCCCCCTATCACATCGTGAGACGGAACATACAAGGCGAAATGTGGGTGTCCTGATCGCGCCTCTGCCTACCCCTTCGGGGATAAAGGCGTGAGTTTATGTATGTATTATCTATGTCTTAAGATCTTCGTCAGGTCATTTAATACATTAAACACTGGAAACTTCCTTGCTACAAATCGCATTTTAATAAAAAGAATCTATCAAATTCTAATCAGCAATATTAATTATACATGAACTTACATACAAACGGTTCGAGTACTGAACCACCATCATTTTGAAGTTAGTTAAAAGTAGGAAAGGAGACAACTACCTACTCGTCACTATCACACTATCAGATTAGATAAATGGACCCGTATGCATATACCAAATCGATTTACGTCAGTAATCGACTGTCTATTCAGCATGGGAGTATCTTGCCAAATATTATTTAACAAACCGAAAGGCGGCCACACTCCTGGCCAACCGGTTTCCGGAGTTGTGAAATACGCAGTCGACAAACCATTGGAAGTGAAATATGTGGTATTATCCTTAAATGGAAAAGGATATTGCAGTTGGACAGAGACAATAACCAACAACAACAGTACAGTAACAAAGACTTATAGTGGTAAAGAAACGTACTACGACGCATGCCTCAATTTCATTGAAAGGAAGAAAGGTGAGGATATCGTCACAATTCCTGTGGGCGCTTACGAGTTCCCTTTTGAATTCCTCCTGCCAAACAATTTACCACCAAGCTACAAGTCGTATTCCGCTAATATAACATATACGGTACTGCTGAATTTTGAAAGACCAGGCCAGTTTAAATTCAACAAGAGATTTTCCGCAGAAGTGCCTATTGGGAGTTGTATAGAAAGTGATGAGGTCCCAATTGTGTTCGGATTGGATAAGACCTTGACCAAGCCATTTTCAAGCCGGAAGCATGTCATTAAACTAAAGGCGGAGATGCTCAAGTCGTCATGGGCTCCAGGAGACAAAATTCCACTCTCCCTAATTGTAACTAATGATACAAGTGTAACCATAACTGCTATAAGAACTGAACTAATCCGCTGTGAAACGTTAACGGCTGATTGCCGAGAGAAGAATTATGAGCAGTCTATAGTTAAAGGATGTACAGTAGAAAGCACAAGTATACCCAAGGATTCTATAATAAATATTAATCAAGAAATACCGACATTGCCAGATATGTACTCTATAACAAATTCCAAAATAATCAGTGTAATATACAAATTGAAAGTAACCGTGAGATTGCCAGTTCCTTATATAAATGCTCAGGTTGAAATCCCTATTGTAATGGGTGAGAAAATAGTAGAATCATCTCAAGGTCCTCCTTCCTACTGGGAAGTCGTGTGTCAAGAAGAAAAGGTGAAGATGTGATGGTCTATATCGGAATTCAGTTTAATCAAAGGAGATGAAAACAAAAATGGATGGATGTAAAGTCGAAGCTTCCGGAACGGATTTAAAGGACTTTTAATTGAAGTGAAAAAAAGTGTAAAAACAAAAATTAATATTAATGACATTATAAACTACTCATTAAAATATATTTATATAAAATTTATGAATGTTTAATATATTAGTTGTTTCTGTAACTAAAATAAACAACATTTGTTTATTCACATTTTATTTATTGATCACAAAATACAAATTCCACAAAACATACATTATTCGTGATATTGATATACATATTCTAGATGAAATATATGTACATAATTATGATACACCTGCCGCATTCTCCCCATCCGTAGTTTCATCCTACACAGCTACAACTACCTTGAGAGAAGCTCAGTACCGAGCAAATTTGATGCATTTAACACACAGAGACACAAACGCCTTAATAGTGGCACGACCTTCAGTAATGAAGAACATGACTACGAAGAAGCATTTAACACAGTTAGCTACCTATTAGTGTATGATTGATACAGATGTCATAAATGACTAATTGATATCCTTATCAAAATGTGCCGTCCCCTTCAAAGCCAACAGGCGTGTTATGTTATGGAATGATCAATACAATACACAAATATTCCATCGCAGTGATTTTGAAAATTCAATTATACATGTGATATTGAATTTTTCTATTCATTATCAGCCCGGAGTCAGGAATTTGTGCCCGATATGGCGATAGGCTCGCCCCCTATCACATCGTGAGACGGAACATAGAAGGCGAAATGTGGGTGTCCTGATCGCGCCTCTGCCTACCCCTTCGGGGATAAAGGCGTGAGTTTATGTATGTATTATCTATGTCTTAAGATTTTCGTCAGGTCATTTAATACATTAAACACTGGAAACTTCCTTGCTACAAATCGCATTTTAATAAAAAGAATCTATCAAATTCTAATCAGCAATATGAATTATATGAACTTACATACAAACGGTTCGAGTACAGAACCACCATCATTTTGAAGTTACTTAAAAGTAGGAAAGGAGACAACTACCTACTCGTCACTATCACACTATCAGATTAGATAAATAGATACGTATATATGAACCAAATCGATTTCCATCCGTCATCGACTGTCTATTCAGCATGGGAGTAACTTGTCAAATATTGTTTAACAAACCGAAAGGTGGCCACGCTCCTGGCCAACCTGTTTCTGGAGTTGTTAAATACGCCGTCGACAAACCATTGGAAGTGAAAAATGTAGTACTATCCTTAACCGGAAAGGGATATTGTAGTTGGAGAGAATCGACAACCAACGGCAACGTTACAGATTCGAAATCCTATAGTGGTAACGAAACTTACTACGACGCATGCATCAACGTCATTGAAAGGAAGAAAGGTGAGGAAATCGTCACAATTCCTGTGGGGGCTTACGAGTTCCCATTTGAATTCCTCCTGCCAAACAATTTACCACCAAGCTACAAGTCGTTTTCCGCTAATATAACATATATGGTACTGCTGAACTTTGAAAGACCAGGCCTGTTTAAATTCAACAAAAGATTTTCCGCAGAAATACCCATTGGGAGTTGCGTAGAAAGTGATGAGGTCCCAATTGTGTTCGGATTGGATAAGACCTTAACCAAGCCATTTTCAAGCCGGAAGCACGTCGTTAACCTAAAGGCGGAGATACTCAAGTCGTCATGGGTTCCAGGAGATGAAATTCCACTTTCTTTAGTTGTAACTAATGATACCAGTTTAACTTTAACAGCCATAAGAACTGAATTAATACGCTATGAGACTTTGACAGCCGATTGTGGAAGCAAGAAATATGGAATTTTTGTAGTTAAAGAATGTACAGTACAAAGCACAAGTATACCCAAGGATTCTATGGTTAATTTGATCCAAGAAATACCGACATTGCCAGATATGTACTCTGTAACAAATTCCAAAATAATCAGTGTAATATACAAATTGAAAGTAACCGTGAGATTGCCAGTTCCTTATATAAATGCCTATGTTGAAATTCCTATTTTAATCGGAGAGAAAATAGTAGAATCATCCGAAGAAGATCCTCCTTCTTACTGGGAAGTCGTTTGTGAAGAAGAAAAAGTGAAAATGTGATAATACAATGTCGGTATTAAATATCAAAAGGTATGCAAATCAAACTGGATGGATCTAAGGGCCAACACTTCCACAATGGATTAAAAGGACTTTGACTTAAAGTCCAAAGCTTAACTATAGGCTGTGAAATAATATGTAAAATTAATGATAGTAAAAATTAACTTTAATTAATGTGATACTAAATTTGCTTTAAATATACATATTTATAAATATATATTTCATCAAAATAAAATGATATTCGTTAAAAAACACATTTTTTTATTTATCACAAAATATAAATTTAACAAAACTACAGTTGCGCTGCTATTTTTAGTTGTATTGAAATATTCACCTGCCTCCTCCTCCCGATACGCAGTTACATCCAGCATAGAATCATTATAAAACCTTTTCACCACAAATTTCACTGATTATAATCACTGCCAAAGTTCCGCTACCATTATTTTATATACAGATTAAACCAATTATAAAAAATTAAATTCTATTCATCATCATCCTTTTCATTGAAGTCTTCGTCAGCTTTTTCATCTTGTTCTTTCATTGCCTCCCAATACGACGGTGGCGGGTCGGAATACACGGGCACTTCACAATTGATATCACCAACTTGTACCGGAATCTCCAGCGTGGCATTGATGTAGGGCATCGGCAATTGCGCTGTTATCTTCACTATATATTCCCTTGACACCAACTTTGAATTTTCTAATGATGTATTATTAGAAGGCACGGTAATTATTATCAACGTGTTTTGAGATTCCCCGCTGTTTATCAAAGTCGTTTTGGTTTCTGTGTTAGGCACATCTTCCGCAATCGTTACGTCAGCATGTGCTCTTGGCTTAAAAGTATGCACTTCTTTGAGTTTGGTCTCCACTGCCTTTATAGTAACATTTGTATCGTTAAGTATTTCATAGTTTAACTCAATTTTTCCACCTGTTTGTATGACGCAACTTTCCACATTAGCTTTGATGTTCACTATGCTGGATTTAGTTTTAAACGGTTGGAATAGCTTCTTCCGTTGGCCAAATACGGTTGGGGATGTTGGCAAGCGAGGTTTCAGACCTGAGACAACAGTAATCACCTTTTTGAAATGTTTGTTGAATTGGAACAGGCCAGGCCTCTCGAATTTTATACGCACGTAGTAGGTGATGTGACAGCGAATTGAATATGACGGATGGAGCTCATCATAGTTGAACGATGGAGGTATATCTTCAGGCAGTTGGAAGCTGAAGTTCGTCTCATATTGCCCACAGGCTAGAACCGATCCTTTAGAGTTGTATTGCATGATATGATCGATGTCCACGTATTCTTCACTGTTTGTAAATACGTCACGTTGATTCCTCCTTCTCCGTCTTCGGTCTTGCACCCTTAAATATCCATTGCCTTTTAACGACACCATTGTTTTAGTAACAGTGATCTCCTTGTCCACAGCATACTTTATGATCCCCGAAACCGTCTCGCCGGGAACGAACGCACCATCGATTGGTTTGAATAAATTGATTTCACAAAATATTCCCATTTTTTATTTAATTTATCTCGTTCTGTAAATCCTTATTACAATCGAAATGTCCGATTATCAGAGAGGTAGCTTTGAAATGAATATTTTCAAAAATCTTCATACTTTTATCTATATCGATGTAAAGATAGTTGCCTGTTTATCGTTATCTACGTCACTTTGTTTGTTTCATAGTTATCATTAAATTGCGTCACTTCAAGATAGCACAATCACAAACATACCACGCCTACTGTTTACCTACAATATATATCCGGTTTTGAAAAACATCAATCTTATTGATTTAAGTATATTATTTATTTGTATTGAAAGCGAACAGTGGCTATAGTCGCAGTGGTGATTACTAATAAAGCCATCATACTTCGTCATGTATGGCGAAAAATGGCGAAATTTTTCATCAATGTGTATTACAGATATTAAATAAAATGAGCCTTCAATTAGCCTACATACCGTAGCTTTTTGTAATTATTTCTATGGTACGAATTTAGAAAGTGAATGTTTTTCTCAAGATGCGGCTCATTGATAAAGCGTCTATTTGTACTTTAAGAAGACACTAAAAACACATATCTAGCCTGCGGGAAACCGGCTTTGTTTTACAAAAAGCTTTAAGATTAATTGTATTAATGTTAGGTTGGGGAACAAAGTCTACTTAGTTCCCCTATTTAACCCAATACGGGTTGAGGTACGAGAAAATTTTATTAAAACAATAATGAGTTTTGTGTGACAATTTCAAATTCAATCTGTATATTATTGTCAAGTAAATTACTCCGAAAAAAATAAAAAATCAAAGGAGGGTTTGGGAGAAGGAGAAGGGTTTTTAAAGGCGAAATAGCCGAAGTGCCACATAACCATAACTCCCCTCACAAAGCCCTACACAAGGAAATTCACGCAATAATCATTATCATTACAGCAAACGACTGCCAAAGTTTAATTCCAAATGGGCAGAAATTAAACCGAATTGGCAACAACGTATCTAAAGGGTGCCGAATTTTGTTCTAAATTAAACTGGTAAGTTCGAATTAAATTAAAATGAGGGTCCTCCAACGATTGACCAAGACATAAAAGGGATAAATTTGTTTTTAATTTGAAAATTGTTTGAATTGATCGAATGTTTCAATGTCCGACATTGTATGATTGAGTTATCAAAGATAAAGGGATTCTTTGGATGCATCGGGCTGTTTAAATTAAAACTTCATTATCCTATTATAGAAAATAATATAAAACTGGCATAATTTGTCGAGCGGTAAAGGTTTTTAAATTCTCTGTGGTAATGCTTTGGCAGTTGCTTTGTCATGATACCATAAACAAATGAAATATGTACCTCATTTTATTAATAACTTTGTTGAAATACTTGAAATCAAATCCATAAATATTAGTAACATGACATGTTAGTATTTTTCGCGCAATATTTCTGTTCCATAAACGATACGAAACAAACACATTTTTACCGCCAATATATGAAAGATATGCTAACGCTAAGCGGCGATTAGATATTTTTAGAAAATATTTATATAAAAATAAAAACATTACGCAATTACAAGCAAACATATTTTATGAACACGTTTCAATGGAATGTCATCCATTTTTGTCCCGCCCTCACATACACTACAACTCCAGTAAGTCAGGATGGACAGTGGCATGCATTTTAATCATTGAGTCGAGGATTAATCAAGGAGTCAAGGAGCACTGACGCTTCAAGGAGCACTGACGCTTGGCGAGTCTCCGAGAATTGTCCTGTCTTTAAGCTGCAAAGATAGACAACCTCCGTAGTGAAATTGGTTACACGTCGCGTCGGCTGTGAAACGAGCGGCCGCGGGTTGGATCACCGCATCGTACCAAATATTTGCGCAATTCACAGCTATTCGTTTCTGGTCTAGGTGTTTATGAGATCAAAAATTCTCTCTTAGTTTCTGATACCCACAACACAAGACTCGATCTTAGTGTGGGGTCAGGACTATGTTTGTGTGTTATTGTTGGATGTATTTATTATTTATTTTTTTATTTATTAATCAAATAGTAAAATTAATAGGAGTTTGCTCTGAATCTTTACGTGATATACCTCCACTCTATACATAAAGAACAAAGCACTTTAAAAAGTACTTCTTTAATTGTAAAATAATTCCTATTTTTATAGATCCATTCTTTGAAAAAAATGTGCTTAGAAATATTTCCCAAAAATAATGTCTGTCTGTTACGCGAGCGTGTGTCGGACACGACCTTGCCGTAGTAACAGAATTGTTTTCAATCGGTACCTACACGATATAACTCCACTCCTTATTTATTAAGAAATTGTAAATTTAAATGTATTCCCAAATAACTACCAACTCAAATACTATTGGACATATTGAGACTTAACATTTTATGTCTCAGGATGGCGAGCGCAGTAGAATGCCAAGCATTGCGTTGTGCTTGCTTTCATGGTGTTGTATGGTTTTCTACTGTCCATGAGGGGTCGTATCGCTTACCATCAGGCGAATGGCATGCTTGCCTCGCTATTCCTAAAAATAAAAAAATAAAACATAACTATCTTCCATTCGTGGCTTTTTTGCCGTTTTAAATGGACCGAATTTATTATTGCAATTTATTTTAAATTGAAAATTTTTACTTTCCGTTCCGATAAAAAATATTGTTTTATTTGCAGCTTACAAATAAATAACGCGTGTGCCCGAAAGTCGACTATCCCCTTTGATAACATTATTACCTGTGCTTCCTCATCCTCGCCATAATTTTTCATTGCGTCCATCCGTTAATTTGATCCCGTAGATCCCCGTCTTATTGCGGTGGCGGAAGAAGAAAATATGGCCCGGGGGAGCGTGGGGCGCTCTGGCAATGTTTCAACTTGTAATACAGGGCTCTACGCATTCCGTGATTTCCATGATCAATCAAGATAAAGAGGAATTAACATTTTTATATTGGAAATAGAGCTGTATCTGATGTTAAGTGCAGTGATTGCCCAATACGAAGATTCACTGCGAGACGTAACAATTACGTTGGTCTAGTCGGAAACACATGTAGCTAAGAATTTGGCCATAATGGTGAACTTTACAACTTATTTATCGTGGTATATCGTAATAATTTCCTACAACTTTATTACATATGTATACATAAACTCACTCCTTTTCCTAGAAATAGTAAGCAGAGGTTCTTCTGGTACCAACCAAGACACCCACGTTTTGGAGACAAGCCTATCGCCATGTCGAGCCTAAATTGCTGACTCCAGGCTGATAATGAATAGAAAAATCCAATACCACTTGTCCCACCCGGGATTCGAAACCGAGACCTCAGCATTGCAACCATACCGTAGTACAACTACGTCAGTAAGGCAGTTATTGAAAACTTAGAATAAATCCAGCCCCAAGATAGCCTAGAAGAAGAAACAGCGAAATTAAAGAATTTTTTATAATAAACCTGTAACATGAAATACCTTAAACATAAAACCAGAAAATTAGAACACGAAAATCTAACTCCACTGTCGGCCCTTGGGCCATTTGATTCGTCGTAATGATAAACACCATATAACAGACGTCTCATTAAAATAAACTACTCGAATAATCTTCAATAGGGCGTAAAAACCGTAAAGCTTTAATTAAATACGTGGCCAACCGCCATTTTTAACTTGTGCACATTTTTTCAGTCTTGGAATTAACAGACCCCACTTCATTTGCGTCAAACTCAACCCTAGCCCCTCGAGCCAAGGTCCAAATTCGAGTGGAGGCGAGTTCTTCTAATAAAACAAGCCTGGAGCACGAGAACACTCGTGCAGTTATAAGGGCCTACCGGCATTGAAAAGAGGCCCTAGGGCAGCGGATTTCAAAGTTTTTCCACTCCCTTGTCCAAGGTCCTCTAAATTGCTCTATTATGTGCCAACAATACACTTTTTGGGCCAGTATTTTTCGTTAATTAAATCTGCTTATTCTAATTCTAAATTTGAATTTGAAAGTGGAACGCTATTTTTTTATAACCAGTTTTTTTGACAAAGGCGCTAGGATTCGAGGGTTACGTTGAAAGTTTGAGAGTCACTTACCGTGAAGTGTACTTTTTGTATGTGAGTCATCGGATTTTCTGTCGGGACAGCTGGTCTCGACACTGGAGTGTCATCGGAGATAAAAGGTAACCTTGCTAGGCCAGCGATATTAATGGAAAAATGTATAATACTCCAGTTACTTGAGAGTCTTGAAAAATATCTTTGAGATGCTTATCAATTTCCGGTGAATTAAAATTAATCTTTAGAAGTTTTTTGATGATATTATAACCTTTTTGAAGTGAAACTTCTTTATCGGGGTTGGAAAAAATTTTTCGTTACGCGTCACATTCTTCCGTTACGCGCCATCTTTTTTTATTTAGTAAATTAGTACCCACTTCAGTAAGCCACACCCCCAACCGTTTCCAAGCCCCACCCAAAATTTTAAGTCCCACCCACTTTTTTGTAATTTGATCCTTACCCCCCCTCTGGCCTTCCCCCACCCTAAATCCAAAACAGTGCCCAATAGCCTCCCCACGAAACCTCCCCCCCCGCTTACCCCCACCCTAAAAATTTTACCTCACCCCCCCTACTCATATCTCCGGCATTATCCATCGTAGACCCACCGACCTTGGGTTCATTGGAACCGGCTCGGTGAGGGCTACAATCCTGCCCCAACAGAATTCCCGAATTCCCCCGCCACAACTTTCCCCACCCAAAAATATTTTAAGGTGCCCAATAGCCTCCCCACGAAACCTAACCCCCCCGCCCCTACCCCCACCTAAAATTTTTACCTCACCCCCCCTATTCCTATCTCCGCCAATATCCATCGTAGACCCATCGACCCTGGGTTCATTAGAACCGGCTCGGTGAGGCCTACAATCCTGCCCCAACAGAATTCCCGAATTCCCCCTCCACAACTTTCCCCACCCAAAAATATTTTAAGGTGCCCAATAGCCCCCCACGAAACCTAACACCCCCCCCCCCGCTCCTACCTCCACCTAAAATTTTTACCTCACCCCCCCTAAACCTATCTCGGACAATAAAGGTCGTGGACCCACCGAGCTTGGTATCCTCGGAACCGTCTCGGTGAGGGCTACAAATTGGCCCCGATAGAAATCCCAAATTCCCTCAAAAATTTCCCCCCTCCTAAACTTAAACTTTATTTAATTTAGCTTTATTTTACCAATTCTGTAAATTTGTAAATAGTAGATCATTTTTCGAAAAATGATGTCATAAAGAAGTTTCACTTCTTACGTGTGTACACTAATACACACACACATTTTTTTGTATAAAGTTAATTTACATAGCGAAGACATAAATCAAAGTCAACCATTATTAAATTACTTTACATGTATTTAATGGGAATTTTCTTGGATTTAATATGTTTTTAAATAAAATGGCGTCACGCAGACAATTGTATTTTTTCTAAGACATGTAGGCGTGGGATTTTTTAATTATATTCAACTATTCTCAAAATACAAAAGGAATTGCTAATTAAAAGTCAAATTGCAAGTAGTTACTTGGTCGTTATAGTCCGTAGAACTTGGCGCTCTATAGTCTACCTATCCCAAAAAGACACAGTGAATTTATGTATGTATAATCTCACCTCTTATTATGAAAAGTGAATCTACTTTCGTTTATTCACTAAAGAATTTTACTGTTTCACTTTCAAATTTTATCACTTATTATAAAAATCAAGACTTTAAAAAATAAAACGCCTTATCAAAACTCATAGCAATTTCACTCTCCTACGCTTTTATCTCGTGCACAGGCGTTATAATACATTAAATAGTGACGTCACTCTCCGATACGCAATACCATTAAGCAAAACAATGGCTAAACAATATCTGCCGCAGCATTTCAAATTAAAAGTTTTCTATCAGCGGCTCGCCACTGAAATACGCTATTACTGTTCAACAGTTAATGGAATATTATAGCAAAACTTCTAAATACTTCACGATTCTCGGTTTTGGGGAGTAATTAGGCAGAACAATAAGCTGGTTATTTGAAGGAATTTGGGAAGTCGGCGCCATCGCGATTTGTGTAAGTAATATTTAAAAATATTCTTATAGGCTTGCATCTTGCTGTCTTATTAATAATCAGTTTAAAAACCTATTTATGTTATAGATTTTTGTCCTCCTCGCCTTTTGAATTTTAACACTTTGTTGAACTGTAAAAATACCAGATATAAAAATAATCTTAACTAATCCCTAACTAACAGGTCTGAAAACGCATTATTTTTAATAGCCATAATAATGAGAAAGGAAAATAATTTTCCACTACAGCGAAAATACTTTAACACTTTCGTAAAAATTAAGGTATAATGGGGTTGGCATGTCCACATGAACAAAAATCCCGAAAAATACTTAGATTAAAAAAAGGTAGGCGCTTAAATTTTCAATTTACATATTCATTTCAATTTACACCAATATTGTTTTATCCTTACCAATATTATTAACCCAAAAGAGTATTTGTTTGTTTGTTACGCTTCTAAGCTTTAACTACTAAACAGATTATCGGAAACTTTTCATACACCACTCACCAGAGGTACAGAGAAGGATTTAAAGTACTTTTTATACAGAAAGCAAAAACGGATTTGGATGTTTTTTCAAATTACTATCGCAGTGAATGGCGAGAGGAGCATGCCATTTGTCTGATGGTAAGCGTTACCACCGCTCATCGACAGTAGCAAAATAAAACAACACCATGAATTACAAAAAAATGCTTGGCATTCCACTGCGCTCGCCATCCTGAGGCATAAGATATTAAGTCTCATTATGTCCAGTAGTTACTTTGGCTACAATGTCCTTCAAACTGGAACGCAACAATGCATTTTCACTGCTGTTTGGCGGGAGAAATAGACATTGCGGTGAGGTATAAGAAAATAACTATGAGACGGATCACACAAAAATTCCGCGGTAGTGAAGCATATAAACGCAGCCTACCGACATAATAGCTGAGAGACAGATACAATAATTTCAATTTACGGTATATCTAAAGGTGGACGGACGACCTGGTTCAGGTCGAAGGAAATCGCTGGATGCAGTCTGCTTCCAACAGGTCTATGTGGTGAACTATGAGGCAGACCTATGTTCCGCAGTGGACTTCCTGTTTGAAAAAAAGAAGAAGATATCTAAAAAATACACTGAACTAAATCCCATAATCGCCCACAGCTGATCTGCTCCCACTACTGCTGGGACTCCGCTACAACACAAACTTTGATAGCGAAGGGTTGGGCCCTCGTAGGCATGATAGAAATTCTATAATGCCTACACTTCCTAACGATATTTGCCTTTACCTTAAAGTGCGTGGTAATTGATTAATACACACATGACGCCAAAAATTCAGTCTGCCGACTCCGAAAAAATATTTCTTCCTGCCCCTAGAGCACACGGGCAAAGCCGAGCACATAATCTAGTATCTCTATATTTCTGTCACAGACCTTTGACGTAGGTAAATTTAATATCTCACAATGCGCGCAATTTTCGACCTTACCGCCAAGGAGTGCACGTCAAAGACTTGAAGTGACCCTTAGCCTGATTCTTGAGAGAAGTGGGTTGTAATTCTTGGCTGGATATATCCATTTGATGTCCATATTTCACTAGAATTCAGTGAGGGTGGATTACTTTCGGTCAATTTAATACGGCATTCTGAAAACTATATTGAATAAGTACAATCAGGAAATATAATATAACTGATTAACATTGTATTTTTTAAGCTTACGTTTATAACTAACAATACACTACTATAATATCCATTTATTTTAATTGTATTCTTTGCTGCACTCGAAAAGTACAAAAAAAATTAAAGAATACAGATGACGGTCTTATCGCTTTAGGCGATTTCTTACAGACAACCTTTGGATTGATATAAGAAAAAATAAATCAAAATATAATTATTAACTTATGCTAGTAGTGACATCCCTGCGGTACCTTTTTCTAATTTTTCATTGATAACTCCAGGACTTATCAATTACTCCACAAAAAAACATCTTGATAAAGAAAGGGAAAATAATACTGAACTTATGCTATACTTCTTCCCAGTCGTGTTCTTCATTACTGAAGGCCGTGTTCCTTAACGGCGTTCATGGATATGTGTGTCAATTTTATCCAATTTGCTCGGTTCTGAGCTTCTCTTAAGGCAGTTGTAACAGAGATCCCAGCGAGCTCACTTGATCTAACCAGCTGCTGTACCTGGGCGCGGGGTCCTTTCCCTTCCACTTTACCAAACACTATCAGCTTGTCAATGTTATGTGCTTGACGACGGGCAATGGGACCAAAATAACATAGAATCCTCTGGTGACAGACCGTCGAGAGTCTGGTTCTTAAACGTAGCTGTTTGGAGGCGGTTCATGGTATGCGGAGCATTCTTCGCCAACGCCATATCTCGAAGGCGTCTATTTTCTAAATTATACTATACGAATCGTAATCGTAGTTTATTTTCACAAGCATTATTAAACAACGAAAATTAACAAAATCTAATCTCACAGAATTCAATTTCATTATACCCTTTAGACCCAAACAATTAGTAGACGTATATAACAATTCTAGATTTTAATTACTTCTTGTTTATATTTTATCAAGGGGCTTTGCGAATGACGTAAATCTAAGCCTTTAGCTTTTATTTAAGTATTAATTGCCAATAATCAATTAATTTAAAATAGTTAAAGGATGTAATGGACGGCAACAATATTGTTATTGGGCCTTTTCGAAATTAATTTCGGGTGAGTAATATTTCCATAAATATTTTAATTAAATAATAGCCTCCGTGGCGCAGTTGGTTAGACGCCGGCTGTGAAACGAGAGGCCGCGGGTTCGATCCCCGCACCGAGAGAAATGTTTGTGCGGCCCACAAATATTTCTTTCGGGTCTGGGTGTTTGTGAGACCGAAAAGTCTCTCGTAGTTCTGATACCTGCGACACAAGACTTAATTGATCTTAATGTGGGGTCGGGACTATGTGTGTGACTGTTGGGTGTATTTATTTATTTATTTATTTAATATTACAAAGTTATTATGTTAAATGTTCGTGGTAATTTAGATATTTTGTTTTTACGTTTGTGGATCACACAAACATTTTGTCTCAGTGCTGGGATCGAACCCGCCACCTCTTGGTTCACAGCTGGCGTCTAATCAACTGCGCCACGGAGGCAGGTGGTTTTAATTCATTTGACCACCAATCTCAAACATACACCATGTTCCTATAACTAAACACATTTTTATACCACCCTAAGATCGTTACACCAAGTCTTGTCGTCCCAATCTTTATTAAGCACAGTTAACCCTCGTAAGTACAGTAAGCGGCCTATGTGATGCACACGGGTAATGCAGGTATTACGGTACAAACGACCCGCAATAACCCTGCATGAGGCTGGAATTACGGGTTAAAAGTGTTAATACAAAAGTGTTTACTGGTATGTCTTCGCTTTAAAAGAAAATTATATTGTGTGTTAGAAGGAACGGTAGCTTAATTGTTTTTTTTTATACAGGGTATATTAAGACTGCGACAGAAAAAGAAGCCAGGTGGTAGCTTTAGTGGTTCCAAACACGATACAAATAAAAATTTCGCCAAAACAGTAACAGATATTTTATAGAATTTTTTAAAAATCATCGTGTTTGGGTGGTTAATACCTAGTTTTTGCGAAAACACTAATTTAAACCCTTACGTACCATTGCGTCTTTAAAAATAAAGAGGTGTACGTCTTTATTTTAGGAAAATTATGTATTTATCACCCAAATACGACGATAAGTAAAAAAATACAAAAAAAAGTTGTCGTTTTTCTTTGCGAAATTTTTACTTGCGTTGTGTCTGAAGTCACTAATACTACATCCTGGCTTTGTTTTCGGTCGCGGTCTTGATATACCCTGTATATTGGCTTAATATTGTGACTGCCATGGTCATAAGGTAAGTGTAATAAAATTCAAATAGAGTTTATATTGTGGCATAACATCGTTGTCTCTCGAATTATGATAGCTTGGTTTTAATCGAAACTCGAAACATTATATTGTGTCTCACTATGGCGTTTTTTATAACGTACGATGAGTTATGAAAATAGATACAAATATTTACCAACAAATTGTAATCCTAGCAATCCATCACACTGAAACGTAATAGTTCCCGCCAAACAGCAGTGTTAATGCGCTGTTGTGTTCCGGTTTGAAGGACATTGTAGCCAGAGTAACTACTGGACATATTGAGACTTAACATCTTATGTCTCAGGATGGCGAGCGCAGTGGAATTCCAAGCATTGCCTTGTAATTCATGGTGTTGTTTAGTTTTGCTACTGTCCATGAGCGGTCGTATCGCTTACCATCAGGCGAATGGCATGCTCGTCTCGCCATTCATTGCAATAAAAAAAAAAAAAAAAAAAGTTAACTTGTTACTTAACGTCTGTTCTCGTGAGACAACGGTACAGCCCTGATCGAACCGACCCATTTGTGAACGATAGAGATGAATGAAATAGCATAGCTTCAAGAGTGTCAGCGTTTGGTGGCAAAATTTCGACTCTTCGTTACTTTTAAATGGAATTGAAAAGTGGTCAAAATAAAAATATACCGGGTATATCAAGGCTGCGACCGAAAACGAAGGCAGGTGGTTGTATTAGTGGCTTCAGACACAACGATACAAAAAAATTCGAAAAAAATAATCCTCAATTTTTTGTGGAATTTTTTTTGGGTCGTATTTGGGTGATAAATACGTAGTTTTCCTAAAATAAATATGTAGGTACACCTTTTTATTTATAAAGACGCAACGGTACGTAAGGGTATTTTCGCAGAAACTAAGTATTTGCCACATAAAAACGATGATTATTTTTTTAAATGAAAAAAAAATCTGCCATTTTTTTTTTGCGAAATTTTGAGTTGCTTTGTCTGTGACCACTAAAACTACCACCTGGCTTCGGTTTTCGGTCGCGGTCTTGATATACCCGGTATGATACTTCGAACATTACAAGCTTAAAAATCAAATTACATTGCTCGCTCAAACATAATAAAATGGCGTAAATTAAAGCAACTTCCACATTTAATTCTAAAGAGGAAACGTAATGAAATCAGGCCAATTTAATACAAGTGCACATTTATTAAGATTTCAGTAGTCGTTCCATTATAATAAACTTAATTTGCGCTCGGCCTCGGTCTGAATGCAAAGGCTAATTGTAGTGGACAAATTAGACTCAACTTAATGAAAAGAATTTAGTTCTACGCTGACTATTGCGTGGGAGGGGAGACCTCTTTAATTACATGATGTCCTGGTACATAATGCTCTTTACGACCTTATTGGCTTCGTAAAAACCTATGAAACACATTTATTCATCGTATAATTTGGTAATTTGTTATTTATAGCCAAAAATAATGGCAATGAAAGACATCGTGATGAAGTCGCATAACTGAGTACGTATATTTTTTTTAACCACCTCGAGACAGTGACTACATTAAATCCGGCATACGAGCATACAGGTCACCTGATGGTAAGACATCACTGGCGCCCATGAACCTCCACAACGCTTGATCATAAATGTTGCCAACCCATCGAATCAGGAATGGGGGTAAGGAAGAAGGATGGGAAAAGGAAAGTATTGGGCATCCGGCAATTTCACACATCGAACCAAAAACGACAGCAAAGCGGTCGTTTCGAGTCGATCTCCTGTGAGACAGTAATACAGCCCCGGGCGAGCCTGCCCATTCATACGGAGTCATGGCTGACAACAGCATGGATCTACCACAAAATACTAGACCGGTGCAATGTTGGAAATGATTGACTGATATGCCTATGACTGCTTCGGTGGCGTAGGTGTACAGTAGAATTACAAAACTGAGGTCTTGGGTTCGAGTCCAGGGTTGGGCAAGGTGTGATTGTGTTTTTCTGTTCATTATCCGCCCTGATTCAAGAATTTTATGGCGATAGGGGCCGCCCCATAACACATCGTGGGACGAAACATACAAGGCGAAATGCAGGTGTCCTGGCGGCGCCTCTGCCTACCCCTTCTGGGATAAAGGCGTGAGTTTATGTATAATAATAATAATAAATACACCCAACAGTCACATACATTATACGGATTTTATCGCGATTTGGTTTAATTTTTACATTTTTTGACCTCCCGACATTTCGAATGCTTTACAGCTTTCGTGGTCTCGGGGCGGACTGAGGTATTAGATAATAAAAAAAATTGTAAAAATGAAACCAAATCGCGATAAAATCCGTAGAAAATAGTTTTATTTCAATGTGTAACATTCGCGTAAATCTAAGAAACCTTTATTAGATATCTTGAAAATAATACATGAAGTTAAGGACGAAGGTAGTGAAACCTAACATAGTAGATCTTATTTCAATGTTTCACTAAACTATGAGCATAGAAATCGTAAAAGGGATATCATATATTTACAACCCGTTTTATAGCCTATCTATGAAATTATAGGTACAATGATTGATTTACTGCGTCGTAAAACGAAGCCTTCTAATATTAAATAATTTGCGTGGGACGACGAGGGAAAGCGTTTTTGTATGTAGAATTAATTGATTCTAACATAATTAAAAACAATAACTTTTGTAAGTTGTTCGTATCAGCTTATATACCCACTGGAGAATTATTAATAATACGATTTAGACGATGTTTTCCTTCACCGTTATAGTGCGTAATTGACTATCAATACACACGACTCCGAAAATTCAGATTTGTGCTCTGGGATTTGAACCGACGACCACCGTGAATGTTGATGGAGTGTTGTCCATTACGAACAGGCCACCACGCACTGCGAGAGGTCGCGTGTTCGATCGCACCTTTTTTATGACGACACTTAATGATTTTTATTTATTTTTAAATTTAATGGACTCTTACAATTTTGTAAATCCATTTTCGTCCATGATTTGACGCAATTGCAAAACGTTTACCACTTAATATTTTGCGCCAAGCCCTAGTAATTTTATTTTATTAAATTAAATTGTTTGATATATTTGGGTGTGCTTATCATGCAAGATAACCTTCAACCCTTATTTGTATGAAATATTTAATTACTAAGCCGAAGTACAGGTCTGGGTGGCGCCGCAGATGGTTTAAATAATGATTTAACAGTACACTTAACGTTATGAATTATTTTTATTGTTATATGTTTTTCCATAAGGATAATACTGTTGTTTCTATTAGTTGTAATGTAAATATTTATACAGTGTTAAAAAAATGTGTGATGAAATTACTGCTAATGGTTGCCACACACGTAACGATAACTGTGCAAGTGTGAGTTTGCACCAGTATACTAGAATGTGTGTGGGAAAATAACTGCGCAAACTTCGTTCCAATGTTCAATTCAGGACTTGTGTAAGCTCGCGTTAACATACGTGGCAAAAGAGTGGTGGATTGATTGGTGATTTTCTTCGAAATTACACTTTGTTTTGTATCAGCCCATATACGTCCCACTGAAGGGCACGTGCCTACTCTACATCTCAAATGATACTTAGTTAAACACAAATATTGTACCATTACCTGTTTCTCTATACTCTCTAGTCACAGCGCACCTATTTTTAACGAAAATAAAATATATTTTCTGATAAATCGGCACCATTTATACCAATTCTATTTTTGACAAATAACAAGCTCAATTTACCTCCTTTAAAGCCACAAATAAGGGGTCTCCTATCAAATCATAATTCTTGCAAACAAAGCGACCGAAAAACAGATTTCAACGCTATACAATTTTCGCATCATCTCGTTTTATTCTGAAGTCAATGAAATCGCGTTCGCCGCAAATGTCCTCTCTGATACGCTATTAGCGAACGTATCGGTCCCATTCACGAGAGAGATCAAAGCGAGGGACAAAATCTATACGACTAACTATTGACTATCTTAAGAGGAGTGGTACAAGAAAGAAATGTTCAGAAGGTATGAATTGCATAAATTTTTGGATGGATTTTTTTTTTCATTTTTCGATTTTCTTTAAATGTGGCATGTAAAATCAATATTTTTTATGAAATTATTGACATCATCGTTAACTACAAAACAATATAACATTGAAATGACAATGTCACAAATTATTAAAAGTGCAAAAAATAGTGCGAAGATAATTAAGATCTTTCTTTATGAAATACTGCTATTAAACTCGGTGAATTCGAAGAAACTTGAACCTATACTAACTCCAGCGTTCTAATCTTTATACACCACATTGGTTATTAAAAATACAAACTTTGAAGAACTCCCAACATTTGTGTGTTAATTAAACTATACTATACTGTATCAGCACATAACCGCCTCCTGCTTAGCACGGGCCTCCTCTGCAACCAGGAATTCGATTGAGAGGGGTTAAGATAGTCCTCCAGCTCACCAAGTACGGGTTGGCGGACTTTCATCATCATCATTCATCATTTCAGCCCGTATTCATCCACTACTGGACATAGGCCTCTTTATTGCACCACTTTGTACGGTCTTCTGTCAATCTTGTCCATGCTTTGCGTTGAATGCTCCTCGTTGGCGGACTTTACATACCAAAGATTTTATTTCAATTCTCTATATAGAGAACTTCACAGTAAACCATAATATTCTAAAATATCCAACTCTAATTGTTAATCACCCAACACAAGCACTTATATACCTTATCTTAGTCACTGCTTGACGTCCATCAATAATTTAATTAAATTTGAGCCATCGGCAGCGGCCTTTGCTGTGGCGCTCACGTCCTGAGGGGGCGATAGGCTCGTAATTGGGGAAATCTTGTTTGGACGAAGGTCGGACATGCGGCAAGACGCTACGCACAGGTTACATAAGGTAATAAATGTGCTTCTATTTTACTAAGGCTTTTGTTTTCATTGTTGGGGGTTTTTAGAATAAAGGCTGTTTGGAGGATTAATGGAGGCAGGTAGATAAAGTTAAACTGAGTATTTTAAATAGAAATATTTGTAAGGAGCATGTATAATGCAAAAAAGAATAGGCACCGAGCTCCGGAGCTCGGCGAGTCTCTTAGGGACACTAGCTTGTCTTTAAACCTCATCAGAAAAAAAAACAAAGAAAGGAGGAGTTGAAAGCAAATAATTGTCCACTTCTCTCCGCAAAGCGGGTCAGTAAATATTGAGCTGACATGTATCAACTACAGGGTATCTCAAGACCGCGACCGAAAACGAAGCCAGGTGGTAGTATTAATTTCAGATACTTCAGTATTGGTAGAAAGTGAAGCAAGATTTGGCAGCATTGTATACACCCTGATGCAGATATATAGAGAACAGTAAAAATCTGTTACGAGTCACGCAACTTTTAAGGTCAATTATGAAGATGGAAATTAAATTGCTTAATTAAGGTAACACGCAACCGTGCTCTATTATAACGGTAGAAACTTTTATCATATTGCGGATGTCGCAAAGCATTTGGCATGGATAAAATCTATAATGTTTTTGACGTGGTTTGAAAGGTCGACAAAGAGTGGGGTTCTTATGTTAGATAAACGCTAGGGGATTAGTTAAGAAGATTCAAATAATGAATAGGAAAGGACATAAAAAAGGATCCGTTAAAAAAAAACAACACTATAAAAAAACACGATTGAAATCTCAATCAAGCAGTTTTTGCTTGCTCGCAACGCACTAAATGAAGCAATTTAGGACCTTATATTTCTATCACTGTATTTTACGCAATTGATTCGAATTCATATCACAAGGATAGTTATTTAAAATTATACAGGGTATATCAAGACTGCGACCGAAAACAAAGCCGGGTGGTAGTTTTAGTGGTTACAGACACAATGCAAATAAAAATTTCACCAAAACAGCGACAGATATTTTTTTAGAATTTTTTAAACATGTTTGGGTGGTAAATACCTAGTTTTTGTAAAAATAATAATTTAAACCCTTACGTACCATTGAGTGTTAAAAAATAAAGGGGTGTACATCATTATTTTAGGAAAACTATGTTTTTATCACCCAAATACGACGATAAGTAAAAAATTACCAAAAAAAAAGTTGACGATTTTTTTTGCGAAATTTTTCATTGCGTTGTGTTTGAAGTCACTAATACTACCACCTGGCTTCGTTTTCGGTCGCGGTCTTGATATACCCTGTATAATATCTAAATTGTCTGTCTCGTAATCTTCCACGGTATTCTGGATATATGAGGCATCAAACGGTACACGTGGCTAAACGCTCACACAGCGATGAATAATACATCCTATGTATACACACGACGTGTTTATACAAAGCAGACGTATCCGAGAGCTCCACGTAACTGGCCATCAAATGTACGTTCAGATATTTTACCTTCCACGTTGGTGTGGATTAAACCAAGCAAAAATAAACTTTAAACAAAAGGAATAAAGATATTTTTTGATGGCACAGTCCACAGCTCGTGGTAGGATGCTAAGTCGTACCCGCTTTGATGACCACCGTAGAACATGATAAACCAGTAATAGGGCCTTAAGCAAATGTATGGTACATTTTGGGCTTAGTCTGTTTATATCTGAAGCAAGCCGGAGATTGCCGAACGCCCAACCCCCCTTTCTTTTTTCCATCCTGTTTCCATCCCTCCATTTGATGGTCTGGCAACAGATCTATGATCGTGTGGATGTCCATGGGCGGCAGTGATCACATACCATCAGGTGACCTGTTCGCTCGTTTGCCGACCGTGTTGACCACAGAGATAATCATCTTTACTCGGATACTTTATACAACACTGGAACTACATGTTTTATAGTCATTTTTATTTCCAGCAAAAAAGCGTCGATTTCTTACGGACACAAATCCACTCCTTGCACTCAAAATTCACTGCAAATATTCTATTTATAACAAACTGGCTTAGTACAGTAATGAATGTCAAACATTCCTTAGTTGCGATAGAGGTTATCGCTTCAGCCATGCTGCATGCACCACACATTTCAACTCCGTCATTATAAAAGAAGAAACAAATAATTACTTCAATTATAATCCCACAAAAGCATAGAAACAATACTCGCAAAGAAATAAATTGCAATGCTCCCGCCGATTAAAAGGTTCCGAGGTATTTCAAACCTCCGGGGATTAAATCCAATTGTTACTCCCTGACTAGTTATTATTGGAAAACCAGGATAAAGATTAGAAGGTATACTCCTGGGAGTTATAGGTCAGGTAATGCAATTTGGTCTAATAGTAATGTTGTGAGTAGTTAGGTGGGAAACTCACACAGTTTATGATCCATTATTCCAACTTTGTGGAGTGAAAGGAATGTTAAGATGGTTCGGGCATGTAGAGGATGGATAAAAGGCGAATAACAAAACAGAAACATGAGACGAGTGTAAACGGAAGAGACGGTAAGGGTCGACCCCGTTGAACCCACCTCATCCAAATTGATGACATCCTCCGCAAGAGTCAAGTAAAAAGTTCCTTCAATCATGAACCCTGAATACATGAAGAGATTAATGAAGGTGGACGAAGCGAAAGTAGTATGAAAAGATCGAGCAAAGTGGAGATCCATAGTCTCTGCCCACCCCTACAGGATACAGGCGTGACGTTTATTTATATATGTGGTAATATTGTTTATATAATAAGTATTGCATCATCAAGCCTAAGAATTCATACTTGATAATCATATTGTGCTTTATGGTTTCAAAAATGTATATGCTTTATGGTATTCTACTCAAAAATTATTGATTCTATTCCACACAATTTTTTTAATATTTCAATACATAATTTGGGCTCACTCACTCAGTCATCTGATAAAAACGGAATGTATCTATCCACCGACTTGCTTATTGAAGTAAATACGAGTATAATTTCCTAATTGTTTAAATTTACATACATACGAGTACATACATAAACTCACGCTTTTATCCCAGAAGGGTAAGGCAGAGGCGCCACCAGGACACCCACATTTCGCTTTGTATGTTCCGTCGCATGATGTGATAGGGGGCGAGCCTATTGCCGTATCGGGCACAAATTTCTGACTTCGGGCTGATTGTTTAAATTACATACATAAACTCACGCCTTTATCCCCGAAGGGGTAGGCAGAGGTGCCACCAGGACACCCACATTTCGCCTTGTATGTTCCGTCCCACGATGTGATAGGGGGCGAGCCTATCGCCATATCGGGCACAAATTCCTGACTCCGGGCTGATAATGAATAGAAAAATCCAATATCACCATGCCCGACCCGGGACTCGAACCCGAGACCTCAGCTTTGTAACCGTACCGTAATACAACTACGCCACCGAGGCAGTCATTGTTTAAATTTAGTAGAATAATACAGTCGCTGGATGCAGGCTGCTTCCTACAGGTCTATTTAGTGATCAATGGGAGAGGCCTTTGTTCAGCAGTGGACTTCTTGTGGCTTGAGAGAGAGAGAATACAATGTTAGTGAATAATGAATACGATTGGTTCGGATGAATTCGTTTCTTCGATAAATTGTACATGCGATAAAATGGATATTTTTTTAAGGAAAAGAGGGGAAATTATTACCTGGCTCTTTGAAGTGTAAGACTTCACTTCGAGAGCGTGCGAATTGAACAGACAACCAATTTATTCCAACCTTGTTCTTGTAATTCCCTTTTTTTATAAATTGGATGTAACTGGCAGATAAACGAGTTGTGGGCACTTGGGAACGCTTGGGAACACATACGGCCTTATTCATAGACAGTTTTAATACCAATTTTAGTTATCGAATGCTGTGTCCCTTTCGAACGACTTTTGAATTCAGTTTGAGTGAAGAAGACAAAACACTTGATACCTAAAATAGGTTTTAGGTGGCCGAAGGAGGGGCCGCGGTGCGATCCACGCACCAAAACAAATATATTGTATGTGATCCACGGGTATTTGTTTCGGGTCTGGGTGTTTGTGAAGCTGAAAAAGTCTCGCAGTTTGTGATAACAAGACTCGATCTTAGTGTGGGGTCAGGACTGTGTGAGTGACTTTTGAGTATATTTATTAATTTAGATATACAGGTCGAACCCGAAACACAACACTAAGCCAATATGAAGGGTTTTAAACATCGTGTCAGGTGATAGCTGGCTGAGCGCGTGTGAAACTTCCAGCTGTTGCTCATAGTATCATTAAATATCAGCAATAAAGTCTAAAATACAGTCTGTTGGCGCTGTCTGATAGAGGATTTAAATGTATACTATTTTTGACATGTGAAATAGTGTACAAGAATATCTGCACACGGGGGAATCTGAGCTGGCCTGCTAGATAAAAATATAATAAAGTTATTCCATGTTAATTAATAATAAATATATCTCGAGCTAGAATTTATGTCACCCTAGTCGACTGAGTATCATTAAAGCGATGTTTCAGTTCATTAAGTATTTAATTAGCAGACTTAACTCCTGATTTACTTGAGTTCTCGTGATACATTTTTATGACGTTTAATTTAGTTTTGCTGTGCCTTTAAGGAAGTATAAAACCACGGGAACTTAAATCATATGACGAACTTAGTTTTTATTAATTAAAGACAATAACGCCCAAATACTGGAACGCAACTTAAATATAACTTGCGCTTAACTACGTTAATCCCGATTAGATGTACTGGCTAAGTGAGCCGTGCGCTGTTAAGAGCAACTTATTATTTGAATGTCGTTCCAGTATTCGGGCGTAAAACTACTAAACTGCCTCGGTGGCGCAGTTTTACTGCGGTACGATTGCAAAGCTAAAGTTTCGGGTTCGAGTTCCGGGTCGGGCAAAGTGATATTGGATTTTTCTGTTCATTATCAGGATCATTATCTGTCCGGAGTCAGGAATTTGTGCCCGAAATGGCAATAAGCTCGCCCCTATCACATCGTGGGACGGAAAATACAAGGCGAAACGTGGGTGTCCTGGTTGCACCTCTTCCTCCCCTGGAAAAAGGCGTGAGTTTATGTATGTATGTAAAACCCGGCCTCTTATTCAATTTAATGGTTATTTTAATGAATAAATAAAATAATAAATACAGTCAACAGTCACATACATAGTCTAGACTCCACACTCAGACACAACTCCTGTGTCGTGGGTATCAAAAACTACGAGAGACTTTCCTGTCTGAAAATAGGTCTGTTTTTTTAAAAGAACAAAGGCTTTTTCTAAGGATTTTCACTGTGGTTTGTATGAATGTAATGTCATATTTTCTAATAATATTTCCTATGGTTGAAAATGCTTATGCTATAGTTTTCACACAGGTCCTGACAAAATAAAAAGTGTGTGTGTGTGCAAGTCATACACGGCAGATGGGAAACTTCAGGAAAGTAGCCTACGAGAGAATTAGATAAATATAGATTTTGAAAAATGTGCACGAAGAAGAGACAAACATATTCATAAATGGAACTTAGACTATGAGAGAATGTGATATAATATAAGTATACTTCTCTCTGTATTTCTTTTCATTTTTTGTTTTCAAATTCAGTTTCAAAATGTTGAGTCAATAACTAAAAAGTTCAACATGGCGACATTTTTTACTATTAATTTAGAATATCGGAGCGTAAGGTCCCTCAGATATCGCATTTGAAAGTAACCGAACCGATGCAATGGCTTAAAAGTTCAAAATAGCGGCTTCAGATTATCGGGGCAAAGGGACTCTATGATTTGAGATTAATCGGGCAAAAATATGCCATTTCATATAATGAAAATTTAAACACTTTGATATGTAAGATCTTTTTCAGGTAGCCCTTTTCGTGTTACATTTTCGTTACACAAAATTTCAAATCACAACGACTATATAGAATTATTTCACTTCAAATAAAATACCACTTCCATCGGGGACTTGTTCAAGAAGAAAAATGTTTTTGGGACAAAAGTATGAGTTGAAATCTTTCTGTTTTTACGCCCAAATAATATGTAACTGACAGATAAAGGAGTTATATTGACAAAGTAGCGGTCTCTTTTACTGTCCCCTAAAAACCTTTTCGCATCAAGCCAAGGTCGGAATGTTCCCGACAGATATATCAGTCGCATTTGCACGATGTTTCGTAAAATAAAACAACAGATCTAAAGGCTTTTTGTGCAGGAGTCAGGCTGTTGTAATGGGGCAGTAATGTGTTATAGGGGGCGGCACGCGTGTGCAGGGCCGTATTAAGAACGTATCTATTGGGGTCTTTTTATCTACAATAAGATAACTTACAGTAATACTATTTATATTAATAGTGTAAAAAATATCGGATTTTATCACATTTTGACCTATTTTTTATATAATTTATTTTTTGTGTATAGTGTTCAAAACGTAGGAAGTTTCAAAAACAAAATCTCAGTTTACATCTGTAACTTTCAATAATCCAGTCCATCCTCAAATAATCTTTCGAACTATCCTAAAATATTGGAAGTGAATTTATCACGTGTGACATTCACGATACCAATACCGAGCTTTGTTCCGAATCAAATCGAATTATAGGAAGTTGGAAACGTCACATCGAGTTTGGGACTAGCCGCAGTAATAAATTAAAAGTGGAATGTAGCGGTAGATTATTTAGGAATAAAAATGTGATAGTTTCTATGATTGAGTCGTATCCAAAATTTTTGACCGATTAATATATATATTTTTTTTTTACATTTTTTTAAGTATCATCGTGTTTGGGTGGTAAATACATATTTATTGCTAAAATAATATCTACTATTGCATCTTTAAAAAATAAAAATAAAAGGGTGTACATCATTATTTTAGGAAAATCTACGTATTTACCACCAAACACGCCAATAGGAAAATAAAACCAAAAAAAATTTAAATTTTTTTTTGTAAATTTTTAGTTGCATGGTGTCTGAAATCACTAATACTACCACCTAACATCATTTAGTCTCAGTCTCTTGTATCAAGCTTTTTCACCACACCGCCAATCCTAGCGCATTGTTCGAGAATGCATGCATTTTAAATAAATACACCCAACAGTGACATACATAGTCCTGACCCCACACTAAGATCGAGTCTTGTGTCGTGAGTATCAGAAACTACGAGAAACTTTTCGGTCTCACAAACACCCAGACCCGGAACAAATACCTGTGGATCAAACAAATATTTGTTTCGATGCGGAGATCGAACCCGCGGCCTCTCGTTTCACAGGCGGCGTCTAACCAACTGCGCCACGGATGCTGTCAAATTTTACTTGCGAATTGCGGTGCGGTTTGCACTAATCGATGGAATTCGTTATGAGGAAATAAATTTCATATAATATTTGGATGTATAATGCACAAAGCTAATTTGAATTAAAAAAAGTTAAAGTAAAATCTGACAATTATCTTGTCGCAATTAACAAATCGCACACTGGAATATATTAAACAAGTGATTGAAAGTCTAAAATTTTAGAAATAATCCGAACATAAGAATCTTTACCATCATCATTTCACAGCTGGCATCACCTTAAAACGTCTTGAAACATTACATACCATTCCAGACAACCATAACCTTTTCCAAAAAACACTAAGGTGCCAAAAGTATACAATAAAAATATTTAAACTTAACACTATTCAGAAACCAGCATAATTACGAAGAGCTCAAAGTATCAGCGTGATGTAAGTAAACTCCGACCTGGAAGCTTCACTAATACTTTGCCGGCATGTGTTGCGAGCATGGAGTGCTTAAGCTATTATTTAAATACACTTTGACTTGCAAATGTATACAGGAAAGTTTGCGCGCACGAATAATAACCCGGTGTTTTTATTCGGCATTCGTAGATTTTAAAATATGAGAGTGGTGATGACAGAATACTTGTAATACTAAAATATGTTTTTACCTACAATTAGAACATATCCAACAATCACGTACAAGATTCACGCTTTGCCATAATGGTCTGAAGCTAAGAGAGACATTTCTACCTCACAAATACCCAGACCTGAAACAAATACCTGTGGATCACACAGACATTTGTATCAACTTTTATTTATTATTCAATAGGGTCGGTAAACGAAAATACATTTAACAATAACCTAATATTAAAATATATTTGACTGGGCTTATCATAAAATTAATCTGGACCTGAGTGGAGAGTGAGCATGGAATTAATTATTGCGGCCGCTCGCGCGGTGGGCGCAGCCGCATGCCGCTATGTTGACGGACCATCACACTGGGTGGGTAGCGTGAAGGACAAAGGTTGAGAAGAGACTTTCCTCTTCCTCATGCGGCAATCTCACTTACCGAACGAAATGCAACAGCAAAGCTGTCACTTTACGTTGAACTCCTGTGAGACAGTGCTACCGCCCCAGACAAGCCTTTTTTAACAAGAGGAAAGCTCCTTAAGCCGTCCTTCCGATACTTCGGGGGAGGTCTGAAGGGTCATGTCAGGGTAGACAGATACGAGTATTACGGCAGGCGTTTACCAAAGGTCCGTCTATCGAGTTCCATTGTCAGCTAATGACGATCATCAGAGATTCCGAAAATTTTCAAGATTATTAAGATTTCGCGTGACCTTTTTAGCATTCACTCTGAATTCGGTCTATTAACGCCGCTTTTTATTCATTCTACTGCGGCAAAAATTAATGTTTTCGCTCAAAGTTTTTGGCGAACTGTCGGGAAATCATGTTTTTGTGAATGTGTCTGATTGCAAAAAGTTTTGTGTAAGCGCTTCTCTCGTTTAAATGAACCATGTTCTTGTGTTTTTAATCTGCTTTTGATAGTGGTATAGCTTTGCTGTAGTAAGTTTGAGATGTATACTTATTTGGGGATGTGGGATTTTTTGACGGCATACACGGTGTCACGCCCGCAGTTTTTACACCAAAAATCATTGAATTATTTTTATGTTACAGCCATTGGTTATTTTGCACGAGAAAAAAAACATGTAGTCGAATTGTGAACCGCCTCCTTTTTTTAAGTCAGTTAAAAAATAATAAGTCATGGATTAAATATTATAAATTTTCTTAAAATATTGGTTTTCGAATATCGATAATTTTTTGGTTCTTAACCTTTGTCATCCCACTGCTGGGCAAAGTTCTCCCTCCTCTTATTCCGCAAGTAGCGGTTCCAAGCAATTTCAGGCCACATGGGCTCGAAAGCATTCAGGTCGTCACGCCACCGTTTGATTCCATGCGCAATGACTTTCCTTTATTGGCTTATAACCAATGACCCGTACGGCCCTTTATTTAATTTATAACAGAAGATCTTTAAATACGAGAATCATGAATTGGGGCCACATTGAAATACACGCGCGCCTAAATTCGCCCCAGACACGGTCTGATTCTCTCAGAATTCACCGAAACAAAATGGTTTCGGTGGCATTTTATCCTGACCTTCCATTAGACCCCTGCGGTTTGAATATAGGCTAGATCTTCGCAATGTGTCTAAAGGAGACAGTTAAAGAACTTTGGCCTTGAATTATTATTATACAGTAATAATTAAACTCAGGGATGGACAATTATCTTGGTAAAAAAGATCTTATTCAAAATGTATAACCTAATTTCAAATAGGATATATGGTATTTCCAGCTTTAAAACAGTTTAATGTTGGTTTATAAATAAAACATCCTTTGAATTTCGTGTGGAAACCTCTAACATACGCAGTTTTACCATTGTAATTAATCTTGAAACTATGAATATCAAGTAACTTCAAAAAACAGAAATGTGTCCCTTGGACTCCAACTGTAGAGGCCTACTGATTTGTCAATCATATGCGTAACCAATTAAGATATCACCCATTTTCTAAATATTAGTAATATTGCCCATACACGTCCCACCACAGGTCACGGGTCTCTATATTGAGGGGGGTTAGGCCTTAATCCACCACACGACCATATGTAATTAGCGAACCTCACCAAAGAAAATGTTGATATTTCTATCCGATCCAGGTTCCCTCGAAATGCTTTCTTTTGCGTAAGCGATAAATAAATAAAAATCACCATTTATATATATTAAAACATTACAGTTTTTATTTTTAATTTAATAATTAATTAATACTTACACAACCGGTAATTTATATTTAAGCCACATATTTGAATTGTTTTCATGATTTACAATAAAGTAATAATAAATATATAATAAAATAAATCAATGGGCCATTTAGTATTTTACCAAGGCCGTAAAGAACATTACAGGACATCATGTAATTGGATTTCTCGCTAGCAATACAGTCAGCGATGAGCTAAAAACTTTCATAAAGTAGAGTCTGATTTGTCCACTACAATTAGCCCTTGCATTCAGACTGAAGCCAAGCGCCAATTAAGTTTATTATAATGGAACGAATACTGAAATCTTAATAAATGTGCACTTGCATCTATTAAATTGGCTTAGTTTCATTACGTTTCATCTTTAGAAATAAATGTGGAAGTTGCTTTAGTTCATTTTATTTTAAGGCAATCTTATTTCATTCGAGCATGTTATTTGTTATTAATCTATTTGCCTTTTAATTCCTTTATCTAGTATTTTTAAAGAATTTCTACGGTATGCAAGTCCGCCAACCCGCACTAGGCCAGCGTGGTGGACTATATGGCCTAACCACTCTCAATCAATTCCCTCGATTGTAGAGTAGGCCCGTGCCCTGCAGTGGGACGTATATGGGCTGACATAGATATAGATAGTGTTTATAAAGAAAACCCTATGATTTTTGAGCTCAGTTTAAAATAATATCATAACGGCCATCTAACACAAAACCGTTTAAAGAATTTTCCAAATTGTAAGATCAGCCTTAATGTTACAGCATACGCAACATATAATAATCATAATAAATACATCTAACAGTCACATACATAGTTCTGACCCCACATTAAAATCAATCAAGTCTTGTGTCGCAGGTATCAGAACTACGAGAGACTTTTTGGTCTCACAAACACCCAGACCGGAAACAAATAACAAAACTGAGTACACTCCTTAAGGCAGGCAGCGACTTTGTTGTGCTGGACCCCTGGCACTGCGAAGGTCTATGGGCAGCGGTAGCCACTTACCATCAGGCGGGCCGCTAGCTCGTCTGCCTATAACGGCAATAAAAATAAAGATACTTATGAAGCACACGACCATTTGTCTCGGTGGTAGAACCCGTGACTTCTCGCTTCACAACCGGCCGAACCAACTGGCCTATAGAGGCCTCTAAGATGGATTTAAGCCTACATCCAAATTATACAGCGAATCAAAAATAATTCAGATACCACGAAACAGTGTACAGAAGTTGCCAAGGTACCGGCGTAGGTGTTAGCGCGTTTTGCAATCAGCCTCAATGTCACCGCCCACGCGCCGGGAATAAATTTAATAGGGCCACACTTCAGGGAGTTCTAATGCGTTGTACCGCGAGTAAATATTTTATGTGATTCCCAAAACGCCGGGCACGGTAAACATCTCGAGAATTAATCATTTATTTTTATTATTCCTTGTGTAATCTTTTTGGCGAGAATTATGAATAAGGCGCTCGTTTGATATCTTCATGTAAAAACAGAAGCAACAGCACTCAAAACCTATTTTAATTAGTATGGGTTATTTAAATAGTATAGGTAAGTGCACTTTTTGTTCATGTTGAAATATTTGATGAAAAGTATATGTCAAAAGTTGAAATGATTTTACAGTCATCCAACGAAAAAGTTACTAAAAGTTAATTCTCGTATTTTTCCATTTTATTATTAGTGTACTACATGAATCGAGAATCACGCCTGTAACCTCACAATTCATAGCTAATGTACAAAAACACTGTAGCAGAAATGTTAGTTGTCAACACATGATCACCAATTTTATCGACCAAAATTTTTACCATTTAATAACTTTAAGCTAGTGTAATGTTGATTTTTTTCATTTATTGGATACAAGCTAGTGTCCCTAAGAGACTCGCCGTGCTTCGGAGATTATTCGAACATTATTAGGTCCGCTAATGAACCACAAATAACAAACGACTCACATATTGAATTATTCCGCAATAACAAAAAACATCGATGCACCTTTCCTCAGTTTTATACCATCAAAACATTTACTTCCGACTCACGATTGCACTCAAAAACTGATGCAATATACAAAGACAATTTTATTACACACGTTTTATTTCACGCCCTATCACACCCTTAGCGCAGGGTGTAAATTATTGTTTCGACAAGGGTTGCTTCATCATCCTAAGAAAACTTTGGACCCCTCATAATCGAGTTCGTTTTATCCTGAAATATTTTTGCCTATGACCACTCTCGTCCCAAGTTTCTGACTTTAAGTGGATATAAAAATGGAAAGGGATAAAGTCGATCCAAAAGGTGTACATGAAATACGGTTCGTATTAAGTATTCCTAAAGTTATATGGAGCAGGGTAAAAGTAAAGAAGCTGTTTCATTTATATTCTGAAGGGTTATACTCAAATAAGGTTAATTACGTAACCAGTTGAAGAAAAGAAGGTTGATGGAGCCACAGTTTTATGAGTCTTTAGACTAAATCTTCTTGTGTGCAGCTGTATTTATGTAATAAGGTTATCTGTATCGCTCAGTTTTAGCAAAAAAAAATACACCTTACCATTTTTACTTGTTTGATTCGTTCGAATGCATCAGAATTTAAGCTTTGTAATAACAACGTAAAAGGATTTTTGAAAATTTTACGTACGTTTTGACTCAATTATATAGACTCAATCACTAGCATAATTTAAAGTTATGTCGATGCTCAGATGATCGAAAGATATAAACGTATGTACAAGAATATATAATTCACTAACAACGATGATGTTACTAACAACAAACAGGACTATTACACAACATTGATCCATAAAAAACATTCCCATACCTGAAAAAAGATCACACATTCTGCTCTTAGCTTAAAAGTTAAAATCCTGTTCAAATATTCCTCAACGCGTACCCAATCGAATAAAATCAATGCGGAATAAAAAAAAATACTTTTTGCCGTCTATCCGATAGGGTTGACATCAAAGAGCTGAAAAACGAGGGTAGTTCCATCGTCAAACGCCGCCTCTCCCCTTTGATTTTGAATTTCAGGAACAAAACCCACTAACGCTTGGTTACCAGAATTTATTGCCGTGAAATTGGAGGATTAGATGAGGCATCTCTGCATTATTTGGCTACTATAGTACACTATAGTTTAAACTGAAAAAAGTTTCATTATCACTTGAAGTCAGCCCTGATGAAGATGCATCTAGGTAGCCTACATTCAGCAATAAACTTCCAGTGACTGATGATGATAATGATGATGATGATAATAAGGATAATGTTATAGATGCGTTGAAGAAGTGGGTGGAGACGCCCTTGCTTAAAAATAAAACCATTTAATTTATTAATAAACAAATTAAAATACAAGACGAATCTGTTTTTTTTTGAGTATCCGAAATTGTAATTCGTAATGTATTATGAACTGCGTGTGTGTTTTATTAAAGAGCATATTTCGAAAGATACTAAACTGAATTCAGGTGTCTCCAAGATATTCAATCCACTCTACTCAGACCAAAAGACAAGCATCCTTTCTGTAACTAAAATCTAACCAATAAATGCCACATATTCGATCTTTCTATATCAATCTCGAAATATCTGCCACGGTTTATAAATATTGTGAATAAAATCATCCCTGAGCAATATACGAACCTTTATGGTAATTTCAAACACTCCCTGTCTCGAAATTACATTGGAAAGTGACAGGGTGGAAACATTCTTAAGGGTGGCAACCACTTCTGATGTACGTCAAATTGAATTTGCACACCTTAATACGAAAACACACGTAACGATATTGAAGTGTGATGAATTTGTCATTTAAAGTGGTTTTTAAACGTGGCGCAATTGCCGAGTTATTTTTGGTGCATGTCCTTCTCTTCACTAATGTGAGTTTAGCGCTACATTATATACATTTAGGGGATACTTTATTAAACATTTAATGTACCTTACCAACCATATTTCTCAAGTTCTCTCATCAGACCAGCTTCAGTCACCGTAAGTCTACTGCTGACAGTCCTCCTCCAACAAAATCTACAACTGCCTTGTAAAACTTGCATCTAGTCACAATAATTTAATGGATTCTCTCATAAGCAGCATCATCATAATTATTCTCTGTCTCAGAAAACCCACTGGCTAAGAATCGTACTCCAAGAATTTCCAAAACAAGCAGTATTTTCTTTTTAGTTTATTTAACATGCTTAAGAAGTTCGAAGCTGCATCCATATGCATTAATTAATAGTACAATTTTAATCTGCTCCATCTGTATTTTTACAAATATACGTCTCATATTTTGAAAATTGAAAACCCCGTCGTATTTGTCATCACATTGTGATCTTTCTTCGTTATCTACTGACAAACATTTTTCTCGGTGCGTAAGATTCTGCTACCATACGTTTTACAGCCGGCTTCTTAATAATTGCGCCACAGCGGAGGTAGTCAACTAGTTTCTTTGTAACTACTACGTATTTGAACTGTTAACCCATAACTAATTATATATTAAACAAAGGAAACAATGTAACACAAAGAGCATCCCGGCGTCGGTTATTACGTAATTACAACTTTCAGAAACCCTATGACTTTAAAATTCTGAAACTGTATTAGCTCGAGTTGCTGGTTGAAACTTTTCTACGATTTGTGCTCGCTAAATTGGAACGTAAAAATTAACTTTTGCTTGTTGCATTGAATGGCATTTATAAGCAGACTGTAAAAAAAAGTTCACAAATATATTTGTAAGGTTGAGTAAAAGGTTGTATAGCTTGCTAATTTGATTTATTGCTTATATGATTTATTTAACTAAAGTAATGGATATGAAAATGCTAGCTATGAGCGCACGCGACGCGGATGACAATCGGTTTCTGGTTTCGTTTCTGCATTCAATACTTATACAAAAATGTACAAATGAGTATGTCCTTTATCAGTCTTAGATGTGTTTTAATCCGGCTTTAAATAAAATCATAAGCCAGATCTTTCCTTACTGTGAGTTTATTTTAATTGTTACTTATGACTGACCACGAAAATGTGGAATAGAAGACTAAAAAACTACAAAGTATACAACATAATGATAACACACGTTTAGATAGGTTTTACTGGTGGTAGGTCCCTCATATGTATGTGAGAGGCCGCTTGGGTAAGTACCATCGCAATGTCTCTTTCTCCCACCAAACATCAGTGTAAATACACTGTTGTGTTCCAGTTTGAAAGACATTGTTGCCAAAGTAACTATTGGATATATTGAGACTAAACATCTTATTGCTTTATAATTCATGGTGTTGTTTCGTTTTGCTAATGTCAATGAGCGGTCGTATCGCTTACCATCAGGCGAATGACATGTCTCGCCATTCACTGCAATAAAAACCACTAAACGAAATTACTGCAAATATTCCAAACAAATTGCAATAATTTTTCATCCAAACAAAAACCGAAAAGAAATGAAAAGAACCAATTATAGACGACAATTTTTCACTATCCGAAGATGTGACAGAGCAAAAAAATCACTTAAAGTGTCAAGACAGACGCGACTCACAAAAGATCGGATGCTGTTCAACTGTTCATCCTTCAAGACTCGGCAGCCTTCCGCGGGCTCTTATTAATCTAATCCCGTCTTTGTGTCCTGCATAATAGGTCTGAAATCGAATGGCAACAATGACCATAGAAAGCGGAAATCAGTACTTAGGATGTGACTTTTGTAAGCAAATCTCTTGAATGGAGCCTGGCTAATTGGAACTTGACAATGGAGCGCACTTTAGATCGAGTCGTTTGTATCAAGCATCTCAGATGCTTATCAGTATGGCAATTGTATTGAAGCCTTTTATCCAAGGTTTTTATCACTGTACTACATTTTGCGTATATCTTTGCTATGACGAATATACTGCAATTTATTTCCAATTTATATTAATTTTATTGTAATATGATTAACTTCGTACGAAAATATTCGTGTTGTATTTAGTATCAGCCTATATACGTCCCACTGCAGGGCTCGGGCCTACTCTACATTCGAGGGTACGATTAAGAGTGTCAAGGCCACATAGTCCAGTGGCGTGCCTAGGGTTTTGGAGTAGGGCAAGCCGAATATTTTTTTACGTTTAATTAATATTGTTTTAGAAACACAAAGTTACTAAGAACGAAGAAAATTAATTTATAATACGTCGGCAAACCTACCACACAATCAATATTAAGATTAAAACAATTAATATAGATTACTTGTGAACATGTATCCGTAACTATTCATTGCATTTCTATTGCCGTCACTATTCTGTGGTGCCGTGGTCGACTTCGAGGTTTACCGAAATTTCAAGCAGAAATTATTATTAACGCATTCATGTTTAAATGTTTTTCTGAATTTAAAATAATAGATTGCCTTTTGAAAGGACCACCTAATTTAATGAAAATTTAAAGCGTTATAATCCAAACAATCTAACACACAAGACGTGTCGTTTAAAAACATATGAATCACGATTGTTTAATAGCTTAAAAGGGAGTATGTAGTAATAAAAGTACGTAGTTTATTAAACTGAACTGAAGAAATTTCTATTGTGATTTATCACGACTTACTAAATGTACAAACCCGGCATAGGTTTCGCGCCGGTTTATTTTTCAATATAATTGAATGAATTTACCTTTTTACCGGCAATGAACGCTTTCACCATCGCACTCAAACCATCACAGAAAACAATACAACTCATAATAGTATCAAAAAGTTTAAATAACATAAAAAACTAAACATTAACCTTAAACAAAACACATTCACAACTCATAAAATATCATAATACAAATGAAGTTAGTAGAAATATGTGCTGTATTGCCAGTAAACGTGAAATAAACAATACAAAAGATACAATTTATTAAAAGAAATATTAAAACTTCATTATTTGTTCTAAAAAAAATATTAGATATAATTTCTAAAAGGAACCAACTTAATTTAATAACAATTGATATAATTGATTTAACAAATAATCACGTGACGACCAATGCAACGCACGATGTTTTTACATCACCAAGGCCGAAGCCGGGCATATCGTCTAGAGTAAACTGCTATATAACATATCTATAGCTATACATTCGTAGCGATCGAGTAATATCATTTCCCCATACAGTTCACGCGTTGCTAGAAGCCCCGTAAAAGCACACGAGAGAGAAAAGGATAGATGTATGTGCTGTGTGCTCCGTCTTTTCAAGTTCAATATAGTTTTAATGAATGAATATTACGCGCATGGAATTACGCGGCGCTTCGGCGCTGGCGTCTCATTGAATCGAGACGCGGTAAATTCAAAAAAATTAAATGTTAGATGTTTTCTAATAAATGACTGTTGTATTGAATGTAATAGTTTGTATTCAGTATGGAGTATATACGTATTATGTAGGGCAAGCCGGGCTTTTGGGCTTGTATGGAAGTACCGCCACTAACATAGTCCACCACGCTGGCCTAGTGCAGGTTGGCGGACTTTACATATACTCACGATGTTTTCCTTCACCGTTATAGTGCGTGGTGATTGATACACGGTATTATTGAAACAAAATCAGTAGAACATTCAACCAAAAAGGAAATTCTAACTATTGAGAACACAATAACATCTGTAAATACATGACTTCCTAAGACTCTACTAAGTATGGACAATTTATACAATTAAGAATAGCGAAATATTATACTTAACAGACTTAACTTGAGAATATATATGTCTTCGAAATTCTTGCAAAGAACATACCATACACAATATTTATGAATATCTCTAAGAACCGCGATTAACATAATCAACCCAAAAAGCAGATAATAATCATATAAGATAAACTACTCTTGAAATGTTTTTTCACCTCGAAGCAGCCATTTATGAAGCAACATCGGAAAGCGAAGGCACTCAGCCACCGAGCTGGCGAGCGGCCAACATGAGACTTAAAAAAACATAATGAACTCCTTGGAAGAAATGCCGTTTGGTAAAATAGTGTTGGAATCAAATCATTTAGATGACTGAGCAACTTCGAAACAATATTTTGTGGCTTATCTTAGTGAAAAAAACTAGGCCTAAAACGACAGCTTAAATTATAAGTTAGTTTACATAACAGCTATGTTTCGGGTGATCTTACAACTATACAAGATAATACTAAATAGATAACCTCACACTTAATGAATTAAATATTTTTTATTGCAGTTTAGATACAACTTAGACCATCCCAGAGACTCGCCAGGTCAACAATCTACAATATTTAACTGGACTAATAGTTATAAAATTAATTTAAATATTATTAGTAGGATGGTTTAAGCTCGGACCCTATCACATCGTGGGACGGAACATACAAGGCAAAATGTGTGTGACCTGGTAGCACCTCTGCCTACCCCTTCTGGAAAAAGGCGTGAGTTTATGTATGCATGTACGGATTAAGCTCAAATAGCTGCTATCTTCAATAAAAACAACATCCATCTTGTGAATATTAAATACTACATAAACATGGCGAGCGATATCTTATATCCTCGAGATGCCATCAATTTCCGCGATGCTCGCGCCACACGTGATGCATCCGGTATTTGCATCGACTCGGCCCTGCTTAGCTTCCATAATTAATTTTAGCTCAAATAGCTTTTGACGTCATATTCTACTGATAATAAACTGGGTTTGTTGTTATAATATTGTGGCAAAATTATCATAACATACGATCTCTAATTCTATTCTATCTATATCAGCCCATATACGTCCTACTGCAGGGCACGGGCTTACTCTACAATCGAGAGAATCGAATGAGAGTGGTTAGACCATATAGTCCACCACGCTGGCCTCGTGCGGGTTGGCGGACTTACATACCATAGAAATTCTTTAAAATCGCTACGGTATGCAGGTTTCCTCACGATGTTTTCCTTCACCGTTAAAGTGCGTGGTGATTGACTATCAATACACACATAACTCCGAAAAGTCAGAGGTGTGCCCTGGGATTTGAACCCGCGACCACCGAGAACATGTAGGCAGCCGCGTCTGGTCCGTTACCAACAAGCCACCACGCACTGCCAACAGGCCACCACGCACTACCAACAGGCCACCACGCACTACCAACAGGCCACCACCTACTACCAACAGGCCACCACGCACTAATCTCTAAATCTAACATAAAATATGTTTGAACTTAATTTTGAAATGTACTCCAAATTTAATTTATTCCGAAGCTTAAATCTTCTCGTGACTTGCCAGTATTTTTAAGACGGTCTAGCTTTGTTCTATAATCTTGACTTTATACTAGCTACACTACCGAAGATGGTTGAAAGGGTTAATTCTCATTGAAATAAGTAAATTAAATGAATTGCACTAGCAAACACTGAAAATAGTTCATTAATTTAAATTTTAAACCAATGTTTGTGGAATGAATAAAAATAAAATTTTGTTTTAATATTATGTTCCAATTTGATTGAACCACTTACTAATGTTCGTTTTTTGTTTTTGTTCCAGGGTAGTCGGCGTTGAAGCCGGCCTGGCATGACGCACCAACCACGGCCCATTCCACCCCTATACCTCTACTCACCCCTCTACGAGCTACACACACTTGCCACCTTCAAACTCATCTTTATCCCAACCCTTGTTTTCATTTTACTACCCTTCACCAACACACAAATGTACAACCTAACTAAAAGTAAAACAGTCCACATATTTCACCCCAACGATATCAACTTCCCGGAAGTATCTAATTTGAGCACGACAGAAAAGCTTATTGCTACTACAGTGAGTTATAAAGAATATCAAAAACTACTAGATACTTTTAAAAGGAAAACAACTACAGAACCAACAGGATATAACTTAGAAGTAACTGCAGAAAATTCAACAGATTATGATAATTTTGAAGTATTTAAAGAAAATAACACTGAGACACAAAACAGTTCCATAGAAAAACCTAGAGTAGACGATGAAACGAGATCGAAAATATTCCACGATTTCTCAACAACAGTCAATAAGAATTTAGCTAAGAGTAAAAATGATACCGTCGATAAAGTAGGCTTAATAACAAAGAGTCTTGAATCAATAGACGATGTGACAGGAGGCAAGGATGAGGCAGGTGTAGGAGACATTTCTAATGAAACATCAGACCCTACTACCATCCCCCTTCCTCGAGTCCCTAAAATATCTAATTTCCAAACGGCGAGACCCAAGTTTATAGACGGTAAGTTGATTTCAGCCTGTATTTGCCCTTGGATAATAATAACCTTTGTGAATATTATGTATTCATCGCAGTCTTAGATTTAATTGGAGCAACCCATTTAGCTATTCATACATTAATTATAAGTTGAGGTCTTATACAAAGGTTTTGGACTGATATAATTTAGAAAATTTCGACAAAAGATAAATTTACTGTTTTTTAGGAGTCGCTTTAGGATATATGTAAGCTAGTAAGCTAGAATATATCTATGCAGTGGACTTCCTGAAATAAACATATAGATAGCTTACCGTTGAGTAACGGACCTTTCTACAATCGAGAGTTCGATTAGTTAGCTATAGCCAGTAAAACCACTCGATCAACCAGTAATACCATTATTTTTCAGCAGACTTACAAATAGAGGTCTTAATTTCAAATTGTTAGTGGGTCTGCATTAAGTATATCTATATTTAACCGCGGTCTACTTCTAAATTTCAATAGGTATTCATATTTTTTTTTATTTGTTAGGCGCTTTGATTTTGAAGTAGGTTCTGTTCTGTTGTTAATTAACTTTTTAAACCAAATAAATAGTGCAGTACCAATACAAATATAATGGTATGTGAAGCCTGTTAATTGAAAATAAGTCAGCGTGCTAGACCATGGGCTAACCCCTTTTACTCGTAGCAGGAGGGCCGTGCCCTGCAGCTGAATGTACATAATATACTCGTTTATTTATTAATCACTTATTTGAATACTTTAATTTACCGCCTATTTTTTAATGAAATAATAAATAAATACACCTAACAGTCATATACATAGTCCTGACCCCACACTAAGATCGAGTCTTGTGTCGTGAGTATCAGAAACTACGAGAGACTTTTCGGTCTCACAAACACCCAGACCCGGAACAAATACCTGTGGATCAAACAAATATTTGTTTCTATGCGGAGATCGAACCCGCGGCCTCTCGTTTCACAGGCGGCGTCTAACCAACTGCGCCACGGAGGCTGTCGAATTAGTATAACTGACGACTATTATAAGGTATTGTCAAATAATTTAGATTGTCGGTCGACGCAGGAGGCATTTATGAGCAAAACCTAGCTATCGGGTTAATTATTTTCTCATTGAAAGCTAACTCATATCTTTTTCTATATCCCGGACAAAATGTATGCAAAATTTCCCGATTATCCGTTGAGTAGTTAAAGCATGAAAGCATAACAAACAAACTCACATTTCAATATCAGTAAGGATAGTGTTTGATGTGGTACCGATGGCTCTCGAAAATCTTTTTTATCATCATAGAATCAAAGTCCAATTTGCAACAAACTGTACACCCGATAGTTTTTGTACTGTAATAAATACCATCCCGCTTCGAAACGAGTTCTTACATTTGAATTCGATCAAACTGAACTTAAATATTCATTGCATCTCCGCTGTACTCATAACAAATTCTTTTCGAAACTTATGCATTCAATATGCGAACTTCAGCAACAAGGAATACAGGCCTTGGTATAGAACTAGTATTGATATTTGCATAAAACGTATTTTCAATGCAAAATGGCACTATAGATACGCAGTAATCATAGCCATTATTGGTAGGTCTCTCATATGTGAGATGCAGCCTGGGTAGGCACCACCGCAATGACTTTTTCTCTGGCCAAATAGCACTGTATACTGTGTGTTGGTTTGTAGGACATTGCAGCCAGAGAATCTACTGGACATAATGAGACTTAACATCTTATGTCTCAGGATGGCAAGCGCAGTGGAATACCGGGCATTGCTTTGTAGTTCGTGGTGTTTTTTGGTTTCCTACTATCCCTGAGCGGTTGTATCGCTTGCTATCAGATGAATGACATGCTTGTCTCGCCATTCATCGCAATTAAGAAAAAGACAGCCTCCGTGATGAAGTTTGTTTTTTTTTATCTGGCACGGCATAGTGACTTCATTGCACCTGATGGTAAGTGCTAATGCCGTCCAGATAGAGTATGGAATGGTATATGGTATCAGACAGTAGTCTCATACCATTCAATACAATCATGCCGGCTCGCTCAGATGCCTCTTCACGCTACGGCGGAGAGACCCAGGATTATAGGAAGGAGGGAAGTTAGAAGGAGGCTGTGAAACGTGTGAGGCCTTGAGTGCGTGTTGAAAAAGTATTCGTTTCGAGTTTAGGTGTTGTGAGACCGAAGAGTCTCTCCTTATCTCTGATACCCGCGACACAAGACTTGGCAACTTACTGGGACTCAATCAACAGTATTTTTACAATAATTATGCTTTTGATCAAAATCAAAATTTAGGTTTTCTTTTCATTATCAGCCCGGTGTCAGGAATTTGTGCCCGATATGGCTATAGGCTCGCCTCCTATCACATCATGGGACAGAACATACAAGGCGAATGTGAGTGTCCTGGTGGCGCCTTTACCTACCCCTTCTGGGATAAAGGCGTAAGTCTATTATATATGTACTTGATTTCAGAAATCTACAACACCCACCAAATTGTTCTTAACCAGCGTAGTGAATTAAAACCTTAATCCACTCATACTGTGGGTGAATTTTGATTATTAATACCTCAATCTCTATGTGGGTGAATGCTTGTGTAGGTTACAAGGCCGTGTAAATATAGATAAGACTGCGAGCAAAACAAACAATAAAAATGTAGCTCGTCTGACTGCGCTCGCCGAGTTTAAAGTAGTGGAACGATTTAATTGGGCTTTTATTAATCAAACAATGCTTTATGCGCATAAATATGTTGTTTCCTCATTGGCCTTAGAGCAGCTTATTTTATTACATAAATGTACGCTTTTGTTAATTACGTAAGCTGAATCAATAAATAAATTATTGTCTCAGAATTACAAAGGACTGAAAAGTCAAAGTTTAAACTAACAAACTGTTGTGTTCTTTTACAAAGAAAATTCAGTGGAAGAAAACAAATTGAAAATTTCTTAAAAATATATATATATATATAAATTTTATGTAGATGATAGTTATTTTACATTGATAACTACTATAGTTTACTTTTGTTCTCCGTTTTCTTATTTCCTACGATCTCACAGTTGGGCAAAAGTAGATACAAAATACCAATTAATCGATACGAATTTACCTAATTTAAATTTACCCGTACAATTATAATGTCGATATAAGAAAAACAACTTTATAAGCTCCACTTCCACAACGTCAGGCGTTATTTAATTCAGTTGTTTAGTCGCCCGTACACTCGCTAACCCATTGTAGTCTAAAAATTAAAAAAGTTTCCAGACTGCGTGCTTTCTTATTAAATTTTGGACATAAATACAATAATAAATGTCTTTTCTTCTTAGTTAAAATGGAATCTTGCTTTAACGTTGCTAAAAAATAAAAATTGTCTTTTTTCTTTTTCTTTAATGGTGTATATCGTACCTTTATTTTGGACCCAGTATTCTTTTTAAGATGAAGTTTAAGTCCCTATCTTTACTGAGTAAGTTACTGTTGATTGACGAAAAGAACAATTGCTGCAAGAACAAGATGCAGTACAGTCGTACTGCATCAGATTATACAGGATGTATCAAGACTGCGTAAACGGAATCAGGTGGTAGTATCAGTGACTTGAGACACAAAGCAAATAAAAATTTCGAAAAACAAAACATTTATTTTTTATTTTTACCTATTGACGTTTTTGGGTGAAAAATACATAGTTTTCCTAAACTAACAATGTAAATATTTCTATTTTTAAAGACGCAAATGTACGTCAGGGCTTAAATTATAATTTTAGCAAAAACTAGGTATTTACCACCCAAACACGATGACAAATAAAAAATAGCAAAAAAAAAAGACTATCGCTTTTTTTTTTTGCGAAATTTTTAGTTGCGTGGTATCTGTAATCATTAAAACTACCACCTGGCTTCGTTTTAGGTCGCAGTCTGGATACACCTGTATATTATGACTGAAGGTCAGTATGTTGATGAAACTGCCTGCATCCCAGGCTCTGAGATATTTATCAATCTCCGGTGAAATCAGTTTGCAGTAGCGTGCAATGATATTAAATTATTCTGCCATTTCAATTTGTCATTTACATTAGACATGGCTTGGGGAAAAGGCTATGTAACAGGAGGCTGTGAGTTCGATCCTAGAGACTAAAACGCTTGTATTATTGATTGCTTTTGGATCTTTTATTCCCGGTTTTAATTTTATTTTCCTTATTCTGAGAATGGTGGCTGCATTTCATCTGTTGGTAAATAACATCTACAAGTGAGAATTATCTGTCACTGTTAGAAATAATTTTGCCGGCCCGTATAATTGCTTATTCAGGCTTTACGCGACGCTTGAAAAGACCCAATTGTCTTAAATCCAATTGTTTAGTAGAGTAGAGTGACTACTCTACCGAACCAATTAAACAACCAACTATCAAAATAACGGTTTTTTAGATTTACGCGAATGTTCCACGTTGACATAAAACTATTAATATTTTTTTCCTACGAAATTACCTTTTCCTACGCCATTTCTGATGGCAATATAGATTAATTTATACCTAATAGGATTGTAATTGTTTTATAGAATCAATTAAGGGGCTTCATGTTTGATTCCAATGGTAATTTAAATATTACTTGTCCCTGATTTCTGTCTTATTAAGTATACTGTATTTGAAATAGCGACCAGAGGAATTATACAAGATTTTTGATAGCCTCCGTGGCGCATTTGGTTTGACGCCGGATGTGAAACGAAAGGCCGCGGGTTCAATCCCCGCACTGAGACAAATATTTATAAGGCCCATAAGCATTTGTCTCGGGTCTGGGTGTTTTTGAGACCGAAAAGTCTCTCGTAGCTTCTGATACCCACGACACAAGACTTAATTGATCTTAGTGTGGGGTCAGGACTATGTATATGACTGATGGGTGTATTTGTTATTTATAATAGATAATAATTATCGTCATTTGGTCAATTCTGATCTAATTTTCCGATGATGGGAAACCAGTCACAATGGTCCCAAAAATTGTGTCGCGCTTTGGGTTTAACTTGTATATTACAATATATTAGGGCGTCGACCAGGGCCGGCAAAATTCGCTCAACCGGCGAGAAATTCCACCAAATGCATTGTAATAATTACTTTGTCGTGCAAGTATGAATAGATTTTTTACCCAATATGGGCTAATTATAACTGAGTCTTTCATTAAAAAAGTAATTAAGTCGATAATACCAAAGTAGGTTCTTAATCCGAACAGAAATATATTTGATAATGGCACCGTTTAGCTTGACTTAGCTAATTGAGTCCCTAACACAAATAAAAGGATTGGACTAAAGTCTGCCCAGTAAGCAATCTTTACTTATTAATTTTAATATTTAACTTTCGCCGGCCTATTGCTGAGCATTGTCTGTGAAATTTGAAAGTTGTCTCGTAGGAATGATGAGAAATGGTTTACTTACTTTTGATAGGTATTTTATTGATGCCAGTGTGTTGAAGTAAAGGCAAGGTTGTTACTGACGGGAGAAATTTTTGCTTGTCATTAAGACGTACATATATCTTCTATACATCTATACATATAATAAAAATGTAAATGGTCGATGTCTGTACATGGAAGATATTTAAGAAATTTCAACGCGGGGGGTCTTTATAACAGCAACAGAATCCAAAACATTTTTTTTTAGAATTTTTGTCTTTCTGTCTGTCTGTCTGTCTGTATGTTTGCTTGCGCATCACGCAAAAACTACTGCACCAAATGAGATGCGGTATTCACAGTTGTATTGCTGCAGGTTCAACTTAAAAACTGGTATATGTTACATTTGCATACAGGATGTTTCTTTTTGATTGCTTACACATTACTCATAAACTACCGCACCAAATGAGTTGCAATTTTCACAGTTGTATTTATGCAGGTTTAACTTAAAAACTGGTATATGATGCATTAACATAAAGGGTGTTTCTTTTTGTTTGCTTGCACATTACTCAAAAACCACCGCACGAATTGAGATGCAGTTTTCACAGTTATATTGGTGCAGGTCCAACTTGAAAACTGGTATATATTTCATTTACATACAGGATGTTTCTTTTTATTATACCCATAGGAAATACAGAGAAATTTATTTAGAAACCTCTGGTAATATTAAACTGTTGTCTGTTACATGGCTTGAATGATAATGGAATGGGACAGGCGGGATATAACGGGACGGGACGGGACGGGATGAGAAATACCAAATAATCTATACATGTATATTTTTTTAAACAAAGTTAATCACGCAGACGAAGTTAGCGGGCAGAAGCTAGTAAAATAATAAATAAATAAATACACCCAACAGTCACATACAGTCGTGGGTATCAGAAACGAAAGACTTTCGGTCTCACACTTCCAGACCCGAAACAAATACCTGTGGATCATACAAACGTTTGATTCGGTGTGGGAATGGAACCCACGACCTCTCGTTTAACAGCCGGCGTCTAACCAACTGCGCCACGGAGGCTATGGCCTCTTAATGTACCTAGATATATTAGTTATCAGAACAAATACCAAAAAGCAACACCATTTACATTAATGGCCGGCAAAAAACAACAATACCTGTCGTATTATGAGGCTCTATGGGCGACAGTGGCTGCTTGCCCTCAGAAGGCTCGTATTCCAATTCCTTTTTCATTAAAAAAAACATCAAAGTTCACAGAATGATTTATTATACACTACTCACAAAAATTAAAGGATATTTTTTTTGATCAATTTTTTTTTGTGTTTTTTGAGAGTCTGTATCTTGGAGAAAATTGATTGTTAAGAAACTCGGTAACTAAAACTTGGAAGCTTGAAATGTCTATTTTGCAGATCTGTGCTCTATTTCTTGATTCCTCGCTAAGTTGATAAGCAATCGTAAGAAAACCAACGAGAAAAAAAAATCAATTTTTTTCTGGATTTCAAAACCGTGCATTTACATGGGTAGTATTTTTTTGGTGACATCATTATAAAATTCCCGTAGATAATTTAATTGCCTTTAATTTGATATACCATAAACCTCTGTGACATGATTTGGAGCTGACTTATGGTAAATCAAAGTAAAAATGGCCTATCACACTTTGACATTGGATTACTCCATGAATATCAATATCTCGTTGGTTTTCTTACGATTGCTTATCAACTTAGCGAGGAATCAAGAAATAGAGCACATATCTGCAAAATAGACATTTCAAGCTTCCAAGTTTTAGTTTCCAAGTTTCTTAACAATCAATTTTCTCCAAGATACAGACTCTCAAAAAACACCAAAAAAAATTGTTCAAAAAAAATATCCTTTAATTTTTGTGCGTAGTATATTACTAATTTTATGTGAATAAAAATTTAATCTAAATTAATTTACAAATGCAATATATATTAAATTAAAAGTACAGTTAAAATTAAAATAAATAAAATGGAAATTAACTAATTTAATATTTAGAACTAAATTATCCAATCTATTTATCATCCCGGAAAATTATCACAAGCTATGACTGCTACATGACGTCATACGGCTCCAAAACCTAATGAAACGGTATTAAAACCTGCTGCTATAAATTAGTACGATTCTGGTTGAAATTTTCATTGTAATTAAATTTATCATCGTGAAGTTCTACGCGACAGGGGCGTGAAGAGTTAAGACAGTTTCTGAAACAGACTATTAATCCACGAAACGTTTCGGGGAAATGAGCTAATTTTACTACAAGTTTCAATGCTAGTAACAGCGGCAGTGGTTTTGAGTTCATGTTGAAGTATTATTTAGGTGTGTGTAATGTTTTTTTTTTATATAGCATGATATATTTCTCTCTCAGTTCACCCACAGGAAGTCCCCTGTTGAACATAAGCCTTCCCAATGATCTCAACATTGACCTGGTGGAAGCGGCCTGCATTATATGCCCGCCACACACGTAGGTAACTGTGCAAGTATGAGTTTGCACCAGTGTCCTGGAACGTGTGCGGGCAAATGATTGCGCCAACTCCGTTGAAATTTTCGAGTCGAGACTGGTGCAATTTCGCGATTGCGCAAACGCACTTGAACGTGCTTAAACGTGTGACGGCCGTCGATCTTGTAGGCGAGCGTCCGAAACTTCACTTGCCTATACGTGGCCATATTTCAGAATTTTTCGGTTATAAGTTATCGTTCAAACCAATATGTCAGCCTACTCGAAACGAGATGTAAACATGGTGAAATCGAACCACGATATATTTAAATAGGTCACTTTAGCAGATTTTCTATCTTTGTGTACGGTCGCGATTCGCACGGATACGAATTTTATATCATTGGCTGGCAACAGCAAAGTGAGCCGCTTGATCATTTTTTAATTTGTGTTTTTTAATCGATCGGGCGAAAGAGCAAACGTTTCACATGTTGATGATTACCGCCGCCCAGTAACAACTTCACCATTTGGAACTTAAGCAGCATTTCCAAATGGGCAGTACTTTAATAAAATGGTTATTCAAAAAACCTCCTAAATTAGCTCCTTCACAACAGTATAATATAAATTTCGTGCTATCAACTGACAAATCCTTCCACAAACTTATAAAACTCTGGGTATAAAAAAATATATTTCTTTAAACCACAGACTTTTAACTATAAAAGTAAGTTTTATATTATAACAAAAACTGGGAGTAAAGATAGCTTTCCACAGTGAATATAGCGTAGCTCCATTTTTTCTTTTCGGTAATTTTCTTATTACCCACCATAATATATCGCTTGACTGGAAACTACGCGATTAGATCAGGATTGCCTTAGTGCGATAAGACCGCCATTTGTACTTTGTTGTTTTGTTGTCTCTATATAACTATTGTTATATTCTGTGTGCAATAAAGAATTTTTTTTTATTTTTTTTATTATTTTTTTTTATTTATTTAGGACTACCAGTGGTAATTACATTATCTTATATTTAATACACAAATTAAATTGGTAACATGTTAAATGTACTACCTGCAGGCGTCACAACATGCACTGAATAACAAATAACTGCTAAGTAATACTAGAATTAAATTTTATAAACATAAAGAAATATACTATAATCATAAAATATTAAAATTATACAAAGTGAAATAATAACTAAACTAGAAATTAATAAGAAATAACATATATACACGCGTATAAGAATATATATACGCGCGTGAAATCCATAATGGAAGAATCTTTGTGTGTTAACAAATACATTTTATTATACCACTGGGTTTAACGTGGTCGACTCTCGTTGTATTTCCACCAACGTGGTGGAATAAAAGGCCTAGTCCTAAATTAATATAATAAATATGACACAGACCACATACATAATTATAAATAGCTTCTGCCCGCAAGCTTCGCATGCGTGATGAACTTTATATGGAATTTCCCATCCCGTCCTGTCCCGTCCCATTATATCCCGCCCGTCACGTCTTATTGTCACTTAAGGCATGTAATCCAGTCCCATCCCTTTGAGTATAGAAAAGTAACAAATATTTCGGAATTCCTTCCACATCACACTGGAACACTACATTTTTCGGGGTAAAAAGTAGCCTAAGTGGTAATCCAGGGTGTCAGCTATCTCCTTACCAAATTTCATCGAAATCCGTTAAGCCGCTTCCGAGTTCATCGCGCACAAGAGCACAGACACGCAGACAAATATTGTATGTATCGGGATAAAAGTAGCCTAAGTGTGAATCCAGAGTGTTAGTTACCACCATACCGAGTAGAAACTCGGTTTATCGCGCACAACTACACTGCCAAAAAATATAAAAATCATTGTTTTGGGTTCTATTACGGTAAAACAGACCGCCGATATTATTTTTTCTCATTTATCTTCCATGTACACACATCGATCGGTTACAAAATTATAGGCATAGATATAGAATAGATAAGAGCAATAAGGAAAATATTGTGAATGGCCCAAGTCGTCCAGGTTCTCCCAGCTGTTTCTTCGTTCAATTTACTAAAGAACCCCGTCGCTTAAAAAATAATAGCCTATCTACCACTGGAATAAAATCTTATTGAAGCAAAGTATTTACGAGATCCGTCTCACCTGGTTTTACGTGGGTCGCCTTGTCGCCTCAACATTGCTTATTAGAGTTTTCATAAAGCGAGACTAATGAAGCGTACAGAAAAGTCCCTCGCCAGGCGAAATGTTATCATTTTTTTCAAGTTTTTAAGGTTCTTTAAGGTTTATTGTATGTTATACATAAGCAGCAAAATAAAGCCTCCTCTACAATCTAGAGTACGATTGGGAGGGGTTAGGCCATATAGTCCACCACGCTGTCCTAGTGCGGGTTGGCGGACTTAACATACCAAATTATTTCCAATCGCTATGGTATGCAGCTTTCCTCACGATGTTTTCCTTCATCGTTACAATAAAAATATAAATTAGCCACAAACGTCTTCCTGTAGGAAATGGGCCTCCTCTACAAAGGAAATACAGCGGTGCATTTACACTGCTGTTTGTTGGAGAAATAGAAATTGCGGTGGTACCTACCCCGGCGGCCTCTCACAAATTAGAGACCTACCACCAGTGCAGGTTTCTTCACCATGTTTTCTTTATTGCAAGGTAAATTATTAAAACTTGTAAGTGGGTTTTGGTGACCTCTAACTTCCTAATTCTAGAGAAGTTTACAATATATAATGTATAATATCAATAAAAGTACTCGATTGGCAGTCGATACTACGCCAACGCAATATTCATGGAATTAACAATTCACCGCGTAATGTCCGCCCATAACAGGCTATTAAATAGTCCATTAGCGTAAAAGTTGTACAATTTGAAACATTTTAAATACATAATCATTAATCCTTTGTATTAAAAACTGACTAAAAATCTTGAAATAGAGCTTATTTTTATGGATTTTATCACGATTTGGATTAATGTTTAAATTTTTTAACTTCCCGACGTTTCGATTGCTTTACCAGCTTTCGTGGTCACGGGGCGGACCCCCCCCCCCCCCCCCCGCCGCATTTATTTCAATGTGTAACATTCGCGTAAATCTAAGAAACCATTAACTAAAAATCTGTTCACCCTGCGATCATGAGTTCGATTTCCAATCCTTTTGTATAAGTTTTCCGCAATGGCGAAAGAATCGCTTATACATTCTGGGACAGAAAAACTCTTCGGAATATGGATTAATTATAAAAAAACCCCAACAGTCACATACATAGTCCTGACCCCACACTAAGATCGAGTCTTGTGTCGTGCGTATCAGAACTACGAGAGTCTTTTCGATCTCACAAACACCCAGACCCGAAACAAATACTTGTGGTTCGCACAAACATTTGTGTCGGTGTGGGCATCGAACCCGCGGTCTCTCGTTTCTCAGGCGGCGTCTTACCAACTGCGCCACGGAGGCTATCAAACGTAATACCTCTGCCTACCTCGTCAGGGGTACAGGCATGAGCAAAGGCAATATACGAAAGGTTTAATAGCCACGTAATGTTCCAATAACCAAAAGGCGTAATATACACAATTACTTTAGTATCCACTTAACGATTCAGAGACGCGACCGACACGTCTCCGTTACGGCGAGACGTTGTGTACAGACAGACATACATTTATTATTAACGACTACTACTTGATAGAGTTATCGTGGGTCAATCGACCGTGTGTTGCAGATATTTCACGAGGCTACACATTTTTGGTTAAACACGTGTATTTCACTAATTAATGCTGTAAAATATTGTTTTATAATATATACGCACTATAGTGGTGAAGGAAAACATCGTGAGGAAACCTGCATGCCGTAGCGATATATAAGAATTTCTACGGTATGTAAAGTCTGCAACCCGCACTAGGCCAGCGTGGTGGACTATATGGCCGAACCACTCTCAATCGTACTCTCGATTTTAGAGGAAGCCCGTGCCCTGCAGTGGGACGTATATGGGCTGATACAGATATTGTTTTATATTTAGATAATGATCCCAGATTTCAACGTAAATAATACTATATTGAAAGTAAGTACATTAATTTACACTGAAAAATGAATTATGCTATTGACATTTATGCACTTCCTTGGAACACTACCACTGTAATTAACTATATCTGTAGAAAAAAAAACACAATTTTAATATCATATAATTAAACCAATATTGTAAATCCTGTACCGTCTTAATATAGGTAATAATAAATAATAGTATTATTAATTATTACAAGAGTAAGTGTTCGTCGTCCGCCTTTTTTTATTGCAATAAATGGCGAGACGAGCATACCACGCCTGATGGTAAGCGATACAACCGCTCGCAGACAGTAGGAGAACCAAACACAATGAATTACAAAGCAAGGCTTGTATTTGCATTCCACTGCGCTCGCCATCTTTAGACATAAGATGTTAAGTCTCGTTATGTCCAATAGTTACTCTGACTACAATGTCCTTTAAACCGGAACATAACAGTGCATTTACACTGCGGTTTGGCGGGAGAAATAGATATTGCGGTGGTACCTACCCAGGCACCTTCCTACCCCGCCTACAAGGAAGACAGACGACCTAGGAAAGATTACTGGAATTCGCTGAATGCAGGCTGCTTAGAAACGTCACTATGAGGGACCTTAAAAATATGTTCAACAGAGGACTTCCTGTGACTGAACATAGAAAGAGAGGGGAGCTGAGAGAGAGAGAGAGAAAAAGAGAGAAGATAGGTGATTATTATACAAGTTAAATTGTAGCTACACGTATTGTTCTCCTCAAACTAGTAACTAAGGCAAGTTTAATTTGCTATTACCACTTGAACACAACTTGAGATTGCCATTAACTCACCTCATCTTGTAAATTGTTATATTCAAACTTTGTAAAGACTTGGCATGTTTTAAGTATTGCAATCAGTTATATGAGTTCCAATATATTTATTGACCGACATCAAAAAGGAGGAGGTTTTCTTGGATTTTTTATGTATGTACACCGATTATTCTGAGATTTATGATCCGATTTACGTGATTCTTTGGTTTTATGCGGAATAGTTGCCATTTGGTCCCATAAAAATAGTTTGATCCAGTAGTTTTCATTATATGAACATTTTTTTATGTGGACGATGTAATATTAGTTTGTGTTCGGCTTTGTAACAAATTCTTTATTGTCCACCACAAATATATAATTAAAACAAAAGAAAAGTGCCTAAAATAAGTGCTATTAGCAGCCGTCTTGTCGCTATCGGGGATTTCTTCCAGATGGACTGGATTGAACCGAAGCTAGGAAATAGGTGGAAGAAATGTATCTACGCTGAAATAGACACGCGGGAATATTCAGCCAATCAAAACACGTGTTACTTTTTTGTCCTGGTACGACAAAGTAACAACACATCTATATAGAATATCCACCAACGCGAGATGACTGTCTCTCGCCAGTCGAAATAAATATGCTGCCCTGATCGTATCCAGATATACACAGAATTAACCCGAAAAGCGTACCACTACCGTGGGTCACTGTAACGGGTCCTTAACCGCTTTGTACCATGGACGTATTATACAAACTACGTCCACGCTGTGTACGAAGATCGGTATCCGGGTGAAAATGAATATCATACCAGCAGTAATTTACGCGAATTTAAAAACCCTGTTAGTCTTATTTCGTACGAATATATATTATGTTTGTGAAACATTTATAATTGAAATTTTTGACAGGCTCCGTGGCGCAGTTGGTTAGATGCCGCCTGTGAAACGAGAGGTTGCGGTTTCAATCCCCGCACCGAAACAAATATTTGTGTGATCCACAGGTATTTGTTTCGGGTCTGGGTGTTTGTGGGACCGAAAAGTCTCTCGTAGTTTCTGATACCCACCACACAAGACTCGATCTTAGTGTGGGGTCAGGTCTATGTACGTGACTGTTGGGTGTATTTATTTATTTATTATAATATCTATTGCTGAATTCAAACAAACTTTATGACTTGAAATGCCAAGAATAACGTTTAAAAATCAACAATTCTGAAATTAACTGCCAAATATAGTCACCAAACTAAATAACTCTTGTATCGTAGCTGATGTGATTCTATTTCAACTTCGACCTTTAAAATCTGCAAATGTTAAAGTTCCTCTAGTATACTGCTTTGTTTAAACGATGATGCCTACAATAGAATATTATTATATACTGACATCTGTAATATAAACAAATGTTTGCATGCCCCACAAATATTTGTGTCGATAAGTAGATGTTACTCACAAAGTTGATTTTAACCAAAAAATATCTCATCATTCCTATATCTTCTATTCTGTTGTAATATCTTTCTGTTGTGTAAAAAATATATGTATCTGCATTTATGATTTATTTATTTATTAGATTATTTTATGTCTTATATTTAATAAATAATATTTCAGCCTACGGTTCATATTTCACCACACTGTTTTCTGTTGTTGTTTTTTTTAATTTCTAATCGTGGTTTTAATTCTGTCATTGTATAGATAGAGTCAAAACCCCATGGAGAATGTGTTTCTCTTTTGCCATACTTTTATACGAGTATTTTTAAGGTAATCTAATAAGGGCCTGCTTGAAGGTGCAACGTCGTTGCTCTACTTACACTTCTAATCGATATATTTAAATTGAATTAACTAATTGGCTTCGGCTGAAAACCCAAACGCTACTTAAATATTTAAACCTACTTTAAATATTCACCACTACTTTAAATAGTTAAGTCTCTAGTTAGTTATAAATAAGAAATTAATACTCTACAATGAAAAGTTAGATTGAAAGACTTAGGCCACAGCCTAGGTGATATAAAAATAGCTTCTCTCAAACCTATCCGGCTGCCCTGGCTTTTATTCTAAAAGCTGTATGTTAAACCTCGTAATGAGGGTCGCGGGAACTCAATAACTTTTCAATAGACTTCTCCGCACGAGATTACCTCCACCACATTCAATAAACACTTTATTACCATGCTCTGCCCATTTTTGCTTAGAACAAAATCGAATGAGGTAGGGTTTTTAAGAAAGAAATCTATTTGTTTTGAAAAGCCTAAATAACTTCGTTATTTATCTACGTAGAGATAAAAGTATCAATATATAGAGTTAAATCTATTTCCCTAATTGCTAGTTATAAATATTTTTGTAGTAGAAGTGAGATAAACGAGTAAGCTTCTCAGGTCTATTCTTAAATGACCACTGCTGTCTGAAAACTCATTCGCTTAACTTAAGATTGTAAATTGCGGTCGCAGCTTGAACATTTATATAGAAAAGGAGATAGGAGGAGGTAAAGCGGGGATTTTCGGTTACTTATTGTCGTCTGTGAAATATCGATAGCATAGGTCCTCTACCATCTTCTGTCCCCAAAAGCGATGTTCTCAATATAATAAGAATAGTTTTTTTCTCTATTCTCATTTTATTACAAATATAAACTCACGCCTTTTTCCCAGAAGGGGTAGGCAGTAGTGGCGAAGGCTCCATGGAAGCCAATTCCCGCCGGGTTCCCTTTTGTAATTTATCATTACACTATAAACAAGCAATATATTCAAACTTATTTATTTAATATCAAAACTCAATTATTATTTTTTACATTCAACGACATCTGTCGGCCAGATACGTAAATATTACTAGGAAGCGGCACGGTAAGCCCTTTTTACATTGCGACGCGCTGCGACCTCTGGCGAATTCCTGTAAAATTGTTCGGCTTATTCAATAACACTAGCGCGGCCCGTGCGCCGCCGCCCGCCGCCGCCCCGCCGCCACCGCGCCGCCGCCGCGCCGCCCCTTACGCATTGTATAGTATGCAACAAACCACGCAAAATTGTACCTTAAAATTATAATGATTTAAGGTTCAATTTACGTTAAAAAAGCAAGAAATAAGCCGGAGCTTCTCCGGCATTTCGTGTGTACTTACGTATAGATATTACTTATTATAATAGCGAAATGCGGAGTCTAATGTATTTATAAGTGTTGTATTTACATTTTTACAATATATTCATGGTTCATGCAATTAGTTTTAAATGTTTTTAATTACAAACTGTGTAATATTAATATTATGGTTTTAATGGAAATTACTAATCGTTAGGAGCGTACTAATATGTTTAGATTGTCGATTTTACAAATAAAGTTAGTGTTTAGATTTTAGGACGTGCTCGACCCTCGCCTGATTAATACATTGTCTTACTATTGTTACAAGTTACAACTGATTAATGCGGGGCTACCGTACTTGTTAACATTGAGTCTAGGTTTTTATTTCTTTTATATTAATCTTATATTCACGTGCGGTTTAGAAATATACTTTTTTATTTTTCTCATTATGTAAGCATGGTTTAGTTTTTATTTCATGGACATTGTAAATATTGTATAAGTACATAGGTAACGAAAATATTAAAATTTAATTGACGGCCGCAATAGGCAGATGCCACAATATCACTTACCAAATGAAACCCAATAATTTGGTTTGGTGAGTAAGATTCTCGGAGCAATAATTTGCTGGTGGGAGGATATTTGCAAAGGTCCGAATATAAGGACACACGTGCATAAATGTGTCGCGTTTTGCGTTCATTCTGTGAAACATCACACAGTAAATTTGATCTCTATTCGGACTGCACTACGCTTACTATCAGTCGCATTGTAGTCATTTCGTAATCCCTTAACCCTACTAATATTATAAATGTGAATATAAGTTTGTTTGTTACGCTTTAACGCAAAACCACTCAACCGATCATCATGAAACTTTGTAGACATATTCTTGGAGGTATAAGAAGTAACATAGGCTACTTTTTATCCCGAAAAGTTTAGTGTTTCCGTGGGATGAAGAAGGAATTCCGATATATTTGCTACTTTTTCATAAGTACTCAAAAAGATGGGATTGGACCGGATTACATTCCATTAGTGAGAATGAGACGGGGCGGGCGGGATATAACGGGATGGGACGGGACGGGATGGTAGATTTCAAATAAAATTAACCACGCAGACGAAGTTTGCGGGCAGAAGCTAGTAACAGGATAAAGAAAATAAACATATTTTGTGACTTGAGCTTCGGCTTCCCTTTTAAAAAATGTCACCCTTCGCCACTGGTAGGCAGAGGTGCTACCAGGACACCTATTTTTCGCCTTGTATGTTTCGTCCCATTATGTGATAGGGGGCGAGCCTATCGTCATATCGGGCACAAATTCCTGACTCCGGGCTGATATTGAATAGAAAAATCCAATACCACTTTTGTCCGACCTGGGAATCGAACCCGACACTTCCATTTTTTAATCGTACCATAGTACAACTACGCCACCGAGGCAGTCTAAGCATTATACTTGTTATATTACAAAAGCTTCCGTGTCGCAGTTAGCTTGACATTGGCTGTGAAACGAAAGGCCGCGGGCTCAATCCCCGTGCGGAGCAAATCTTTTTGTGAACCACAAATGTTTGTTTCGGGTTTGGGTGTTCTCGATCGAAAAGTCTCGTAATTTCCGATACAAAAGATTTGTTTCTTAGTACGGGGTCAGAACTATGTGACTGTTGGGTGTATTTATTATGAAAGCATTTCCCAGACATTGTGTTGAATAGATATTTTGTCAATTTTATTTGTAGTTCCAATTTTCGCCACGTGCCAATGGATTTAAGATGATTTGTATTTAAATTACCTGTTTATTAACGAACGACATAATATGACACATCAGACTTCAAGCAAAGATGACAAAGATTAGGATACATGCATGTGTGTCTTGTATAATTATTTTGAATAGTGGATATAATAGACGCTGGATGCAGGCCGCTTCCTACAGGTCGATTCGGAGATCAATTGGGGAGGCCTGTTTAACAGTGGACTTCCTGAGGCTAAAGAGAGAGAGAGAGAGGTAGTGGATATTGAATTTGGAATAAATAACCGTAAGGTGCATTGTAGATACTCTATCATGTTATTAAAAAACAAAGCCATAGTGCCTACTTCTATAACGTTACAATAATTTAAAGTGTTAACGATTTATCTAGCTGATTTTTCGTACTTACAAAAAGTTCTAAATTTAAATTAAATAAAAAGTATCATTAAGCCAGTAAAAAATGGCGGATCCAAGATGGCGGCTTTCCCGCTCAATTTCAAGAGGCTTTGAGACGGTACAATTTAACGCGCATTTCTTGTTACCTCGAGAACAGGCTAATCTCACATTTAATCTCTCACGTTAAATTATATTTGTCGCCGTTTGCCTTGATCTATGTTGTCGCGCCACATTACACTTTCGGTGCTTTGGATATTAATATTCTGTTTTGTATATAACCTAACCTTAGAAAGTTACGACATAAGGTGAAAAAAGAGTTGCAAGTTCGGTCCTGAGGCAAATATTTGTGTAATACAAGCATTTGTTTAGTGTCTGGGTGTTTGGAAAATCGAAAAAATTGTCATAATTTATAATACGTACCACTCGAGACTTGATTGATCCTGTGAGGCCAGGACTATGTGTGTCACTGTTTGTAAAAGAGTGAGGTTGTTGGTAGTTCATATAACTTATTTACTTTGTTGGAAATTATTTATTATTGTATATTAATATGTCCCCTCATATAATTTTTAAGTATATACTTCCATTAACTCGCGACTTTCCTAGTTAAATGGTCATTGGATAAATTTTCTCACCTATAGAAGCCTCCACGAAAACCCCAACCATACATAACCGATGTCAAACAAGGCTTGTTGGAACAGCTGCGAAATCCCACCGTCCACCATCAATTTGTCCTGGACGCGGCCACTAGGATACAGAGCGCCACTCAACCGAAGCGAGCCGTTTCACTGCACAAGCTTTGAGCCGCTGCCATTCCGGCAACGAAACGAAAATGCTGAACGAAAAAGCCCGATTTTAAATTCAGAACCGGATTTTCTATTGGTTAATTTTTTGGGAATTCGTTTAAAATTAATCTTAACGCGATTGTGAGAAATAAATAATAAAATAAATACACCCGACAGTCACATACATACTTCTGATACCACACTAAGATCGAGTCTTGTGTCGTGGGTATCAGAAAGTAAGGGAGATTTCTGGTCTCACAAACACCCAGACCCGTAACAAATACCTGTGAATCACACAAATATTTGTTTCGGTGCTGAGATCGAACCCGCGGCCTCTCGTTGCACTGGCGCCGGTAACTAATTGAAATCGAATGATCCACACAAATCTATCAATTAAATGATATCATTTTCATATAATATTATGAATGGGAGTGATAACAGATGCCAGATCTGATGAGAATGGCGTCACGCCTGTCCATAAGTAGTCACAGGACTCAGAATGCATTATTACTAAGCACTGCTTGAGCTCCATTAACCCCAAGGCATTAGATGTTAATGCACAACAATTTCACTGGCTACTATGTCCTTCAAACCGGAACACAACAGTGTTTACACAATTATTTGGCGGACATTGACAATCGCTGTCAATAACCGAGACAGCTTCAAATTCCTTCACTGTTACAGTGATAAAAATTAACAATGATACACACGCATTTAAAATAATTAGAAGTGATTACCCCATAATCAAACTTATATCCACTAAGTTGGCAGACCTCCTGTTCCCAAGTTCCAACTATACAACGTACAAAGTGGCAAGCAATTACCCCGTGGTAAGCAACGAAAAACGCGCTCTTCAAAGAGCACTCGTTAAGTAGCCGCTAGTGGTAAGATGGCGTCATAATTTTCGCAGCTTATTCTCTTCATGAATAAAACTGGGTTTAAAATGCGCAAACATCTCATCTTTATAATCCTATAAAAATGTAAAGTTGTGTTCCATTTTAAGTAAGGATTAGAGATACATACAGACATAAAATCACGCCTTTTACTCAGAAGGGATAGGCAGAGGTGCTACCAGGACATACACATTTGGCCTTGTATGTTCCGTCCCACGATGTGATAGGAGACGAGCCTATCGCTATCTATATCTATATCAGCCCATATACGTCCCACTGCAGGGCACGGGCCTACTCTACAATCGATGGAATCGATTGAGAGTGGTTAGGCCATATAGTCCACCACGCTGGCCTAGTGCGGGTTGGCGGACTTACATACCGTAGAAATTGTTTAAAATCGCTACGGTATGCAGGTTTCCTCACGATGTTTTCCTTCACCGTTAAAGTGCGTGGTGATTGACTATCAATACACACATAACTCCGAAAAGTCAGAGGTGTGCCCTGGGATTTGAACCCGCGACCACCGCGAACATGTAGGCAGCCGCGTCTGGTCCGTTACCAACAGGCCACCACGCACTTTTTTTTATCGCTATACCGGGCATAAATTCCGTGCTGATAATAAAGAGAAAAATGCAATATCACTTTGCCCGACCCGGGATTCGAACCCGAGACCTCAGCTTTATAATCATACCGTAGTACAACTTCGAGGCAGTTAGCATTAGAGATACGTTAGAGACACACTTGGGCAAAACAGATCCAGCTAATATTAATGATAATAAAAACACCCTATAATTACACACTTAATCTTGACCCCGCACTAAGAATACGTCTTGTTACGCAAGTTAGAAACTACGAGAGATTTTCAGCTTCATTACACCCAGACCCGAAACAATACTTGTCGATCACATATGTGGATTTGTTCCGACTCACAACTTCTTACATGTTTTCATAATAGACGTTTGAAATCTTAACCAACTCCACGCCTAGAATTCTTTATATACAGCAATAATTCTCCAATAATTCCCATTTGTGAAGGCCAATCAAACATCTAGTAACCCAGCCAATAAGACATTAACGAACTGCACCTCCGCGGGGTCATTTGGCTAACAAACTCTAGTGACCTTTGCCTGACCTTTTGCGGTAATGCACTTTACGTCCTTTGGTGACGCATCCCCTCCATTAAATTCCACTTGACACTTAACTTCCAGTGTTTTGTAATGGTACTTTGTAATAAAAAAGATTTGTCGTTTGGAAGTGAGTTTATGTTATAGACGAGCAGACATCGTTTGTATAAAGCTTGTTTGCGTAGTACGCGGTAATCGTTTACTTTTTCTTTCTTTCTTAGCTTTTCTTTGTCTTTTCATCCATTTTTTTTTCTTTCATATATTCAAGAAAAGTAGGGAAAGATAGACTACAAACTAAACATTATAAGTTGGGAAATTCTAAATTCCCATTCGGCACTTTGAGTTTTCCGGTTTGAATATTTTCATGTGGTTTGTGCTCAACATGGTACAAGCTTTTCTCCTATCATATTTGCGATGGATAAGCTCGGCGAACTAGACTACACTACTAGCATCTCTGCTTAGTCCTTTAGAAACGCTAACGTGCGCATGACACCATGGTTTATTTATTTTCAAATTATTTTCTTTTGTTAATTTGTGATAATTATTAACTACATTTACATTATCAGTTGCCAAAAACCCAAGTTGCCTTTCAATCTTCTACCTCCATCTATATTCAAATACCTCCAGTGCACCTCCAAAGACCAAATCCTGAAGATATAAATTGTCTTATAGACTGCTCTAAAATAAGACGGAGTAAAAGCCACGTCTTCAATAATATTGATCCGACAGTACGAACTACGTCGTGTCACGCACATTTCTTATTTGCATCACACGCACTTGACACACCAATACGTGACTCGACAGCCTCACAACATTACTGACTTGATGTATAGCCTTCATCCTTTAGACATAATACATACTTACAAACTTACATACATTATTTTCCAGCTCACATACGTCCAGTGCAGGACACAGTCCTCCTTTATAATCAAGAGTTCAATTGGGAGAGATTTGACCGTAGCCCTAATAAATAAATAAATTAATACACCCAACAGTCACATACATAGTTCTGACCCCACATTAATATCAATTAAGTCTTGTTTCGCAGGTATCAGAACCAGGAGAGGTTGTTCGGTCTCACAAACACCCAGATCCGAAAGAAATATTTGTGGGCCGCACAAACATTTCTCTTGGTTGGGGATCGAACCCGCGGTCTCTCGTTTTACAGCCGGCCTAACCAACTGCACCACGGAGGCTGTCGCCTATTGTATCGCAGAAACCAATAATACAATGATAATAAAAGCATTGATAGAATGTAAGTCCTGTAAGTAAATTGTTATATTCCTGGGTGTTAGCCTCTTCTATGATTGAGTAGGTTTAGCTTTAGCCAGGATTGTTGGCTCAGTGTTGATTGGCAAGATTGAAATATCTTCAAAAATATTGTAAGAGTATGTTTCCTGCATGACTTTTGAATAGTATACTATGAATATTTCTATAAACGGCCTGCACACTGCAATTTTTTTTTTATTCATAACTATCAAAAAATATGTTAAATAACTTTAAACGCCATTTCCACGGGGAGAGTTTGTCGCGGCGAGAATCGTATGCGATTATCGCATAATATAACCGCCATAGATTATCGTGTTCTGACAAATGTTGACACGATACAACTTTTTTATATCCTTACGATAATTGTATCTTCGAGGCGATATACTGTCACCGTTGTAATTGGGGCTTTACACGGGGAGAACATACCGGGTATATCAAGACTGTAACCGAAAACGAAGCCGGGTGGTAGTTTTAGTGGTTACAAACACAATGCAAATAAAAATTTCGCAAAATAAGCGACAGATATTTTTTTGCAATTTTTTAAAAATCGTTGTGTTTGGATAGTAAAGACCTAGTTATAGCGAAAATAATAATTTAAACCCTAACGTACCATTGCGTCTTAAAAAATAAAAAGGGGTACATCATTTTTTAAGGAAAACTATGTAATTATCACCCAAATAACACTATAAGTCAAAAATTACCAAAAAAAGTTGACGATTATTTTGCGAAATTTTTAGTTGCATTGTGTCTGAAGTCACAAATAGTCACCTGGCTTCGTTTTCGGTCGCGGTCTTGATATACCCTGTATATACAAGGAAACTTTACATAATTTGCTAGCTAAATTGCCCACAGCCTAAATAAGCTGGCTGGACCGCGATAGCCTCGTCTCAGAGAATACTGGCGTGAACACCTTTGATGTTGCGTGTGTGGTAGCCCGAGGCTCAGTCACTTTCAAAAGGCCACCTTGACCTATTCAGAAGCTCTTTTGCCTATTTTGTGGTACTGGTCAAAAGCGTACTCTTAACTATTTCAATTGTTGACTACGACATGTTCAAGGTGTTTAGACTTTTCTATTTGTAAACATCCAAAAATGCCACTGGTATTTTCTTTTCACGTACATACATACATATATAAACTTACTTTTTTTCCCAGAAGGGGTAGGAAGAGGCGCCACCAGGACACCCACATTTCGCCTTGCATTTTCCGTCCCACGATGTGATAGGGGGCGAGCCTATCGCCATATCGGGCGCAAATTCCTGACTCCAGGCTGATAATGAATAAAAAAATCCAATATCACTTAAATGGCTTAAATGGTAACTAATTACCACCTAAAGTGTTTCCAACCATTTTAAACGTATTTTTACTAAAGCCTAAATCTCAACCGTAGAGACATTCCGTGCTCAGTAATTTGATACAAATATAATTATGTACTAATATTGTTTCAATAATAATTATTAATTGGTATGGAAAATCGGCCTTATCCCAAATAATAATCCTCGCAAATTTTTTTTTTTTTTTTTTTTTAACCTGGCACGGCATAGTGACTGCATTGCACCTGATGGTAAGTGCTAATGCCGTCCAGATAGAGTATCGAATGGTATCAAACGGTAGTCTCATACCATTCGATACAATCATGCCGGCCCGCTGAGATGCCTCTTCACGCTACGGCGGAAGGACCCAGGATTATAGGAAGGAGGGAACACGTGCAATGGCAAACCGTTCCACAGCTTGACTGTACGGCAGAAAAAAGAATTAGAGAACCTTTTGGTTCGCGCCGAAATGGATTGAACAGTCAAGCTATGGCTCCGCAAGCCAGCACGCGTGGTTCTGTTAAGGAAAGGAGAGGAGGGGATTAAATTGAACAATTCCTCAGAGCATTCGCCATGATACAGACGGTAGAACACGCTTAGAGAGGCGACATCCCTCCGTAACTGTAGCGACTCTAAGTTGCCCGTAATGTCTGCATCATTCACAATGCGGATGGCCCGCCGCTGCAATCCATCCAAGGCATCGAGTAAGTACTGGGCGGATCCATCCCAGAGGTGCGAACAGTATTCCATACCCGGCCGAACCTGCGCTTTATACAAGCCGTAGAGTTGACCGGGCGCGAAAAACCGACGCACCTTGTTCAGGACCCCAACCCTGCGGGAAGTGGCAGATATTACGCCCTCGATGTGATTCCTTGGATTAAGATCACAACGGATATCCACACCAAGGATACTCAGGTCATTCCGCATTGAGAGGGGAATACCCTGAAGAATGGGGAGGGGAGAGAACGGGGATTTTTTGCACGTGAACGCACACACCTGGGTTTTCCTGGCATTGAACTCAACCATATTCCTGGAGCCCCATGTAGAAATGAGATCCAAGGATCGATTGAGCTCAATGACAAGATCCTCGCGCCCACTCACAGTGTCGACCCGGCAACCTGGGGACCCATGGCAGTATCGCCCATGAACCGTGCTGTCATCTGCATAGCAATGAATGTTGCCAAGTGACAACATATCATTGATATGCAGAATAAACAGGGTGGGCGACAGCACCGAGCCCTGCGGAACTCCGGCATTTACCGACATGAGCGCCGAAGCGTGTCCGTCAACGACAACACGCATTCTACGCCCATGCAGAAAGCCAGAAATCCACGAACACAAGTTGCCGGGCAGACCGTATGCCGGAAGCTTGGATAGGAGACCACGGTGCCAGACCCTATCAAACGCCTTGGCTATGTCGAGGCTCACAGCAAGAGCCTCGCCACGCCGGTCTATCGCCTCACCCCAGCGATGCAGGACAAACGCCAGAAGATCACCCGTTGATCGGTTGTGACGGAATCCGTACTGTCTGTCACTGATCAACGAGTGATCCTCCAGGTAGCGGACCAATTGAGCGTTTATGATCCGCTCCATGACCTTACACATCACTGAGGTGATAGCGATAGGGCGATAATTGGTAGGGTCTGACCGATCACCCTTTTTGGGGATCGGTTGCACATTGGCCTCCCTCCAAGATTCCGGCACAACACCTGTGCGGTAGGACACTCGGTAGAGGCGTGTCAGTGCAGGAGACAACTCCGCTGCGCAACTCCTTAAAACCACCGCCGGTATTCCATCCGGACCACTGGCTTTCCGCACATCGAGAGACCGTAGCTCACGCCGCACATCACACTGCCTGATGCGAATATCCGCCATTGAGGATCCGCAATCAGGCAGCACCGGCGGGGGCCGGGAACCACAGTCCTCGAGGCGGGAATTAGCCGCAAAGAGATTTGCCAGTAAGGCGGCTTTCTCTTGCGGCTTGTGGGCCAGCGAACCTTCTGGGTACCTCAGCGGTGGCAGTGCTGGACGGCAGAAGTTAGACTGGACGGCCCTGGCCAAACTCCAATAAGCACGACTGCTAGTTGGGTGATTGGCCAACGCACGCCCAATCCTGCAAACGCGCTGGGCATCCGCTCTAACGTAGCGTATATACCCTCACATTACCAGTCCTCATGACCCGAGGATACAGAATAAGATGAGACGGTAAATTAATAAAAGTTAAGACATCGTACCTCGTATACCCAACGTCAACAGGACTATTAACCCATGTATGTAGTAAAAGATTTAATATCCATTTCTTAGCTTTACGCGAATGTTACACATTGGAATAAAACTATTTTTTACCGATTTTATCGAGGGTATGGTTTTATTTTCACATTTTAAACTTCCCGACGTTTATCGAAAACGACGACGACGTTTATTCGATTCGTAAAAATTAGTTTCATTTGAAGATTTTATATCGGTTTGTATGCGACACATTTCACAGTCACTGTAGGGTATTTCGCAATTAGTGAAAGTTTTAAGATTTAAGGCGGTTGTAGTCCAAGAACAGAGTGTATGCCACCAGTTATATTATTTCGTAACATATTATTATCCTTACAAATCGGTGTCAGCCCATATACGTCCCACGCAGGGCACGGGTCTCCTCTACCTTTGAAAGTACTATTGAGAGGGGTTAGGCCATGCAGTCCACAACGCCGTCCTAATGCGGGCTGGCGGAATTTACATTCTTACAAATTAATTTACAAATTTAAGATGTTTACTTATTCCACTTTCAAGTTTCAGAAAATTTTACAACATTAAAAAAAACGTCAGAAATAGAAAAATACAATTTAATTTTTGCATTAATTACCAAACCTAACAAGACCCATATTGTAATATTATTCTATGTAGACACTGTGGATATAGTGTAAAAAAATATTAATCAACGACAACATAATTCTCAATTAACTCCTATAAAAAAACTTATGAACACTTAAATAAAATCAACTAATTCCTGTGTTAAAACCCATCTAAATGATAAGCAAAACAAACAAGAAAACACTTCAATTTCTTAAGGAAATGAAGTTTTTAAACGCTCTCCCGCAGCCTCAAAGGTTTCAAATGGATTTTATAAGGTTGCGCTGAAAGCGACGCGGCTCGAGATTTACGCCTGCCCAATAAAATGGCAATTTACTTAGATTTAATGATGTTTTTACTGTCCGCGACTGTTTCGCTAATACACGGCTTATCATTGCGTTAGAGTGTATTTGGACGATTAACGATAATGGTATTGGATGATGTGTACATTTTAAATATTAAATATTTCATTGACTTGACTGCCTCGTTGGCGTTGTTGTACTACGGTAGGATTACGTGAAAAGTAGGTGTCCTGGTAGCACCTCTATCTACTCTTTCTGGAAAAAAGGCGTGAGTTTATGTATGTATGTATGTTTTATTTAATTACTTTTAACAGATTAGATTTTATTGAGGTCTCCCATTCCTTGTGTATATTGTCTTTTTCTGTGTCTAGGAAGTTTCCCATGCCCTCAAAGAGACACTATCGCCTACTTCAGGAAAACTAACCCACATCGATCTTGAACTTTGAATGAATATGTCTATAATTATATAGATTTGCGAAAGACCAAAACAATAGTAAAAATCCTGCCCATATACATCACATGGCAGGGCCCGGACGTCCAAAAACAAAAATAATACTAAACATTACCCAGCATGAATGTTACATAATTCAAAAACTATTCACTACATTTAAATGCGAGTGAATTTAACATTTTTGTACACGAACATTTCAAAATTTCGAATCCTTCAAACGATCAAAGGAAACAAATCTTAGAAACTGCATGCAAAATAAAATCAAATTTGTACCCTAAGGGAAAGCAAACAATTTCAACGTTCGCTGCAATTTCGACAACATTTAGTGATGTAAATATGACACTTATTCATTTGTGATAGGGGTGGGAGTTGCGACTGTAGCGAGGTATTGAATATTTAAAATCCGGAGTCAAAAGCCATAAGGATCGGAAAACAAACGCGGACGGTATGTCTCTCATCATTTATTAACGAAACGCTCTGTTGTGTTGTCACGACAGAACTGTTTCGCTTCAACTCACATAAAAGTGAAGCGAAAATATATAAGTGACAAACTGCCATTTTGCTCGCAACCACAATGATATTTCAGCTACGGTTTATCGCTGATGAGGTTTTTGTACCAAGCCAAGAATAAGTTGAGTGTAAATCTGGGGACAAACGCTTAGTTATGATGTAAAATTGTATTGGTCCAAGCAGTATTTAAGCAAAGAAAAGCAATTCTTCTTCGTAATTCTATATCTACATCATGAATAGGTATTATAGTATTTTTTGAGGTCACATGTAAGCAAGTGTTGCCTTCTATATCAGCCCATATACGTCCCACTGCAGGGCACGAGCCTACTCTACAATCGAGAGAATCGAATGAGAGTGGTTAGATCATATAATCCACCACGCTGGCCTCGTGCGGGTTGGCGGACTTACATACCGTAGAAATTCTTTAAAATCGCTACGGTCTGCAGGTTTCCTCACGATGTTTTCCTTCACCGTTAAAGTGCGTGGTAATTGACTATCAATACACACATAACTCCGAAAAGTCAGAGGTGTGCCCTGGGATTTGAACCCGCGACCACCGTGAACATGTAGGCAGCCGCGTCTGGTCCGTCACCAACAGGCCACCACGCACTTTTAGGGGTTGCAAGTGTTGCCTGTTAGGGGTAAATAACTATTTGTGTAGTATTATACACATGAGAAATACAAATATACCTACAGACGCCACAAATGGCGTGAAATTCCCAAAACCAAAGCTCATGAATAATAAACTATTTAATAAATTTATCTGTAAAGCCTGGCGTATCAAATATTAATGAGCATTACCTTTTAACGCGATGATATGAATGCGAACGACCTGCCTGGCGCATGCGAATGAATTGAGAATCCAAGTTGTGCTAACGCGAAGTTAATATTATTAATTTTACATTAGAATTTAGGTATTAGTTTTTTGGGAAAATTAGAAGAGATAATTTGATTTTTTTTTAACAAATAAATATAATTAAATGTCGGTGATATTCCTAATGGGATATTCCTATCCTATTAATTAAAAAAAATTCGTCATAATATTAAACACAAACGTGTCACATTTTGGGTTCAGCCTGTTTATTTATTTATTTATTTTATTTGCTATAAATACTAAAATATAAACAGGCGGACCTAATGCCAGAGGCATTCTATTACAGTCTACTTTTGGGTGAAGCAGAAATGAAGCAAAGCAGGTTTATGCAAAATTAAGATGACCAAAAATTAAAAAAAAAACTTTATATTTGCTGTTTATGCTGCTGGGCCTTAGATAGCTCTACTTAAGCTTATATATCGTGAATTAATGTCACTCTGTCATGACGCTATAAAAAGATGCATAATCTACTGCCTAAAAAAATTCTTCCCTCTCACTGTTTTATGACACCCACGAATGTCGCCCCATCTAAATAAACACCTCCCCCGCAGTGATTTAACCCCCAAAAATAACAGATGTCAGTTCATTACATATTCCGTCGTACATTCGCGAACTTCGGCGTCAATTTACACTTCTTGACATAGGTAACAACGTTTTGATACGCGTTTCGCTTTCCTAATTCCGATTTCGTGAATGTACGAGAAAATGAACCATTTCGCGTGAATTTTTGAAGAGTGACACGTATGTCTTGAGTTTGAAAACATTAATATTCGTTTGTTATTAGGCTTTGTAAAGAAAAGAGAGAGAAAAAAAAAGAAGACAGTTCGTGTTGCTGAGGGAGTTTCTTGCGCCGTTTCTTCTTCACAGCTACAACACGTTCCGAAGCGGTGGTAGCAGAAATTAACGATTCAAAAGATCTTGTAAAAGACTACTTGAATAAAGAATATTTTGATTTTGATTTTGATTTTGTTGCTTTTTGTGTGAATTCACAAAGTTGTGCAGGAACAATGGAGTTACTTTGGATGTCTGCAGAAATTGGAGTGGAGTACCTGGAGTGGTGCCAACCCGCACTAGGCCAGGGTGGTGTACTATATGGCCCTCTTAATCGTACTTTCGATTGTAGTGGAGGCCCGTGCCCTACAGTGGTACGTATATGGGCTGATACAGATACGTGGAGTGGTACATACCCCTGTCAAACAGGAAACCGACGTGAAGCGATAGCTTTCCTGTCAAGTTTCGTTCAGTGTGTAGTGGCCGCAATACACGTAACAATATAACTGTGCAAGTCTGAGTTTACACCAGTATACTGGAATGTGTGGGGTCAAATAACTTCATTGAAATTTTCGATTCGAGACTAGTGCAAACTCGCGTTTGTGCAGACGCGATTGAACGTGTGTTTGCTAACATAATACACCTTTGCTGCCTCTGTCCTTTCTCCTTTCTTCACTAGCCATCAGCTGACTCGATTAGTCGTTCACCGCAAGTATACTACAAAAAATATATATGAAAACACTTCAAAAAGGATGTTTTGGAAAACATATTGTTAATTTTAACACCAAAAACTTATATTGCCTTATGAAACATATATTTTAAAAATATATGTTTTATAAAACATTTATGTTTCATAAACGTAATTGAAAAGAGAACTAAGGCCACACCTATCAATTGCCTAAGATTTACCGAAAATTAAGTTCCACAACAGCCCATAAAACAATTTTCTTTTTTTTTCTTCCTACCAAATCCAAAATTTGTTTTCGCGAACAAACAACGCTCAATAAAAACCTCGTTTGCATAATAAAAAGATTAATATCCACACCCTGCGGAACAGGAAAAAGTCTCAATTAACTCCCGCGAAGTATTTTTATCAAATCAACTCCATAGAATTTTAATTAAATCATAATGGAAGATAAAAACTTTACATTTTCGTTCAGCCGGAAATTGGGGGTTTATTTATTTATTTATTTAAATCTTTATTGTACACATTTACAAATGAAAATACACAATACAGAAAAAAAAAACAAAAAAAAGTACAAATGGCGGTCTTATCGCTCTACAGCAATGTATTACAGACAACCATGGGATGGATTTAAAAGAAGGAGAGAGAGAGGGCAGTGTAACAAATAAATAATTTAAGCTTCCTCAGATGGTTATTTTTGTTAACTGTGTAGGCTTAATGTGTTATCAAAAACTAGACAGTACTAAATAGGTGAAAAGGTGTTTTTTTAATGGAATTAATAATAAACTAACGAACAGCACACCCTAAGGTAATTAGTTACCACCATCCCTATCATATCAGCTTATAACATGATAATGGAATATTTCATTGGCCACACACATGACACATACAATAATATACCGGGTATATCAAGACTGCGACCGAAAACGAAGCCAGGTGATAGTTATAGTGGTTACAGACACATTGCAACTAAAAATTTCGCAACAAAAGCGACAGTTTTTGTTTTGCAATTTTTTTAATATCATCGTGTTTGGGTGGTAAATACCTAGTTTATGAGCAAATAGTAATTTAAAGCTTTGCGTACCATTGTGTCTTTAGAAATAAACAGGTGTACATTACTATTATAGTAAAATTATGTATTTATCACCCAAATACGACGATCAGTAAAAAAAATAAAAAAAAGTCGACAATTTTTTTTTGCGTAATTTTTAATTGCGTTGTGTTTGAAACTTGAAGTCACTAATAATACCACCCGGCATCGTTTTCGGTCGCAGTCTTGATATACCCTGTATAAGTAAGTTTATAACAAAAATAAATGCCGCTAAAAGTGACTATTTTTTCTTTCTTTTAAATATGAAAATATTACGGTAAAATTGAATTTCAAAATCGTACTTCGCAATTAATTATTTATTTTTTATAATACTCGGATTGAATGTCTTGTAGTATACAAAAGCAAGGATTAGTGCTCAAAATTATATTTTAATAGATCCTTTATACCACAACCTCTCTTTGTTGTTACGTGGGTGGTGCTTGAATACCTTTGAGTTTCATAAGATACAAATTAAAGTATTAGTGCTTAAAATTTAATACCAAATGAGAGCAAACCAATAAAGTCTTATGAAAAGGTCAAAAGTATTAAAAAGGCTTCAGAATTAATCAAAAATCAATTTGGATAATGTTATTGCAAATCGAAATTTTATATAAAGTATCCTAGATTTCAATAAGCCGAAATTTGATGACATAAAATTAATTGTATGAAATTCATTCACCAATTTCAAGTATAAAGGTAAAGCTTTAGAATCTATGCAATAATTTCAAAAATAGTGTTTCTTGTATTCATTCGACTGTCTCGGTGGCGCAGTTGTTCTAAGGTACGATTCCAGCTAAGGCCTCGGGTTCGAATCCCGAGTCGGGCAAAGGGATATTGAATTTTTCTATTCATTTATCAGCCCGGATATTTGTGCCCGATATATCGATAGGCTCACCCCATATCACATCGTGAAATGGAACCCACAAGGCAAAACGTGGATGTCCTGGTAGCACCTATGCCCGCTCCTTCTGTGTAGTACCTATAAATATAGATTTTAGTCCAATAGATACGCGTGATAGCCCTGGCCCGTATATTTGTTTATACTATAAAATATATCCAGTTTTGTATAATACGATAATAAACATTGTGCAAATATGAGAGGTAGCCAGCGGGCATCGCATCCATCACTGCGGAACGTTTTAATGGGGTATACATCGTGTATCGGTTAAGCGGAGCTATACACACTGGCTACACCACACGTCACGCTGCGGGTTGTAATAAGAGACAACATGTATACTATGTGTCAGTCTGGTATCTATGCGGTATCTTATGCTGTTTTGTTAGAAAGTTGTTCTGTAAATTAATAATAAATAAATACACCCAACAGTCATATACATTGTCCTGGCCCTACATTAAGATCGAGTCTTGTATCGTGGGTCTCACAAACACTCGAAACATGTATGTTTCATATGTCTATTATACATCTAAACATTACCTGTTTCGCCTCCTAGGGGTTATTTTAAATGTCTTTTTTATAATATAACCATCACCTATTCTACTAGCAATGCGTAGAGTTTTTGAGAAATCCTTTTGTATTTTATATATTTATGTTGTCATGTGAAAATAACAACGATGCATCTGGTGCTCGCAACAGAATCCCCGCAGACAAAGTGATGTCGATCTACTCGAATATTAATATTATTTAGATGCAAAATGTGTATATGTTACCGGAAATGTATGAAATTTAGGAATTGTATACATTTCCTAGGAAATGTATACAATTCCGAAGCTATTTAGGAAATGTATAAAATATTCTTTCAATAATTATTTTATACATACATATCCTAGGAAATGTATACATTTCCTAGGCATTGTATACAATTCCAATATCGTATTAGGAAATGTATAAGAATAATGGTTTCTGTAATAAAACACGTTGTTCAAATGAGAGTAATATTTTTTATCACAGGTAATAATCATAGCGGTAAATTCTATAATACTCGTATCTTCATATTACCTATGTTACTAATTAAAAATAACCCTTCCGGTGTCCAAGAAGCTCATTTCGAGCTCCCTGTCAAGATTCATGTGACATTCTCCATTGTTCTTCAATGGTAGGTAGGTAGGTTAGGTTAGTTTATGTTAATTAATATCTTAAATACTTACATTTACTTACATTTCCGATTACTATTTAGGAAATGTATAGATTTCCTAGGAAATGTGTCTAATGTAATTTATTTTACACATTTCCGGGCGATTTTAGGAATTACATACATTTCCTAGGAATTGTATACAATGACGGATTACACACATTTCCGTTAACATATATAATACACTTTTTTAACCCGAAACACGACACACTTGGCTTTCACTATCATTTCTCTCATCGGTGGATTCATTTACATATCACTGCAGTTACTAAAAGGTGTAGTCATTTAACGTGCCAATAAAACGGCCAACTTATATTTTCTAATATACCGTGTGTCGTGGCGTGGCGTACCCTCTATATGCCCGCGCCGGCATAATACCTCCGCGCATTCAGGACATTAGCAAGTTACCATACATTTGGGCTCGTCATACATATGTATAATAATACTTTTACAAAACTCACCGCGAATTTCGAAGGTGACCCTCGAATATACTTCAAAGGGCACACGATTTAATAGAAATATTTTGAATGTGATACATCTGTTTTGAGTTATAAATGGTTCTGTTGGTCTGAAACTTTGTGAAAGCAATATAGAGTAGTTAGTTATAACAATATTTAAAAGAATTTTCGTAATAATAATATAAGTTTGATTTCAGGGTAGGAAACAATATTTTTGTATCATTCACGATATTCTAATGCATACTTTAAGCTAAATCTATAGTCCTATAAGAAAGGAAGAGGTGCTGCCAGTGCAGCTTTATCTAAGCTTATTTCCATTCCAAAATTTAATTGGTTAGAGCCTGCCATCACGCCATCGCCAAGCAATTCATATGCGATGTTTAAAACCGAGACCTCATAAGATGAGGATTGCATTTCAATGATCGATGTACTCATACCGACTTGCTTCACGCTTGGCTTTAAAAACACAATATTGTAGAGAAAACGGAGGTGTTACAACACACGCTTCCGGCTTAACGATGAAATTGAGATGCAAGCTACAGAGCTTTGTATGAAGACAAGACCACACAATTATATTCAGCTATTTTGATGCATGTGCAACGTGTTTTATTTTTATTTACGTTCTGTAATTTGATAAGGTATCCCCGTGTTCTACATTACACGAATAATTGTTACTTAAAATAAGAACCATTATCATTTATTCAAATTCAAATAGTCTCGTTTAACAAATGCGTACACGCTAACATTATCTTAGCATTCGAATCAAAGAGGCAAACACTCAAACACGACACTATTCGGTAAACAACCTCGACTGTTTACATCCAAACGTCGTGAGCGGTGTTACAAAATTGTATTCAGTCAGACGTTTCGTGCAAGACGTATTGTTAAACATTTTCATACATCGCTTGGCATCACGCCTCACTGGGCACCGCTGTTTCTCAGAAAACGATCAAGACCATGCATTATCGCGTAAAGGTGCTTTGTAACACTTTGTGCTTCGAATTTTATTGCTAAAAGGAGTTAAAGTGATGCTTCATGGGATAGAAAACCGATGTGTGCGGCTTAGCTGTCGTGTTTTGTTCGATGAGATTGAAGGAGACCCAATAACTCTATTCTCCTCATATCTTTTTTCCTTTTCTCCTATTTTGAGAATCCGGCAACGTATCTACGATCCAAGTTCTGTAGGTTCTCACGGCTGGTGGTAATCACTTACCAGAAGATAAGCCCTTCAGTAATTTGTAGAGTCCATGCAATAATTAAATAGACACGGAAAGCAAATGGTCTAATAAACTCCCATCTAGTGAGCGTGTATTGAGAATTGATAATGAATAGTTTTAATGACGTGATGATTGCCCGTGTCCCAGAGAGTAGATATAAAGATAAGTATGATATTAAATAAGAGGACGAATATTTGAATACTTAAGAAACAAAAAGAACCGATAGAACGATCGAACAAATGAATAGGAACCAATCGACGCCATTGGTTAAATGAAAGAAAATTATACGGTTTTATTAGAAACTATTAGGTGCACTGTCATAATAGCGAGTGACCAAACATTTCATCGAAAATTGGTGTGCGTTAGGTTACGGAATTGACTGATTGACCGGAAATCTATGTTCAGCCGTGCTTTGCAAATTGCACTACATGTCGAAAAGTTATGTTTTCGGATTCTATACCTTTATTAAATGGTTCCTTGCTTCAAAGCATGAAAAATACATAGGTAATATTTAACTATATCATTGGATTAAAAAATGTATGGAATCAGGACATTGTGGTGTATGGTTGATAAATTATTCGTCTCCTAATATAAATACAATTGAGCTGCTACTCCAAAGTTATTGTGATGAAGAAATATTCGAGATACAAATAAAACTATCTCAATTGAGAATTCATAATATATATTCATTCTCTCTCTCTGTTTTGTCTTAGGAAGTCCACTGAAAATCCTCCCAACCCATCTTCCAAAGCTCCTCTCAAAGACTTCCATAGCCACATGTAGGAAGCGTAGCATCCAGGGACTACTAGCAACCATAGCTAGGTCGATTACCTTATGGGGCTTTGGTGCGGTCCTCGTGAGATCCCGGAGTCCCTTATTTGTGCCGAAGGAAGTCGTGTGGTTTTTAGGCGGTAGAGATCCGGCATACCCTGTCTACCAACCCTAATATAAACAGACATCCAAGAGGATTTCTATATGTTACAAAGAAAAGAAAAGGTCGATTACCCTCCTACAATCCACTAGAATTGACGGACAATACACCCTTACGAGCTCGTCGCATGGCAATATTTTCAGTGTTAATGCGCGCTATATTGGAAAAGCGCATCCACTGCCTTTATTGAGTTCAGTGGTGTTTACTTTAAACTCCAATTAAAGTCGACGATGTAGAAGTAAAGTTTATATTGCTGCCTTCGTTGGCTAATGAAACTTTATCTTGTTTGTTTACGGTAATAAAAGGCGGGTATCTAAAGGCACAAACTTAGCATTCTCTTAAAGAAAGGAAAAGATTTTAACCTAAAGTTTGATATTTTTTACTACACAGATTTCTATAGGATATATCATTTTCTCATGTTACATACATAAACTCACGCAGAAGGGGTAGGAAGAGGTGCAACGAAAAATCCAATATCACTTTGCCCGACCCGGGACTTGAACCCGAGACCTCAGCTTTGCAATCGTACCGTAGTATAACTGCGCCACTGACGCAGTTCTCATTTTGTTTACATATACAAATTCAAATAAATTATTCAGGTATTAGAAAATATTTTGAATGAGTTGTAGGAACTTGCTGTAGAAGAATAGAAGTTATTTCCTAACGTATATCAAACAGACCCGTAATTTTCTGATGCATAAATGCCCTCAAGATGAGCAACTTCTCAATTTATATCCGATAAAAGCTAAATCTATGTATTTACCCAATGTGTTGTCCCACAGAGCTACCAAAAACAAGATCAAACCGCATCGTCTCAATCCTGGGTCTGTTCGAGCTTTCAATAGGCAGTGCTCCCAGGGCTGATGGAGTCTCCGAGCTGACTGCAGCGAGGCTCGCAGTCGACCACGTGAACCAGCAAGGAGTTCTGCCGGGATACAAGCTGCATCTTATTACTAATGATACTCAAGTAATTATAGTTTCTACTAATGTAGATCATGTTGAAAGGCAAGATTTTAATATTCTGGCATGGTATAGTGACTACACTGCACCTGATTGTAAGCACAATACCGTCTAGACGGAGTATCAAATGGCATCAGACAGCGGTCCCATGATATTCGAGACAATTATGCCGTTCTGCTAAGATGCTTTTTCACGCTACAGCGAAAGGACCTAGGATTATAGCAAGGAGGGAACACAAGTGACGGAAACTGTTCCACAACTTGACGGTGCAGACAAAAAAGAAATGGATTTTTTTTTGGATAGTTTAGACGTAGATAAAGAGGAATAATCGTCCTATTTAGTTCTGAAGTAAAACCGTGAGAGGAAGCGAATCTTTTGAGAATTCTGGATTGCCTTTATTTATAAAAGCTATAGGAAAGATACAAGTATCAGCAGCTCAGTTCCGTCTCTAATTGAAAATGGTCAAAGGTATTTTAAAAAACGCGAATAGAATATTTTTAATTCGAGTGGGTGTTTCACAGTACTTTATACTGAACTGAAATAAATTGTTAAAACGTGACTCTATTATCAACTTTAACGATATTGTATTTAACAACAACTATCAATACTCTTTCATTGATTACCCCAGGCGGGAATCTATGGTTACACTCATTGCTGTTTCCTTAACGCCCTCTAACCGCTCATGGCAAGAATTTAAAATATCGTTTCAACCCCACAGTGTGACCCAGGAGTAGGTGTGGACCGGTTCTTCCACGCTCTCTACACAGAGAGGGAGTCCAGAATGGTGATGCTGCTGGGTACAGCGTGCTCTGATGTCACGGAGAGCATTGCCAAGATCGTGCCATACTGGAACATCGTGCAGGTACCATACACACGTGTCATTTTCCCCTAAGGCATACATGTCGTCGAACTCTTTTTTCTCCCAAAGTTTTAAACACTAAAATTAATCTGTTAACAGATTATACACACTTTTTCTAGAGTTATGAGACCATATGCATTAAACACCTTCATATTATTAACAAATCACACCACTCAAATCGCATTAAATTTACATTAAATATTTCTGTTAAAATACAGTTCCCAACCACCTAATTACCATCGTAAAGGTGAGTAGGTATTACGATTTACCTCATACTTCTCAGTCAGGAAGTTAAAATAGAATTCAGTATGAATAATGCTGTTAGATTTATGTAAAAAATTGCTTACCCGAGTAAAATTTTCATAAACTTCAAAGAAATAACTACGAAGCTATGCCAGGCCATTGGTTTAGCGACAGAGTCGTTTATCATCTAAAGAAAATTCAACCGTAAGAATTCTTGCAACATTATGTCGGACGGGTTGGTTACACGGGAGATTTGTCTTGTCATCGGCCGGGAGAAATATGGGAAAGATCTGGAACAGTAAATCATCTTGTAGGTTATTACCTATTATTGGGCTGTGTCTAAATAAAGATTGTCTGGACGTACGGTGTTTAGATGATATTTATGATGATAGCTCAGTTAAGGTTTCATTTAAAAGAAATGTAATAAATAATGATTACAATAACTCATTGGATAAAACAATTATAGTAGATACCATATTACAAGTCATATAAAATAATACGGTTATACTATCGGCAAAATATATCTTTTATTAATGTATTTGAATTGAAGGTACTCAAATACATTAATAAAATAAAACATGTGTTTATTTATTCCATTACAACACAAAACAAAAATCAACATAAAAGCTTCAACAAAACCCACACCCAATTAAGCGAACAACAAAGTAAAGATGAAAGTCAAACAAGCCACATCTAGAATTGCGTCCATTCGATTTAAACCCGACATAGTTGACACCAATAACGGTAGACACTCACCAAATTCCGAATAACGCGTGCCCTGCGCACCGCGCCTCAACTCCTAACGTGATTACGTGCGAAACAAGCCTACGCCAAATTCAAATATTGGATTTGCATCCGGCCATCCACTATCGAGCTTTATCCGACAACCTGGCGTTGCAAAATCAACTTTCAGTGGAGCTGACAATGATTAATTTCGTTTGGGAGGTTACGTAGACAGATGTTCATCGTGAGGCTAAATCCTGAATGCAAAGACGACGCTTTAGCTTCATTTGTTGGCTTTGCTATTGAAATTTAACGTGACTGTGTGGTAATGAGAGTGTGAGTAAGGTCTAATATCTGCTGCAATAGTTGCTGCTTTTGGTGTAACAGGTTGAGAAGCCGTACACGGACTTAAACCTGAGATAAGATTGTTTTGTTCGTTTAATGTTATAATTATGACATTTGTTTATAAGGATAATCGTTATTCAGTAAATCCTAATTTAAGAAAATGTTGGCCTTTTTCCGAATTTTAAATTGACGAGGTATTTAAAGAAATCTTTAAAATATTATTTATAAATATTTTCATTAAATATTGCATAAGTTCAACAGAAGACTTCTTGCTTTTAATAATAATTTTGATATCTATGACGAAGGCGCATTGGATAATCCGCTGTACTGCATAACAGCGCGTCAGATTGAAAGACGTCGCTGTTTTGTAATGCAGCTTCCCAACATTCAGACATATTGTACTCGTGATACGTTCTATAAAACGCCGTTCGATGTTAAGCGGAATTGTAATGCAGAAGTACTACTACTATACTAGGTAAGAATAGGTTAAATTATACAACAACAGTGGATTAAATTAAAACATACATTATTTTATATTAAAAAGCTAATAAATAAATGTAAAGTAAACCAGTCAACCTAACCTAACGAATGTTTGCATTATGTTGCAACGTTAGTTAGGCGCTTTGACGATTGCGATTGGCTCTTACATTACGTACGACATAAGTTATTTAGTCGCATTGCCATCCGTCTGAATGTTGGGAAGACGCATTACAAAACAGCGACGTTTTCCAATCTGTCGCGCCGTTATTTAATACAGCGGATTATACAATGCGCCTTTCACATCTATGCCAGGTTTCGTTTGGGTCCACATCGCCTGCTCTCAGCGATAGGTCAGAATTCCCGCTATTTTGCCGGACCGTCGCTCCTGATTCTTCACATAACCCTGCTCGGATTGCATTTATCAGGTAATGTTGGATCTAAAAATATGTTTAATATCAATGCAACATTTTACGACAAAATATTAAAAATTTATTTTTTAAATTGCTTATTCCGAGATATATTTTCAGCAATTTCTTGAAGTTCAGGAAGGACATATTATATAAGATTATTTCGAAGAGTTTATGTTTAGACATAAATGATTTTAAGCCCATTGTATTCTTAATTTATCTAGTAAACTAATTGTTGTGTTTAAAGACTTATTCAACAAAGTCTAGAATAATGAATCTAACCGAGTATTACCTACGCTGTACTATATGTAATGTTTTCTCACCTGCTCATGCAAACCTTTTCATATTGTTTGTAAGAAAAGATAAGTAATAATTAGATACAGGCTACTTCCCACGATCGCTGTGGAAACCCTTGAAGGAGGCCCATATTCAGCACTCGACTGGCAGCGACTGAAAATGATGACAATAAAGAAATCTTAAAACTATCTTGACCAAGCATGTTTCATCTTTTATAATATTAAGCCCATCCTTCCATTCAAAATTTTATAAAACTGGTTCCCGCAGACAATTTGGCTGGGATACTGTAACAGCCTTCTCCCAAAACGAAGAAGTGTATTCACTAGCTGTAAACGAGCTGGTCACGCAACTAGAAGCTGCCAACATCACATGTGCAGCGTCTATCACATTCGCCGAGTCGGACTTCAAAGAACAACTGCAACAGCTAAAGGTAAAGTTTTTTTATTACTTCCGAAAGTGGAAGATCTTGTTCAATGAATTTAAGTTTAAAAACGTCTTTTATTTTTTAATAAGAAGTAGTAATATTAAGAAATAGAAACGATGAAACTTAATTTAAAACTTGGCATGAATCTATAGGTCTATAGGTAAACATACTACTGTTTAGCACGGACCACCTCTCCAATTAAAAGCAGTAAGTTTAGGCCTAGTGTTATTTGTTCTACGTAGTTGGCCCCTCGTGATTCGCGTCGAATCAGCAGTCCACTCACCCATAGCCATATCTCACTGAATACATACATACATAAACTCACGCCTTTTTCCCAGAAGGGGTAGGCAGAGATGTAACCAGGACACCCACATTTCGCCTTGTATTTTCCGTCTCACGATGTGAGAAGGGGGGAACCTATCGCCACATCGGGCACAAATTCCTAACTCCGGGCTGATAATGAATAGAAAAATCCACTATCACTTTGCCCGACCCGGGAAATAAAAGGCCCTATCTTAATACCTTGAAATAATGTCTTTGTCTTAAGTAATCCCTTCATCTTAAACTTAATAGATAGAGCATCGACAAAAGCTTAAGTCTTGCTAGGCGATCTCCAGGGACGTGATATCTTAAGATCTAGATTAATGAAACGAAGTATAACGTGAACACCCAAAGCATTTCATTAAAAAGCTTATTTGACAGGCACATGTTAAGTAAATAGGCTGAAATGTCTGCCGTCGTTTTGCAAATGAACTTGGGACATAAATACGTATGCCCTCCGAATTCTGACGCTCATATTTACATGTCGAATTGAACTCGAATTGAAGAAAGACTTGTGTAGTTTGTTTTCTTCAATTATGAACAAATTTACAATGAATTTAGATCAATTTTAATTGGAAATTAATAAGTTCCCAAAAAAAACTTTACTTACAAGTTATTATTTCTTGTATAAAAAGTTCATTAACGTGCAAGTAAGCTTAAAAATAACTAAAACGCATATTTTTTTAGCTCGAATTTTATAGCATTTAAAATATTATCTTATTATTAATTTCCCAACATATTTTAAAAGTAATACGTATTCTTGCACTTCCCTTTCTTGATTTAAGCAAACTTTGCTTAAAGAATTCATTTTATATTCAACATTTTCGTTGACTCGATTCCGTTCCACTGAAATAGACATTGATTGATGATACACGCCTGTCATTTCTCAATCAATTACAAATTTAATTAGTAAAATAAACACGAGCGCGATAATTCAATTAATTTCACTTTAATTAGTTGTCGAATCCGAGCAAACAATCTTGAAGGGTGTTCTACAAAGCTGTATCTCCGTGTGGGAATGTTCTGTATTACACGCTGTATCATGCATATTTAATGCTGCAGTACCTTTGGGGTTGTATTGAAATTTGATTCGCTTGTAAATGGATTTTCAGTACCTCTCGAGTGTAATGCGCATCTATGAATTGGGTATTCTTACATTGTAACCATATTGAGTCTTATTACAATGTAACCTTTTTATTCTTTTGAAGCTATCAAATTGTAGTCTACCATAATGAGATCAAAAAATATAATGCTATGGTTAGCTAGTTTACCCTCGATTGAAATAGATTAACAAGCCTCCAAAGATTTTTATCAAACTGAGGTTTCTGGATGTTTTAGCAATATTTTTCGTCGTAGTTAATAAAAGCTATAATAAGCACAAGTAATTTGGGATAGCCAAAGTATATGTGCAATAGAATAAAATATGCTACTGCTGTGTTGGGACATTGGTTCCTTAGTCTTTGTAAACAATATACAAAATATTTAGTAATTATTTTGCAGGAGAAATGTTGAAAGAGTTTTTTTTAAAGGGTACAATATAAGCCAGATAAACAAAAAATACAAAGTAATCCTTTGATTGTTGCAGAAACTGGACACCCGCATAATCATTGGGAGTTTCTCCCAAGATATGATACCGAAGATATTTTGTGAGGTGAGTGGGTTTCAAGAATCTCTAAGTTGCAACTTTTAAGAATAATATGGTTGAGTCTAAATAAAATGTTAAAATTATTCATATCGAAGTAAATGATAACTTTGATAATCTTTATAAAACATTTTACTGGTGGTAGGTCTCTCATATGTGAGAGGGCGCCTGGGTAGGTACCACCGCAATGTCTATTTCTCCCGCCAAACATCAGTGTAAATGCACTGTTGTGTTCCGGTTTGAAGGACATTGTAGCCAGAGTATCTACTGGACATATTGAGACTCAACATCTTATGTCTCAGGATGGCGAGCGCAGTGGAATGCCAAACATTACCTTGGAATTCATGGTGTTGTTTGGTTTTGCTACTGTCCATGAGCGGTCGTATTGCTTACCATCAGGCAAATGGTATGCTCGTCTCGCTATTCATCGAATAAAATTATAAAATAAAAAAAACCATTTCATTCTTATGAATCTAGAATCCATCAATTGGAATCCCTTTAATTATTACATATAAATTTATATAAAATGACTGGACCATATTTTATTATTCTTTGAAAGATTTCTATGGTATGCAGTTTTCTTCAATATTTTTTCTTCACCTTAACTATTAGCACTCAAAATGTATTAAAAATACTAAAAGAGTAATTTCTGGCGAGAGCGCAGGCGTTCCGTCTGGGCATGTTCGGCGCGGAGTACGCGTGGCTGGTGGCCGGCATGCCGCCGAGGATACGAGGAGCCGCTCCTTGTGCGAGGGCCCAGCTTGCCAGGGCTCTTGAAGGACTGGTCACGGTCACAGCCCACCGGGGGATCGTGGGAGACCTCATGTCTTTCTCTGGTCTGGTGAGTATTCTGGTAATTTACTGAGGTTAAAGTTGTAAGACGGTGGATGCAGGTCGTTGTGGAGATTCCAAGGCAAGGCCTATATCAGTGGACTTACTGTGTCTGATGGTAAAGAGTTTTTTTACTATCTACATATAGATGACTCCTACTTTGAAGGTCGTTGACAACAATTTCTGTGTATTATGATAAGATGAGTTATTTTTTTCACGTTCGACATGTATTAAAGCAATAGAAATAAGATATCGTCTATTTCATACTGTTAAATAAACAGGTGCCGAAGATAAGGTCATTTTAATTGGAATAATGAACAAATAAAAGGAAAAAATACTTTATTACTGTAAAAGTAAAGGTCTTTCATATCAGCCTTTCGATAATATTTTTTATTGTAGGTTCAGGCATCATGGAAAACAATAAATATGTACTCATCATTATACAGTAAAATAATAATTGTTATACAATTAGATAAATAAACTCAAAGTATCATTGTTGGATAACCAATATTTGCTTGTTTAGTGTTCGGTGTCAGTCAGCACAATCTAATGTTTTTGTCAGCATTCAAACGCAGGATTTAATTATTGCTTAATTTGCAATTCTATTCCATATAATTTGAATTCGGGAGACTGTTTTGTACCTATTGTGTGTACAGTGTTAATTGTTAGGGCATACGTGTTTTAACAGACATCAAACATAACATACGAATAGTTTTAAATGTGTTTTCCGAGTCCTGTTCTTAGTTACTCTATGTGGAAATTGTGACAAAAAATACATTGGAATATACAAGTGAAGTCCAAAAAAGATTGATGAATATTCTACCATACTAAACCAGGTGGTCTATGCCTATATAAATCATATAGGAGGTCTGTGACAACCAATGGGACTTACATAGAGTGATTAACACATGCTGCTGTAGCGCCGTGTGTAATCAATGTTGTGTTCCGTTTTAAAGGAAATTGTAGCCATTGGTTACTGGGTAGTAGGCATTAAGAGACTTAACACCTAACGTCTTGGGATATAGAGCGTACTACAATGATTCAAATTGCTGTTCATGGTGTCATATTTATAAAAAAGGCTTTACGTTTACCAACAATCGTCATGCTCCGCTCGTCATGCTCGGCTCGTCATTCTCAATATTCATATGAAATTACATATAAGTTCTCGGTGTAAATGAATCTAAAAACTATAATTACTTAGGCAGACGAGCAGAGCACAATTATAAACTACAGCCACTAATCCGTTTATTCATTGAAAACCGGCCTTTTAAAAAGGTAATTGGGCGGCGTCCTAAATAAACGGTAATTTGGCCGAGTCAACACAGCAGTTGGAATATTCATTGTTATCTATAGGTAAAGGAACTTTCTGTTTTCAAAATAGGAGTGTGTACCTATTATGTTCGTGAAAAACAAGCGGTTTGAATTGTGGGAATTAAACATCAATACATACATACATAAACTCACGCCTTTATCCCAGACGGGGTAGGCAGAGGCGCCACCAGGACACCCACATTTCGCCTCGTATGTTGGACGTGACCCCATGATGTGGGACGGTGTCAATAAACATCAATAGGTACCTACATATGACCATAGTTATTAGGAAGCTTAGGTTCGCTTTCTGTCTTCAGAAGAAAATAATTTAGAGTTTCGAATGGCCTCTCATTCTCATGTTGGGTCAAAAGAAAAAATAGGGTCAGCTTTGTTTCTTTCTTCCGCTCATCTGATAGGATTTTTGGTTTTGTTTTTAAGTAACATAGTTAGATTTTGAAAGTGATCCATCAATGGTCTATTAATTAACTCAATAATAAAAAATATTAGTAAAAAACACTAAATATCAAAATGACAAGACAAACTAAAATTACTTTTGATACGTACTTAATGTCCATATTGTATTTTATATTTACCAACTTACCATACGATGATACCATTTTTAGAACATAAAACATGTTACACTGTCAGAAACCTTTTTTCCTTGTTGCTACCAAAATATCCAAAGTTTTCAAAGAAACGTGTCAAAAGAAAACGTACAAAAAGTGAAACACAAAGAATACTTGTGAACACGTTCATGTTTTATTTATTTTGCGCCATACGTGTCCTATAAATAACCGAAAATGTCTTCTGGCAAATCATTTATAATATTTCTGTTGTATATACGAAAAATATGATTTTTTCGTATTCTTATGTGGCTAATTAAGAGTCAGAATTGTAAAGAAATCATTGAACCGAAGTGAACCGACAGTTTTGTTCGTTGAATGATATTGCTGGGGACCCTATACCTCTTTGTCCCTCCTATTCTTTCATCCTCTCTTGTTCTTTCACTTTCCATTTTCGAAAACTGTGCAACGCATTCACTATCTTGTACGGTAAATTTTATGAACGGTGGTAATGACCATCTTACTAGTGGTAAGATATTCGTCTGCATAGTGACCACCGTGCACGATGGTGGAAAACCTCATCAGGTTTTACACGCTTGACAAGTGTCCACAAGCGTATTTCAAACACAAGCGTGTGAATGGGGTGTTTGGCTTGGCTTGCGTGAGCTTGTCGTCGATCCGGGCTAGTGTCAGTTTTGGATCACAGATCAAAGGAAGCTTGCGGCAAGTGCTTGCGACGTATTTACATGTTGGCGCATGTTCAGTATTAAGCTCACAAGCTCGTACCGAACGCTGTTTTTTGGTTGTACTGTATACGGCGTATCAGCCATGAGTAGTTGGCTAAACGACGAAACTACGGCCTATCTCGGGGCATATCATAGCGAACCGTGCATATAGTAATAGCCAACCAAACTTCAACGTCCATGTTTGCCAGATTTTTCTGTTCGAAACATACAAACTTACTCACTCGCGTGCAAATGGCATCCAAGCATTAAAAACTTGGAGCTTGTAGATGTTTTCCAAGGCCTTACCAACCGTGTAAACGTAGCATTACATAGTGATCCACGCGAGTCTGCCACATTTCGTATTTAGCCTGTGCGTGTGCGGTTTGGACCAGACTGGTATAATTTGGAAGAACCGCGAAAGATAATCATCAATTTTAATTACATCGCACTTACCACTTACCACTTACCAGTCAAATTGACATGCTAGTATAAAAATAATTATGAAAGATTTATGGCCTTATTCATAGATAGTTTTAAAACCCATTGAATGTTTAGTCTTCTTCGCTCAAACTGAATTCAAAAGTCGTTCGAAAGGGACAAAACATTCAATAACTAAAATAGGTTTTAAAACCGTCTATGAATAAGGCCGTTAGAATCCAACAATAGTTGATAACTACATTCCTAAATTCGATAATTCTACGCCTTCTGCCAATTACATATTACTCCAACTGCATTCAGTTTACAAACTTCGCTACAAAGCTTTGGCTTGTTACTAGTTAACACCTAACTCTGAGATACAAATTAGTTCGAAGCACACTATGTGCTGAAGTTAAGGACTTTTGGACTAGAAAGTTAGTATTTAACGACATAATATATTTATCGTATGTTATTCATTTACTTTTGAATAATCGATAATTGCATGGTACAAAGGTACATTGAAATCTTGGTGTTTTTCTATGAGCTGATTAAGAGTACACAAGTGATCGGTGGAAAGGCCACGCCGGAATTCTGCTTGTTCAAAGGGTCGTTTAGGGTCTAATTTGTCAGATATTTAACTCTCTCATTATTATGGAGGGAAGTGGACAATAATTTATTTCCAAGTCGTCCTATTAATTTAACTTTGTGATTGATTTCGTTGCGGGTTAAAGACAAGTTAGACATTCCCGGAGATTCGCTGAGCTTAAATGCTGTCATTAAAATGCGTGCCATTGTTGATCCTGGCTTACAGGAGTTGCAGTGGCGGGTGTGAGGGCGGGACAGTCTCCATATTTAACTCTTGATTATTTTAATAAAAAGGGTATCAGTTTTTTAATTTACCTTTTGGATATAAAGTTTCTGCTAAGGCAGTGTATTGTGAGAGATTCCGATTTGGAAAAATTCATATGTGGTCCGGGACTGGACTTTGTTTATCAACGATATACATACTTGTCATCTCCCTCATCTAGGGATGCATATAAGTTCGGCGAAGATTACAAGATTTTTTGAATCAAATATAAATCCTTAATCATTTAATCATTTAAAAGTAGAAAGGGTGAAAAATCTCAGCCACTGAAAATAGATTTCCTACAACCTTCGCAGACGAAAATGAAATCAGACACGTTCATTATTCTAAAAATTAATTTAGGGGCCTTCGTCGCGAGCACTACTTAACCTTTCAGCACCAGCACACAAACCGCTAGATCTGACCCGCGACCTTTAACCACATTAATCGTCTACCTTACGTCGCAAAATTTGCGTAAGAAAACTTTAATCATTAAATTGAACAACAGACTATGTATATTTTCTTTACTATCGCGAAAAAATGATAGTTTATTTATTAATCTATTTAAAGCTTCATATACAGAAAGTATACAGGCGGACTTAATGTCTGAGGCATTCTCTACCGGTCTACCTTAGGTTGGTGAAGAAATGAAGCACAGCAAGTGTAAAAATAGCTTATAAAGCATATACTTAAATTAAAATAATAATATACAAGATATGATATTTAATATAGATAACATAAATAACTATACTTAAATTGACAGACCATAAATAGCATATATACAATTTTAATAGATGACTCTCTGACTTGTTTCAAAAGGAGTTCTCGAACCTTCACATTAAACGCATAATTGTTTGTGGATGACCTTATATCGAGCGGGAGCGCATTCCATAGGAGAATAAACTGCACGAAGAAGGTAGAATGTATAAAGTCAGAGTTATGAGGAGGACAACGAAGAAGAAGATTATGAGATGAGCAAAGATTTCTTTCGTGGTTGGACCCAAGGAATTGAAAGTGTAAAATTAAATAAGATAGTTAATGTAGTGGACAACAAACCAGCCATAGGCGAGATAACTATTCACTTAGATAGAATAATATTCAGCGACATCATTATTGTGGGCTGATCGAACCTTCTATCCACAGGCTAAAGCTGATGGGCACATTTACGTGGTACATTCATGTCACATCATGATAATCTTCAGCCAAAGCAAATCCACTGCAACATAAGCCTTGAAGAAGGATTTCCATAGCGATTTGTTGGAAAGTGACGTCGTTGCTTTCTTACTTGTAACTGAATTATAAGATTTCCGGCAGATTCTGCTTTACAAGTGGTTAATAAGTAATTGAAAATCCCACACAATGTATGCGCCCGATTCTCATTCTGGTTGGCGATCTCAAGAACCATTAAAAAAAGATCCATATCCGAAAAAAAAAACAGATATCTAATATTTTTTTGCAGACAAACGAAATGTTTCACCGAGAGATGGAAGCGGCAGGGGTCCCAGTATCCCCCTATGCCCCTCAAACGTATGACGCTGTATGGGTAATAGCCCTCGCACTCAGCCGAGCGGAACACCAATGGCGCAAACAGGACTCTAACTTTCAAAACCGAACGGGTGTGAGAACCTCAAAACTTGCCTTAGGCCACTTTGACTACGACCGCAAGGATATGGCAGAAGAATTCCTAAACCAGCTGGCGAATCTAAGTTTCCTCGGAGTTTCGGTATATATTTGAATATTAATTAATTGCTTATTCATATGCGTAAATTTGTAATTATAATGTCTGAGCTGAGGTTATTTTATGAGCAGAACTTTGCTTGTTAATATTTTAATTGCTATCTCAGTCTTGGGAGACGGGTTATCTAATGATATTTCGGTACATAAGGTCACTTCATGTATTATTTTCCTCATATTTCACCAGATTTCCTTAAGTGTGGTATTTTAATTTTAATTAACTAATCTATAACCAGTATAAAAATCTTTATTATAATTTGATAAACTTTTCCAGGGTCCTGTATCATTCAACGGTGCCGACAGAATTGGCACATCTGCCTTTTATCAGATCCAAGGTAAACTTTCAGTACTAATAGTTTTACGTATTTCAATAAGCACAATAAAATGATCCCTCTGTTATACTGTTATAGGTTACAGAATTCAGTGAATCTAAAACAAAAAAGAAACGTATCTAAATAGATGCAGAAACAGTAAATCTTATTCTGACCCACCGATTTGTGCTCGTATTATTTTCGAATACTGTTTCTTCTATTCTAGGTGGTCGTCCAAAAACAGTAGCACTATATAGCCACGGCAGGGAGATGACGTGCTCTGAATGCGCGAGGCCGCAGTGGGCTGGAGGTATACCCGCTGCTAAGAGGGTGCTGGTGCTACGAGTGGACTCAGTGTGGGCACCAGCTCGACTGGCAGTCGCTGTACTGGCGGCGGCAGGGGTGGCCCTCGCTCTGGGGTTCTTGGTGTTTAACTTGCATTATAGTAAACGAAGGTAATGACATTTTTCGTAAAAGAAGACGATAGTCAGTAGTTGATAATTAGTACTTTGAAAAAGGTGTCATGTTTTGAAAATGGAAAAAAAAACTTTAGAGAAATCTTTGATGTACAAGTCTTGAATTTTGTTCCATCGATATACACAAAAGGACCATTACTTTGGAAATCAAAATAGAGTTTGTTTCCAGATCAATAAAGCTGTCATCGCCTCGCCTCAACAACATGACTCTCATCGGCTGCGTGTTGGTGTACACGGCTGTTGCCTTGCTCGGAGTCGATAATGCCACCTTGCCCACATACGTTCCCTTCTCTGCTATGTGCATTGTAAGTTATTTTGCAAGTAAGGGAAAATTCCTTTTTCAACGATTTTGGATTACTAAGCCAAGGAGGGTTAGGATTTTGTGTATAAAAACTGTTCAACCAGCAAACTTAATCCGAACTATTCGACATATTATAATGCTATTACTGATGCATCTATTTAAGAAATATTTCAAGCGCTAAATCTAGTAACTGTTTATTCTAAGTGTGGTGACAAATCTGAACGTGTACTTTCAGGGTCGTGTCTACATTCTATCAGCTGGATTCTCACTGGCTTTCGGCTCCATGTTTGCAAAGACATATCGTGTTCATCGGATATTTATAAGGTAATGTTAAAGTTACAAACATCTTCGAACATAAAAAACCACGCAAACTCATTTCCCGATTCTCTTGATAAACTAACTTAAATCGAAGTGGTTGTATTATTAACTATCCTGAATTAATTTCCTCTTTAGGAGTGTACTTAAAATGATTAACTATTTCTTCTATAATCTATCGTCAACCTATAAAATGTTTCAGTAATCGAAGTGGGGTATGCAAAACCAAACTCCTGCAAGACACTCCTCTGATCTTCCTGGTATGTGCGTTGCTACTAATCGATGGGATGATCGTCACTCTATGGGCGATACTGGATCCTATGGAAAGGCACCTCAAGAACTTGACTATCGAGATCAGCACGACAGATCGTAGTGTCATATACCAACCTCAGGTTCGTAACAACTTGCTATATAAAATTTTACTTTTCTACGCATTGTTTACAGTTCCTAATTGCCACTTTCTTATCCTACAATATTGATATAATGTTGTAGTCCTAGAATCCATCTAAAATTTATTACCTAGTTTTTTTTATATCAACTAATGAAATAAAACAATTTCTTTATAAAACTTTAGTAAAACTCATCAGCAAAACATATATTATAATCTAATTACCATCATACTACAGATAGAAGTCTGCAAATCTCAAAACTCAGCTGGTTGGCTATGCGCCCTCTACGCTTACAAGGGCCTGCTCCTCATAGTCGGAGTGTACATGGCGTGGGAGACGAGAAACGTGAAGATCTCTGCTCTCAACGACTCCAAGTACATCGGCATCAGCGTCTACTCCGTCGTCATCACCAGCGCTAGTGTAGTGGTGATAGGCACCATCATATCAGAAAGAGCTACGTTAGCCTACATCACTATTACTAGTCTGATCCTTATCACTACCACGTCGACGCTGTGCTTGCTGTTCTTGCCGAAGATTATCGCTATTAGGAGTAATAGTAAGTAATCAGATAATATTTTCTTTATACGAGTCCGACAAAATTATTACAATGCACGTGATGGTCAGTGCAGTAGAATCGAGTCCAGATACCGTATCCACCGATGATAAATAGTTACATACAGGAGATTACTTCAGGAAGGTTTTAAGACTGATCGTACCTCATGTAAAATTATCTCAAATATTTCTACCTCTAATACTATTTATTTAAATATTACTTCCAAAGACCAATCGTGACGTCTAACATGATATTATTATTCTCTGACACTAATTACTGCCCTTTCTTTCTCCCTCTCATAAATCCATCCAATGGTTGTCTGGTAGAGATTGCCTTAGTGCGATAAGACCGCCATTTGTACTTTGTTGTTTTGTTGTCTATATACAGGGTATATCAAGACCGCGACCGAAAACGAAGCCAGGAGGTAGTATTAGTGATATCAAACACAATGCAAGTAAAAATTTTACAAAAAAAAATCGTTAATTTTTTTTTGTTATTTTTTACATATCGTCGTATTTGAGTGATTAAACATAGTTTTTCTAAAATAATGACGTACATCGCTTATTTTTAAACACGCAATGGTACGTAAGGGTTTAAATTACTATTTTTGCATAAACTAGGTATTTACCGCTCAAAAACGATGATTTTTAAAAATTAAAAAAAAAAAACATCGCATATTTTGCAAAATTTTTAGTTGCATTGTGTCTGTAGCCGCTAAAACTACCACCTGGCTTCGTTTTCGGTCGCGGTCTTGATATACCCTGTATATCTGTTGTTACATTTTTGTGTACAATAAAGAATAAGTGCGTGGTGGCCTGTTGGTAACGGACCAGACGCGGCTGCCTACATGTTCACGGTGGTCGCGGGTTCAAATCCCAGGACACACCTCTGACTTTTCGGAGTTATGTGTGTATTGATAGTCAATCACCACGCACTTTAACGGTGAAGGAAAACATCGTGAGGAAACCTGCATACCGTAGCGATTTTAAAGAATTTCTACGGTATGTAAGTCCGCCAACCCGCACTAGGCCAGCGTGGTGGACTATATGGCCTAACCACTCTCAATCGATTCTCTCGATTGTAGAGTAGGCCCGTGCCCTGCAGTGGGACGTATATGGGCTGATATAGATAGATAGATAGAAAGAATATAAATAAAATAAATAATTACACGAATTATTTTCAGCTGAAGACGACCCCGTCATACAAAGCATGGGCCTAAGGTTAGAGTGTAAGACTAGAAGATTTATTACTGATGAAACCCAAGAGCTGCACTTCAGGATAGAGATACAGAACAAGGTGTATAAAAGAGAGGTGGCAGCACTGGACAGAGAGATTGGGAGGCTGGAGAAATTGCTGGCGGAACCGCTGGAGACTATCAGCGGATCTAATGCTTCTATTTCGTTACATAGACGGGTTAGTATTACAATAAATTGTTTATCTCTATCTTATATGTGTTTGGCTCCGTAAATAAGTTGTTGAATGTTTAAAAACATTCTCGAAATAATCGTGGCGCAATATAATTTTCTTCTCATGAAAATTACTTGACTTGCAACAAACGATAAACTGTCTGATGTTAAGTCTTAATTATACGTATACATTAGAACATTTTTTTCTACTACTTAAAACTAATTATCAGACGTATTCTTTACAGAGTGAACTTAACACAGTGGAAGAAGAAGGAATGGGAAGACCTAACGCAGATCAGAGAACTCCAAGTGTAAGCGGTGGCCTACCCATGCTGTTACTATCAGTCCTCCCACCAGTAATACCCCGCGCAAGCTGGCCCTCCGCAGAAGCATATAGAGGGAGGAACTCCGTCAGTTTCAGCTCCCAACCAAGACTTAACTACAGGAAATCAACACCAGCCATAGACCTTTACAATCTGTGCTTAAATAAAAAAGACGAACAGCCAGGTATACTAAGAAGGTTAAAGAGTTTCTTTGGCAGCAGACCTTCAAGCAGAAAAGCGTCTACGATGTCCATAGCAGACCCTACAGGCCAGAGCATCGCAGCTGCTCTGAAAATGCATGTTGGCATGATAGCAGGGCTCGTTCCTGGGAATAGGAAACACTCCATGGTCTTATCTTGTAATACACTGCACGTTCCGAACCAAGAATTAAAGCTAAGGAGAGAATCTTACACCCGAAGTGGGCCTATCATCAGGGTAACTGATGACGAACCGTCCTGCTCTAACTATGCTTCGGAAAGAAGCTTGTCTTCCGGAACGCAGAAGTATGTAGCAGAACCTGAGACAAAGGTAAATTTCGTTCTACCAGAAACCCATAAAAGGCCGATGTCACATCAAAACTCTTATGAAAGGATCAAGGGATCTCCCAGGTTTCCACACAGGATATCGCCCACTGCGACCAGCTTGACAACCCTGGATACACGACGGAAGACCAGCGCTGACAGTGTCTTCGGCATTACTAACAGAGTTTTTGATGAACAGCGAAGGTACAGTCATCAGAATGTGAGTAACCAGGAATGTAAAGGCAAAACTATATTAGAAAGCCGATGGAAGTCTACCGAAGATGCTAGCCCAGGACCTTCAACAAGGGATTAAAGACTCACATGTAAATCTGAATATCCTTTAAAAACAATTTTCAAAGCATCCAGAACCAAACTATGTAGTCGAAATTGCACCACGTTTCGAGCAGACTGACATAAATATGTTAGCACATGATTATTTCTTGCCGATGGGTATTCTCATTTGAATTGCAGTCCACGTAATCCGGATTTATTATAAGAAATAGTGAAAAGAAAGGCCTAAACAGAAGTCTTTCCCACTTCCAGAGGATTCCACAAGAAGCTGAGGATTCAATAATGCCATATTTTTTCATAGCTGGTTTCTACATACGTTTACAGGTACCTACCTGAATTGATTGTAATGGCTTTGTAGTATTAAGATTAACGAGTGCCAAACAATATGAAAACTGTAAGCAATCTGGAACTTAGTATCCCTCCTATTAGTGTAATGTAAATATGTACGAATATTGATAGATATATATCGCACTTGAGAAATATTGTATCTAAAATATATGCTCATCATATAAACTAAATAATATATTTTTCATAGTGTCATTCATAATTAATTGATATATTATTAAGAATATATACAGGGTATCTCAAGACCGCGACCGAAAACGAAGCCAGGTGGTAGTTTTAGTGGTTACAGACTCGATGCAAATAAATGTTTCACCAAAACAGCGACAGATATTTTTTTTGAATTTTTTAAAAATCATCTTTTTTGTGTGGTAAATACCTAGTTATTGCGAAAATAATAATTTAAACGCTTACGTACCATTGAGTATTTAGAAATAAAGAGGTCTACATCATTATTTTAGGAAAGCTATGTATTTATCACCCAAATACGACGATAAGTAAAAAATTACAAAAAAAAAGTTGCCGATTTTTTTTGAGAAATTTTTATTTGCATTGTGTCTGAAGTCACTAATACTATCACTTGGCTTCGTTTTCGGTCGCGGTCTTGATATACCCTGTATATAAATTCGATAGCAACACATATACAAGGTGTAAGGTATCTTTCGGTGCGGGGAACGAACCCGCGGCCTCTGTTACACAGGCGGCGTCTAACCAACAGCGCCACGGAGGCTGTCAAATATGTGCATGCAAGAATATACGGATGTTTAGATCGGTCCCTTTTTTAACCTTACAAGTTGTAAGGTATATTATTTAAGTCTAAAAAAATATATCGTTAAATGTAAGGTCACTAAATATTTAATATATCGGTAAAAATATTGTAAATATAATGTAAAATGTACGAATGTAATAAAAAATCATGTCTATATGATTCAGTGAGGAATATACACCAAATTGTAGTTTATAGCGTAATTTATATTTGTAGCAAGAATATACTTCAAAATATTTTTTTTAAGTTCAAAATCTGTCCTATAGATAATAATAAAAAATAACATTACTCACAGAAGTAATAATTAAGTTCCTAATTTATTTAATTAAGAGACTTGTTTGAAACTAATTGATTCTTTATTAATTAAGTTGTTAAAACTCAATTAAGTAGAAATTTTGTAATGTAGTTCAGTTCTAGTAAATTGTATTTTAATGAACTTATTTTTTTTAGAATATTATTGTAAGTTAGTAAATTATTTATTTAAAGAAAATATATTTAATATTAAGAATTGTGTGAATAATAGCGTTTGTAATATATTAATATAACTTGGCTGAAACTCCTGTGGCGTTATTTTTATAGAAGTGTACTCCACTGTATTTAGTATTTCGTACATACTTCGAAGTGTTCAAGTTTTGTAAAGTCCCGAGTTTATAGTCAATTTCCTTTAGATTTAGACTGTATTGTGAGACGTGTAATAAATTGTGTGAATATAATTGTGATTTAATTAGCACCTCGACATATACATTATGAAGATTTAACGTCTAATTAAAAAAACAGCGTGGTGGACTATATGGCCTAACCACTCTCAATCGATTCTCTCGGTTGTAGAGTTGGCCCGTGCCCAGCAGTGGGACGTATATGGGCTGATACAATACTTCGTTAATTTACGAGTATACCAAGGATTTTTTTTTCTTGTATCCCAAAATACACGGGAGCAAATTATCTAAATATCTAGCGAAGAAAGTGTCGCAATCGTTAGTGCGCTAGACTTTAGTAATATAAATATCATACATAGTTTTGACCTCACACTAAGATCGAGTCTTGTGTCGTGGGCATCAGGAACTACGAGACTTTTTCAGACTTTTTCAGCCGCACAAACACCCAGACCCGAAACAAATACTTGTGGTTCTCACAACGCCACGGAGGCCGTCATATAGGTAGATGGGATAGATAACAATAATATGGATCTCCATTCACCCGAAAACACTACTTTCGCCTCACCAATATAACTACAATATTAAATAGCCACAACCAAATTTTTAACAAAGGGTTTATTAAAAACCTTTTCACTAAAGCTAAGTATACACTAATACAATATACCAGTACATTATTTACAATTAATATTCAAAAAATAACCTTATATATTAGCACCGGACATTTTAACAATCCTGTCTTCGATAATTCTTCGTATGTTGGCATTTACACTGGGCAGTTCGCTGTTTTTCCTCACCGAAGCCTCAATTTTCTGGACTAGTTGGACCTCTCTGGGCCAGGCCACGAAGTTGGTGACGGAGCAGGAGTCAGGAGAGCCTATGCGACCAGTCCTGCCACAGCGGTGTATGTAGTCCGCAGTGTATAAGGGAAAATCGTAGTTGATTACGTGTTGGGTCTGTAAGAGATATATTTTATGAAGTTTGGGATAAATTATACAAATGCTGAATTTCCGCCAATTTAAAAAAAGTTTTTTCATTCTTTAAAGAAACTTCATACAAGAGTTTGTATTAATATATTACTTTGTGTATATTTATATTTTTATTTTGTTATGCAGTTTTTTCTTAATTACACACACACACTAATTTTCTTAATTATTTGTACTTTTCTAAGTAAATCTTAAAGATCGTATAATTATTATAAAGCATAATTATCTGCCAGTAGTTTATTCTTATTGGCTTAGATAGCGATCACAAGGTGTAAAATCTACCATAACGGCTGACACAAATGTGACATCGTTCTGAGTTACCGTACATAGATAAGGAGCCGTCATAAACCGATGACAGATCACTAGCCAGTATAATACAAAAGCGTGGTCCACTTATCCCAGTAAAAACTTGTCTTACCCTAATAGTGTCCAATCCTCTTGCCGCAATATCAGTGCATGACAGAACATTCACTTTCCCGCTCTTAAACTGCTCAAATTTGCCAATCTTTAATGGCACAGCCATCCTCCCATTAATGTTAATGCATTCAACATTGTTCTCATTTAAGAACATTGAGACAAAATCACATGTCGAGGTCTGGTTGCTGAAGATCATCACAGGACGTCTCATATTTATATCTGCTTGGACTATTTTGAGCAGTTCTGCTGGTTTTTGGGCTTTGCCTAGGCGGATGAACCTGGGAAACGTAATGAGTGTTTTAAATGCCTGGATATCTTGAAGAACTGTTGGGTCATAGTTAAGTCATAGTTCGGACCACAAATCACTTTTTCAGGAAAATAATATGGATCTCATGGTTGAGTAACCATATTTGAACCAGAATCTAGTCTCTGTGTCCATTATCAATGTCTATACATATATTTATATTGCTTAATAGTAAAACTCTCATAAAATGGATGGCCATCCACAAAATGAATTGAACTTACATATACTAGACTAATGAAGCAGATTAATTTAATTTTTTTATAGAAAAATACATATCAGGATCATTCTATTTCTGTCATAATAATGATATTGCAGGATATATTTTTTTATAATTATATGTAATTTTCAAACATTGCGTTTAATAATATACTTACTTATGTGGTATGTGCGGAAGCAATCTATGTAGATTGGTGGTTGTGACTGTCTTCAATGAGTCCGGGGCAACAAATGAGTTGACCGTCTCAGGTAGTTCATGAGGCATTGTGGCACTTGCTAATGTGAGCTGACATCCTTCTGGCGGGACTTTTACATCAACTTTGTATTGTATCTGAAAAGAATGATGATAGAAATATAAATTGGTAAATTGCAACAATTAAAGTTATTGTAATTCTAAAACCTTGAGTATCTTCTTACTGTAATAGTATTTAAAAATACTATTAATGAAGGCAGTTACTCAACTAAGGATATTTGTTAATTTAAAATTGCACAATACCCAGCAGTTACAAATTATTTTAAGATAGAAACTTCAATAAAATCCTACATAGATGCTAAGTTGTTAGTACTAACAACAACCATTTAATACTAGGCCTTACCGAAAACTTTTTTAACAGATGTGACACTTTATCAATAAAGCTGTCATCTAGTAACGTATCAGCTTCATCAAGCACCACATGATGTACATTATGTATCTTGTATATGCCTGTTGTGACCAGCTTGCTGTACGCTCCCAACGTAGTCACGAGTATGTCACAGTACTCAATGGGAGGATTCATCATCTTCTGCTTTGTTTTACCACCAATTAGGGTAGTTACATTCAAGTTTAGAGTCTGTGCTATATTTTCTGCTACTTCTCCGATTTGTGAGGCTGAAAAAAAAAAAAAACAATGAAACTTATAGCCTAAATGCTTTTGTTGAAATATTATTTTTGGATTTGAAGATACATAAATATTGTATTTATAATATAATGTTTTACTACATTCAGATGTATATTGCTTATACAAGCTTGAGAAGCTCCATTTGCATGTTTGATCATGAAGAATAACTTTACATTAACTTTACCCCCATTACAGCTAGTAGACATATAAGTACTTATAACACACTAACCTAACTCCCTGCTAGGCGTTATAACAACAGCCAGGGGACTGTTAAAATCCTCTTTAACACTCGGCTTCCACTCCAATACATGTTGGAATATTGGCAACAAATACGCCAATGTCTTGCCACATCCCGTCTCAGCTGTTATCACCGTGTTGTTACCCTCCAGTATCGACGGAATTGCCTTCGCTTGAATGGCAGTCGGTAAGGAGAAACCAGAGTCAATCATAACCTGTGCAAGAATAGGATTAAGACCTATTTCATCAAAACTCTTTTTGTAAACGTGCGGATCTTCCTTCTTATTAGCATTTCCGTGGATTATGAAGTAATCATTCTTGGATTTGGGATGATTCCAACCGTTTGAAGCTAGTTTTATGCCCTCGAATTTGCTGTAAGTTTGTCCTTCATAGTGGTTGTATTCAGGTCTTTTACAGGTTATGATTGGTAGCTTCTTCTTCGCTCGCTGGACGCTGTAATATCTACAGTAGGATGTATTTATTATTTGCCTTATTTTAGACATTTTAATTAAATAAAGTTTAAACAAGCATGGGATTCCAATTCCTGTCCTTCGAATGTCGTTGCGTCACTTTGACATTTTTTTGTTATGACATTTTAGGATCTCAGAGTTTACGTTTTGTTATTTTAATAGAACAATTATTAACAATTCGATTTCAGAAATAAAATTAAAAATATAATATATGAAATAAATAAATACACCCAACAGCCACATACATAGTCATGACCGCACATTAAGATCAATTAAGTCTTGTGTCGTGGGTATAAAAAATGGCAAAGTGATATTGGATTTTTCTATTCATTATCAGCCCGGAGTCAGGAATTTGTGCCCGATATGGCGATAGGCTCGCCTCCTATCACATCGTGGGACAGAATATGCAAGGCGAAATGTGGGTGTCCTAGTGGCGCCTCTGCCTACCCCTTCGGGGATAACGGCGTGAGTTTATGTATGTATGTATGTACAATACACCTAAAATTTTCGAAAAATTATCGTCTTTTTTTCCTTGGCTTAGTTTTCAGTCGCAGTCGTGATATACCCGGTATAATATCGGTTAGCATATTACTGATATGCCATGGACATTAAGCTCGCCTGTACAACTTTATTGTATGAAGTTTAATAAAATAAAATAATCTCGTCGCTTCCCTTTGACTAGCCTCTAAAAACTGGGCCTCCTTATTGAGATGTAGGTACGATGAATTTATTTTACATTTTAACTAAGTAGGTAGTTACTAAAATATTTTACTGGTCCATCTACGTCAGTCAAGATATAATTAGTTAATATATGCGAAGAAGTGATGGGACAAATTAGGTACAATTTTAATGGATATATTTAAGGAATTTCAATGAGACTTTTATGTGATGAAGATGTGAGACTCATTGGTCTTACAACTGGGGACGATGAAGGTCGGGTTAAGTGGATACTAAGCAGGGTGGTGGATCCTGGCAGCGGCAGAGATAACGTCAAGCAGAATTTATGAAAATGAGAATTACAAAGAATATAATATTCAATATCTAACGTATTTCTATAGTTGATATACCACCGTACCATTTATTTAGTTTTGTCAAATTATGGCATTATTAACTTAGTGGGGTGAGCAAGGAAATATACCTAATTGTATGTGTTTTAAACTCCCAAGGGATGGGTTGGAACAGGATGACATGCATTGACTGAAGATGAGATGGGACGGGGCGGGATGTAACGGGACGGGACGGGACGGGATGGGAAAAGCAGTATAGAGGACGGCGATAAATTAGAATATAAATAAAACAGTGCGGGAAATAATATGCTGCTGATTAGGACAGGACTCAAAAAGTATCTGCCCCGGGTGGGGCCAGATCCACCTAGTTTTGCATAAAAATAAATAAATAAATAAATACACCCAACAGTCACACACATAGTCCCGACCCCACATTAAGATCAATTAAGTCTCGTGTCGCAGGTATCAGAACTACGAGAGACTTTTCGGTCTCACAAACACCCAGACCCGAAAGAAATATTTGTGGGCCGTACAAACATTTCTCTCGGTGCGGGGATCGAACCCGCGGCCTCTCGTTTCACAGCCGGCGTTTAACCAACTGCGCCACGGAGGCTGTCAAAAATAACATTTAATATGGAAAATATGAGGATAGTTATTGATTTAAAGAACATTGAGTAACACTGTTAATTCAATAATATGTTTAACGAACTGAGTTACCGACATCAGCTATTAAAAATAAGTTATAAGTTAAACTTTCATACAAAAGTGAACAAGGATAATAAAATAAATTATTATCGAATTAGGTCGACATACACAGCCATCACTATTATTTTCCTCATTATTGTTGTTCTTAAAATATACCAAGCAGTGTTGTCATATTACTGTTAATAGTGTGGTCGTCAACCATTACTTTCTTAAATAACAATGTGCTGTGCGGTCATAACTTGTCCGAATAAATAATAATTAATGAATTTAATCAAAAAAAATATAATTTCAATTTAAAAAAGTATATATTCAACTTTTTTACGGACACTAAACAGGTATGCATTCTATTTTTTATCTAATAATTTCTAGTTATCGTATTCTAATAATATTATCATGCGTAAATAATTTCTACGATAAATTTCTACTTTAATTTAAGTGTTTTATAAAATAGGTATATTTTGAACTACCAATTTTAAAAACATTTTTTTTAAATTAATCTAATTTAGGTATTTATTAAACCATAATATTTTGATAATGTAAAAAGTAATAAATATATCGGAATTCCTTCCTCATCCCACGGGAACATTTTTTTTTTATTATAAACGAAAATAAAAATCAAATAAAACAAGTTTAAAGAAATATATTTTTAATTTCAACAATAAGTAATTATCTTGGATAAATTTTTAAATAATATTTTTATACTTAATGGGAATTCCTAGTAAATAACTATAAAAAAAATGTGATACCACCTATTTTTATAATATTAGTCAAATTATAATTAATTAACATACTTAAATGAAACACTAATATAGTTTAGACTGCTTCCGTGGCGCAGTTGTACTACGGTACGCTTATAACGCTAAGGCCTCGGGTTCAAATCCAAGGCTAGGCAAAAAAAAAGTTTTTTTTTTATTAATTAATTATCAGTCGAAAGTCATGAATTTATGCCCGGTATGGCGATAGACTCGCACCCTATCTCTTCGTGGAACAGAACACACAAAGCTACAAGTGGATGGCCTGGTAGCACCCTCACCTACCCCTTCTGGGGAAAAGACTTTATGTGTGTGTATGAAACACTTTAGATGGTAGGTTGGGGGCGCATTTCGTATACAATTATTTGTCAGGTCTTTCGTTCTATGTGGAGTAAGTAGTTTGATTATAGTCAATCACCGCCAGTCAAATATCAATCACGCACTATAACTGCGAAAGAGAAGACCGAGAAGAAACCTGCCTACCATACCGATTTGTAAGAATTTCTACGGTATGTAAAGTTGGCCAATCCGTACTAGCTAGCTGGGTGGACTACATGGTCTTCCATCTCTGAATTGTACTCTCGATTGTAGAGGAGGCTCGGGCCCTGCAGTGGGGCGTATATGGGCTGATACAGTACAGTACAGTATTAGGAGCAATACCGGCAGGTGCCAGGATCCGTCCTGCATCTAGTCTCCGTTTTGCTTGATCTTAATGCCATCAGTTTTTAAATCATATTTAAAAGCAGAAAAGCAAAAGTGATTTATAAGAAACATTTTCACAGAAAACTGACGTGAAGCAATCTTGTTACGTGACGTTTGGTGCTTGAGCTTGCCGAAACGCCAAATTATTGGTGGTAGGATCGTATTCGCCCGGATCAGTTTGTAGAGGAATTTATTATCATACATTCCCCGTATTTACTTTAAAAGCTCATGAACAAGTCTCCATAATAACTAATAAAGTAGGTACTGTAAATGTCACGAAATTGTAAGAACCGACTGTATGAGTTACTTAGATGTCAAAATAGATGGAAATTTATCATGGATTCAGCACATCAATTATATTAGCAGTAAGTTAAGAGTTCTGTTGGGTAAAATTTATTTTTCAACCTTTAAAGTTCCTAGTAGCACACTAAGTAGGCCAATTCACGTAATTTATTGACGCGCCGATCAAGTTCCGATGCAGTTTCGATTAGATTTACGTCTTAATTGTAGCGGAGAACAGCACAGTGGTATTGTAAGAGAAAATATAAAATCACACCATACGCACTTCAATACTTTATTACGTCAAAGACCTCAAACAAGAACAAGATAGAAAACAAAATAAACACCAAAACTGTCAATACAATATTCTATTTATGAATAAAACATTTTTAATAAACGACCAGCTTCAATTTATAGTTTGTATTCTTTAACATTAATCGTACGTACGTCAAAATGGTATTCTTGTAATTGTTTAGCTGCGCGTAAGATATGCATAAACTGCGCATGTGCTGCACGTTGGTCGGACTAAACTGTCATTGGAGACGTCAAATGAATAGATAAATACCAATCAAATTGCGATCTGAATCACGCATGTATAAAACGCGCAGCCGTAGAATACGCTGAAGCGCTCGCGTGACGCGAACTTGACGCGAGCGTATTTGACAGCGGTTGTCTAAATTACGAGAATACGAAAAGGGCCGTTTTGATCGAAACTTAACTGCAACTGCACTGCAACTGAACTTATTTAATTACGTGAATAAGCCTAAAGGTTGTTGAACTTCTCCCTAGTGGATGCCATTCTTGGCTATGCTCTCGACTGTCATGGAATATCTGTCAAAACGCATATAATCAAACTTCTTATTCGTATCAGCCAATTTACGTCCCACTGCAGGGCAAAAATTCAAGCTTCAAAAGAACATTTAAAAACCACTTATTAATAACTCGTACTCTATATAATGTTTAGTTTTTTTTTTTGCTTAATTGTTATTCAAATTTTTTTATAAATGTTTAATTGTTATTTAATGTATAAGGTAAAATGAGAGTCACATTCACAAGTGATTTCACGGTCAAACCGAAATGCGGTTTCGTGGGACTTTTGCATAAATTTGTACTTATATAAAAAAAAACATTATTATATATATATTACCTACATCACTTTTATTCATTCTATCAAGATTTATTTATAAATAAAACAATTACAATTGCTAGAATTTGCCTTTAATTTTTACTTTATGTTTTTTTCTATCGAGATAAATTAACGAAAACGTATTTCAAACACAATGGTCCACTCATAAAATAAATATTATTGAAATTAACGCACAATTTTTTTGCAGCTCTAAAATGTGCTCGTTTGGCTACAAAACAGATTTGATAATATTTGATTTTACAGCGCCTTAAGCAATGCGTGGTAATTTCATAGCCTTCGTGACGCAGTTGGTTAGACGCCGGCTGTGAAACGAGAGGCCGCGGGGTCGATCCCCGCAACGAGACAAGTGTTTGTGTGAACCACAAGTATTTTTTTTTGGTCTGGGTGTTTGTGAGACCCAAAAGTCTCTCGTAATTCCTAATACCCACGGCACAGGACTCGAACATATATCAACCTATATTAAAAAAACTCACGACCGATAAAACGTACCTAAATGAAAAATAATAAAACATTTTAAAAGCCCCTGCCCTCTATCACACTATAACGATCATAGCAATTATAACCTAATAATATTAACCGTCATAGATGATGTTGAAATGATTATTTGGACCGGTAAATATTAAATGATGAAAGAGGAACAAAATATAGCCGCGCCGCACCGCACCGCGATGACGCGATGTTTTATTCGACTCGTTATTTAGCAATAAGTCAGGGTGCCTAATTCCATCTACGGGAAGTAACCGTCTACTTCCAATCAATTTAAGTACAATCAAATTACAGCTTTGGCAGTTGGCATGTTAAAACAGCATCTCATTTTATTTCAAAATCAATTTAGGGAATAAGTAAGTTGTTAGAGCAAGCGCGCTTACTTTTGTTTCCGTGACTAATTTGTCACTCTTATGAAGTCCGAGGCTATGTAATATGTATGGAGATAGGCGCATGTTACGACGTGACATCTGGGTGGCATTATTGTCAGTACCCCTTTCGTGAGTGCATTCTGCTTTGGAGACGTGACGTGGCAGTGACAAAAACTTTTATGTTACTGATAAAAGTTACCCGTGCGCTAGCCCTTACAGTATAAGCTAATACGGTCTTTAACACGTTCGAGGCGTTACAAGACATTTCTGAATTGTACTTGACTTACCGCCAGTGCGGAGGCGCATTATTACGAACTTACGCTTGGTGCGGGGGCGTTATTTTGAAAACCTTCGTGAGTAGAAATGAGAGGGATATATTTTTATACCTTTTTTCTTGAATACTAACAAAACATAACATCAAAACTATACAAGTCATATTTGTATTGTACGCACTAGAATACGACAAATGCAACTCAGTGCGGTACCATCCAGTCGTGACTTGTACCGATAAGTCTTGTACAGCACTCACTGCAGTGGCACTTTTAAATTAGTGCGTGCCAAACTATCGAAGTATCGAATGTTTTAGCATCAAAATGAAACGATCGCGGAAAATGCTATTTAAAGCGCTTGAAAATGGTCAAAATTGCGAAGATGACCGTAATTTTATGATAGAGTCGTCCTCGTCATCTACTGCCACAGAAAAAAATGAAGTTTTAGTAGTAGTCCATTTAGCAATGAGGAAAAAAGAAAAGAAGTAGATTTAGATAGATTTAATCAATGAACAAAAAAAAGAACGTATTTACCTAAGCCCTAGTAAGCCATTACCCGACAAACGTTATGAAAAACTTCACACGTCACATCACTAGACCCAGTATACAAGTCAAAATATTGTCCCCTATTTTCAATGCGCTACAAGACAAATTTAATCAGTATTTTAAAACGAGTATAGTTTCTAAAATAATTGATCGAATTAGTGCCTGCTGTCCCAGGTGATAGGTAATACATTAAAGATATCAAATCTTTAAAAAAATAGCGATTTCTATGAAAACCGATCGACTGATAGGCATTTTTCTAGAACCTATCGTACTAGCCAAAAATGCCTCGGGACGCACCAAGGGAAACCCCTAGTACAAGCTTTTATTGTATTGTAACGCACCCAAAATAAAGTCTAAAAATACAGCGCCGCCGTGAACGTGTTAAAAAATCAGTTGTATTTTTAAAGTGAAATCCGAGTAACACGCTCCCTCGTGTTATCAAAGGTTAGTAAAAACAAATAAAGTTAACAGTGTTATGAGACCCTATAATAATGTAGTTCAGTGTCCATTTAAGGTTTTTTCCTTTTTCTTTGCAAGAAAACACAGTAAAAAGCAAAAATATTCGTTGCGATGTTGTACCATCAAAATTACAAAGTGCTTAATTCCGTCTATTTTAAAAGGGGCTAAACCGTCGTCGTGTGCCGATAATACCCAATTTCAGATTTTGTCAACATTTTTATATATTATCTAACTATTTCTTCATTATGGAAAACCCGATACCTTCAATATAATTAATTATTGTATTAGTTACTTATATGAAACTGAATTTAATATTATAGTGAGTAATTACAAGCGACGGACAAGCAGATGCTTAATTGATTTCCTATTTTAAGCAGCCTCCGTGGCGCAGTTGGTTGTACGCCGGCTGTGAAACGAGAGGCCGCGGGTTCCATCCCCGCACTGAAACAAATATTTGTGTGATCCACAGGTATCTTTATCGGGTCTAGGTGTATGAGAGACCCGAAAAGTCTCTCTTAGCTTCTGATACCCACGGCACAAGACTCGGTCTTAGTGTGGGGTCAGGACTATGTATGTGACTGTTGGGTGTACTTAAGTACCTACTTATTTAATTTTCTTAATTGTTAATTTTCTTAATTAAATTTTAATTGTTTATCTTTGATAGTTACCGTTTTACTTTAGTTTGTTTTATATCAGGAGACTGATAGTTACCTCGTGTTTACATTTTATTTGTTATGTTGATTTGATTTTAATAGTTCTTACGCTTTGTCAACATTTTGAACACTGACAACGTTGTCAAATTATAGATTTATACAACAATGTGTATCTTATTTGGATAATCCTAAACCTATACCTATGTTTTATCTAAATGCCAAAATACTACAATAACTATTATTATCTAAATTCTAATTATAGATAATATCTTATGTTTTAAAAATAAGTGTAGGTAAGTACCTATCCTAAATTTGTTTACCACCCCTGACTTCGCCAATATGGTGGAATTACGCCAAATATCCCAAAAACGTACATTTACGAATAAATAATGACCGTAAAAATCCGTATAGTGTTCATACATATTTGTATATTATTCGTGCCACAGCAATTACTAATAATTTCATTGGTATGTAAAGTCCGCCAGCCCGCACTAGGCCAACGTGGTGGACTATATGGCCTAGCCCCCCTCAATCGTACTCTCGATTATAGGAGGCTTGTGTCCTGCAGTAGGACGTATATGGGCTGATACAGTACAGTACAGTACATTTCTCGGGATAGCTATGTTACATATACTATATATGCATTCGAAAACTTAATTTATCGTTTTTCATGTAATAAATTAATATTGCCAAAAGAATAAACCTTTCATGATTTGTAAGTAAACAAATGTGAGTTGCCGGAATTAACCACCCTGGCCTTATATTATATATCTTTCTTTAAATCCTTCGATCAAATATATACTAGATACAGTGTCGGGAACAAAATAATGTGCCAAAAGTGGCCGAGGTTGCTTATACTTATACATATTATGTATCTCGAACTACGACATGTAAAAATAGTCTTAAAATATAAACAACTTCAGGTAGCAATAAACTTTATTAATTTCATCAAAATACTGTAACAATTGCTTGAATTTCAATTATAATGGCAAGTAATTATATTGCGTTTTTTTTTTTCTATTGCGAATATTTTACGAAAACGTGTTTTGAACACAATGGCCCATTCATAAGTATGAATCAAGATTAACACACATTTTTTTCGCTGGTCAAAAAAATTCACTTTTGGCTAGACAACTGTTTTAAGAAGTTTATTTTGACTATGTATAGAGGCTTAAAGAGCTGTGGTTTGAGGTTTCCTTAGGTTCCTTTACTTGTAAAAATGGGCCAACTCGACCGGGGTGGCACCATGGATGGACTCACAAAAAGGACGCAAAGCGTCGGTTTTGCTGTTGCTTAGATTTTTGAGGTGTGAACGTATCCATCCATCCAAGGTGTACTGTTTTCCCATTGAAAAAAGAAGCATCTCTCGGTGGACACTCTATTTGGTTGTATCTGCACTTACCCTAGTTCATTGTTGTCGTTTATTCGTGCAAATTTAAGCAATTCTGGTGGCTGTTCTAATGCAACATCTCCAACAATATAACGAACGCTATTAATCATCTTACGTAGATGTAAATTGCCAATGATGATGATGATGGTGGCTCATGCGTTTTTTACTATAATATTTATGTCCTTCTTGTTTCACTTTCCAGCATGATACTGGAAACAATTTCCCTGTTGGAAGTGAAGATTCTGCTGCCGATACTGGAGGTTTTGCAGCTACTCATAGTGTGTCTGTCGTCCTGGAGATTTGGGGCACATGTATACCCACATTACGGCGTTGTCCAGGGTATGTTACAAAACCACATAATAAACTAATAGTATACGATGTCCAGGAACCCGCACTGGGTCGGTGTTCGTTTCCACTATTTGGTTCTATACCACACTTACATGAAGTCAGCGAAACATAACTTCATGTTGCAGATTGTTTTGGTTGACAGTTTTACGATCACCAGCCAGCCTGACATCAACCGCTTCGGGAATACCTAGGACTTTTTGTCTACTAGCCTAATTCGGAGAGTACTTAATACTTAAATATTATTATAGGGATTTTTCAGGAATGCAGGTTACCTTACTATTTTTTCCTACACGACAAAGCATTGCAAACAATTAGGTACCCAAGTACACAGACGTAAGTTCGAAATAGTGAAGTTTTTAAAATCGCGATTTCTGACTTGCCAACCTTACTTTGTCTCCTTATTTATGCTTAGCTACATTACCTAACATTCAACAAGAATATTAATTTATCCGCTAACTACCTTCTCTACATACCTTGCCATTGAGAAGGTCGAATACTCTATAATTCATATTAAAAGAACCTCACCTGATGTGTACTGACCTATATATTTAATAAAACAAAACAAATTGCAACCTTGCGATGTAATAATCTTACTTTTATGTGGAATTTAATTTCTATTGTCAGAAACCTTGTGGTAATTACAAAATTCTAAAAGTGAAGAGGATAATGTAATAAAATTAATCAGGAGTCCGTGGAGGGCTAGTGTAATCGATTGTAATACAAAAGTTTATTAAAATCCATACACAGATAATTTAGATTTACATTATACGAATAAACAAAACTGAGGAAATATATCTAACAAACAAATAACGAACAATGCTCCATAAAATATGCAGAATAAAAACATGAAAAGTTATTTTTATTTATTGTAATTAAAATGAGCAGACGACGGATTTTGATAAAAATCTCGAAGCATAAATTAGTATAATTCACTCTTGCAGTCATTGTAAGAAATGCATCGTACCATCTCGTTTCGTTTATTATGTATCTGCTAAGTTATTCACAACATCTTTATGTTCAATGCCTAAACTAAACTAGCCTGAAAATAATGACATTTTTAGAGCTAGTTAGAGTGTAAATGAAACTGTGTCGTGGCTGATACTGAACTATTAATTATTTAATGGTTGCTTATATATTATCACAAAGTCACTAACATACGTAGCTAAAACTATTTGAAATAAGCGAAAACACATTTGTATTCAGTTGAATTTATTTAAAGGTATTGTGTGGGTTTTAAATGGTATCTTAGTTGGTAGCTTAAACTGCATTTAAATAACATACTATTATGCAAGCCGCCTAATATACACGAACATTGAATCGACGATGTAAGACGGACTCACTTCATGCTGTTCAATTTAACTTTGACAAAAGGACGTCAATCCATCTTTATACATTTTTTTCGGATTGTCTTTCAGTATCCGTATTTAACGTATCTGCGGAAGATCAGCGCTAATCTTCACACCAGCCTATGCTGAGCTCGAGTTCGTGTGACAAGCGCTTTCAATCTTATCGCTACCTTGAATTTATATTAAGCATAGGTACTTGCCCATTAGTTCCTTGTGACAAACAAAAGTATTGCCTTCTTTCTGCTTTAAACCCACGCCATTTGCCAAGAAAAGGTAGGCACAGGTGCGGTGAGGTGACGTAGGACCCACACGTTTCGCGTTTTGTGTTCTGTCTTACGATGTGATAGGGGGTGAGCCATGTCGGGCACAAATTCCTGACACCGCGCTGGGCCGATAATGAATAAAAAAATCCAATATCACTTTGCTCGAACCGGAATTCGAACTCGAGATTTCAGCATTGTAAACGGAAGACAACTGCACCACCCAGTCAGTCTTATTCCATACTTCTTTCATGCTTTCTTAATAGTAATAAATTCTTAGGCATCAATATTTATCTCCGTCTATTTATTCGCAGATGCTCAAAGTTTCGACTTCGTGGTAGTCGGAGCAGGGTCAGCTGGCTGCGTGCTTGCTAACAGACTGACAGAGATCGCCAACTGGACTGTACTTCTGGTAGAAGCCGGAGATGACCCGCCAGGCATAGCTAGTGTTGGTACACATTGAACTATTAACTTTTACTTCAGGTCGGCTTTTATTGTCAGACATTCGCCTACAATGTAGAGAACTTGCTAAATGAAAGCCGCTCCCAGCAGATCGTTATGGAAATCTTAGATACCTATGTTAATATTATATCTATTTCAAGCAGCAAATGAAGCGGGACATGCAGGTCACTAGATCAAATCATTTCTAACTAGACGCTCGGTAAATTCTTGGGAAATGCCAAACAGCAGTTGATTATCAGTGGCTTATGATAATTATCGGGTTTTGTACAGAATTACATTGTTTCAAAAACCAATTAAGCACGTTACCATGTTGGTAAATGATGCCATCACTATAAAGATTGTAATTTTCTATAAAACTTTCCAGAACCCTGGGATATCAATGCTGGTAGCAAACTCTTTACCAGACTGGAACTATTACACTGTCGCCGATGACTTCTCGAGCCAGGCGCGCAAGACCAATAATGTAAGGATGACCAGGGGCAAGATGATGGGCGGCTCCAGTGAACTCAACTACATGTTCTATGTGAGAGGCAATAAAGCTGATTACGATAGCTGGGTAGATGCTGGCAACGAAGGCTGGGATTGGGAGACAGTCACTAAATACTTCAAAAAAAGCGAACGACTTAACGATGATGCTATCTTAAACGGTCCTACTGCTGCTTTACACAGCGCTGAAGGATATCTTGGAGTCACCAGACCGCTGTGGGATCCTGAAACATCAGCCTTTTTTGACGCTTTTAGAGAACAAGGCCATAATATACTCCAAGATACAAATGGGCATGAACAGCTCGGTTATTCTCCTGCAATGTATACAATAGATGAAACACGACAAAGCACAGCCACGACTTTCATAAAACCAATTTTAAATAGAAAAAATCTATACATTTTGAAAAATACTGTGGGAAGGAAGGTCATTTTTAAGGACAAAAAGGCAGTTGGCGTCGAACTTAAAACACCTGATGGAATAATTAACGTAATGGCTAATAAGGAAGTGATTCTATCAGCTGGTGCTGTAAATAGTCCACAACTGTTGATGTTGTCTGGTGTAGGCCCGAAAGACCATTTAAAAGAAATGAATATTGATGTTGTCTCAGATTCACCGAACGTAGGAGAGAATTTACAAGATCATATGCTAATTCCTCTTTCGTTAACTGGAACGGAAAGTATTTCCTCTGTGATTTCTAATTTAAACATATTCTTCAATCTTGACAAGTTTCCACTACCAGTTATAATGGGTTTTGCTACAATTAATAAGTCTCAGACGTATCCTGATTATCAGATCACAACAGTGCCAGTACCGACGGCATCATTACTCCCCGAACTCATGTGCTACGCGTTGTTTATGCTTGATGATAGCATATGCATAGAACTGTCGACAGCTGGTAAAACCAAAGAAACGCTGTTCTCCTTTGTAACTTTCTTGCATCCAGAATCTAGAGGGAAAATTAAACTGAAGAGCTCAAATCCTGAGGACGCACCACTAATATATGACGGTTATTACTCCAACGAGAACGACCTAGACAAATTCGCCAGATGCATTGAAGATTTCATTACAGTGGTAAACACTACGTATTTTAAAAGTGTGAATTCAGAGGTAGTAGATTTAAAAGTTAAAGAATGCAAAAATTTCGAGTTCGGCACCCATGGTTATTGGATGTGTTACGTGTTAAACCTGGCTGGTACCCAATTCCACCCTGTGGGAACATGTGCTATGGGACCAGAAGGGAAGGGGGTAGTGGACTCACGATTAAGAGTTCGAGGGGTGGATAATTTAAGAGTGGTGGATGCAAGCATTATGCCTAGTATTGTTAGCGGTAATACAAATGCGCCTGTGATAATGATAGCTGAAAAAGCATCAGACATGATCAAACTTGACAACGGAATCAACGAAAGTTTTTTATAATTGAGATGTTTCATGTTAGTTTTAAGGTATTTAAATAACATGTAGTTTTCCATTTCTTTTCTTATTACTGTAATGAATAGCGGGTCGGGCATGCCATTCGCGTGATGGTAGCAAAACTAACCACTGCGCTCGCCATCCTCAGACTCAGTCTCGTTATGTTCAATAGTTAAACCCGTCGACAATTTTCTTCAATTCAAAAACCGGACCACAACAATGCATTTACACTGCTGTTTGGCGAAAGAAATAGACATTGTGGTTTGACCTACCCAGGCAGCCTCTGACATATGAAAGACCAACCACCAGTAAATATCCACATTTATACATATCCACCTATTGTTTCACGTTTGAGGTGAACCCAATACGATTCTTCAGAAGCATCCTGAAAGATTTAATTTATGATTCGAGAACTTCATCAGTTCACGTCAATTCTTTCAGAACCCAAAAAACCTCAGATTAAAATAATGTAATATAAAAATAACAACAATACTGTAAAAAGAATAACTTTATTTTTGGACATTGAATTCATACAATTAATTGTTCTAAGTAATATTTAAATGCTGATGATATAGCCCGGCGGTTGTCGCTGACGTCACGTCCGGCGGGCGCGCACACATCGCGACTACAACTGATGTGTGCGAGTGACGTATAACATTGACATCTATATGATTTTTATGACGTCATAAACCGGTAGACTTATAATAGGCTTGCGATACAAAAAATGAATGCGTTTTAAAACCAAATTAAACTAATGTTACTAAACTATATTGCATTACACAAAAAAATTGGTTTGGATGAATCCATGATGACGTCAATTGTCAGTAAATGTATTGACTAATGATTTTTATATTTATTTACGCCAAATTGTGACAAAAAAAGGAACGATACGAGAGAAATCTTTTTTGCGTATTCATATTTCCCATAATAACATAAAACATATTTTGTACATATAACTGTATAGACTGTTATCATGAGTATGCAAAAAAGATAAATGTGTATTAAAAATAAGCATCATATTCTTGCGTCAGTACAAATCTAAACGCCATAAAGGTAAATAAAATAAATATTACCATATTTTTGCAATAATTGTTTTACATTTACGCTAAATTGTTTCAAGAGAAACCAAATTCATGTCTTACAAGCCATAGCAATGTTAACAATACCTTTTTTGTAATAAGAGTATTTATTATTTAACAATAGTAATACAGCGCCTACCGGCTTATGACAGAAGGAAGGATGATATGAAATCGTGTAAAACACAGTCTCCAGGTATTACACAATTGTTGATTTGTAAAAGTATTTAAAAATCTAAAATACGATAGTGTAGAGATTCATACAATTAATTTCGATTTATCAGTGTACTTTATCAATATATGGTGCCTGGATCCTGTATTTTACACAATAAATTCGCTAAAAAATAAGCCGAAAAGAAGCTACACATACCCGTAAACTGTTTACGCTTATAATACGAAAGAAAAAAAATTACCGTCTATTTAAAATTTAATCATTGTTGATGCGTATCGTTACAACCTATAGACTACATGGAAAAATGTTTAACTTATCATAAATGTGAACAGTAGACAAAATATAACAATTAGTCAGTCTTTGAAGACATCTGAAGTTCCTTTCACATCAGAGAATTAAACTATTTTACAATCAACATGCACTCTGAAATCTATTTTAACAAGGTCAATAGAGGAATAGAGATTTTTTTTCATATAGTAATACCAGCCCTGTAAATAATTTGTTCTACTGTTGGACACGGGCCTCCTCGTAAAGGCCACTACGATGACCTATCATGGGTTGGCAGATTGGATATAAATTCGAAATACTAGTTTCATATGGATACTTTAAGGCTTAAAGGACGTAACATATTTTAGGTTTTCTCTAATTTGAGCTTTATAAGAACCTAAAATAAAGTAGAAATCGCAAAAAGCCCACAACGTGTAAGGTGGCTCGCGCCACAATACAACATTAAGCTGAGTATTTACGTATGAAAGCGATTCGAGCGACGTGCAAAATCCTTTTTTATTATAGTTACAATCTTATTGTGATGAGTGTGTGCGTTGTCTTGTGTGTCAAATAAATATGTATTTCTTTCTTTTCTTTTTACGTCCTTTTTGCCTTGAAATATCGATTTGACTCAATTCGTATGTTTGATTCTCCGTATCTTAATAACATTAACATGGAATTATATAATACAACAATTTAATACGAATTACTAAACAAAGTTATTACTTTTTTCGTGGAAAATATACAAGGTGTAATAGGAACACTCGCAGTCAGTACTATTTGTACATAAAAGCGCGCACTAGTATGTCGCGTGGTCATTGACCCCTTATCAACTGATTCTTTATATAGAATATTAATTAACATAAAAAATATCACTGTATTTATCTACCGAAACACAATACGGCGGGAAAATTATGCAATTATTTTTAGATATTTGTGTTTATTAATTAAGAATTTTGTAGTGGAGAGCTGCGATTTTTCGTAAGTTCCTCTTACACCTGTATAAACCACATACAATATATCACACATTAAAAGCTGAATCAACACATTACACTAATTAAACATTCAAGAAACATCTAATACAAATGAGCAACAGTTAGGACATCCATTAACATTTATTACATTCTAGCTTACTAACTATTATAGCTGGCTTGAACGCCATTTACACAGGGAGTTCCTCGCGGCGAGAATCGTATGCGATTATCGCTTATTATAACCGCCATAGATTGTTGTGTTCTGACAAATGTTTACACGATGCAACTTTTTTATATCCTTACGGTAATCGTATTTTCGAGGCGGGAAACTCTCCTCGTATAAATGGAGCTTTTTGCTTATGATGCACTATACGAAAATAAAAACATGTTCACAATACATGAACAAAGAAACTTAAATATGATCTATTTACCAATATAACTCAGTAATTGCATGAAAATAATTTGACAGCCTCCGTGGCGCAGTTGGTTAGACGCCAGCTGTGAAACGTGAGGCTGCGGGTTCAATCCCCGCACCGAAACAAATATTTATGTGATTCACAGGTATTTGTTTCGGGTCTGTGTATTTGTGACACCGAAAAGTCTCTCATAGTTCCTGATACCCACGACACAAGATCTTAGTGTGGGGTCAGGACTATGTATGACACTGTTGGGCGTATTTATTTTATTTATAATACATGTGTTAAATATGACTACCGGAAAAAATATAATTTACAGATGTTAATTCTTAAATAAATATTTTTTTGTCTAGCAGTACGCTTAGATATAATACAACCTGTGCAATTAAAGAATAGAATTCACACACACTGCTGCGGTAGATCTAAGTCTTTTTATTTTGTTCAATAAATAACAAATTAAACGAATCCATAATATGGAAATACTTAATGACCTTAAGTCTAAATAGAAGTGGAGTTTGGGGCGACAAAAAAACAAAACAGTTTTTATTACTCACTACAGCATTGAAAGTAAATTAATGAATACGACCACATAAAATTTAAAATAAAAAGACTCAAGAACTACTTTATGCACTCGATAGCACTGAAATTGTATCGAGCACCAAAACTCGCCGAAACTTTGGACATCAACTTATCTTTAACACGCTAATCAAATGAATTAAAACCAAAGAGCTGAATTTAAGTTATATGTATGTACTTCAATCCAGAGTAAAGCAAACTGCATAAATTCTAGACTGATGTGATAGCATATAAATGGATACATTATTTTAGTAGGTAGGTGAAAAGCACCAAACATAAATATTATAGAAAGTAAAGGATTGAATAAAGCGTGCAATGCTATGATTTCTAAGTAACAGGTATAACAAAACTGTTTAAAACATTAATCTAAATGACACATATTTTTTAAATTTTCAATCTCCAATATTAATTTACAATCTATGCATTGTTAATATAAACTTGTTTAGATAATGAGTCAAATAGTATTCTATTCTTTAATCGCATGACTGGTTACGTCACACGCAAGTTGTAACTACCCACGTTTAGAAAAAAAAAATGATATTTAACAATACACAGGGTATATCAAGACTGCGGCCGACCAGGTGGTAGTATTAGTGACTTCAGACACAGTGCAAATAAAAATATTGCAAAAAAATTAGCCATATTTTTTTTTTTTACTTATCGTCGTATTTGGGTGATAAATACATTGTTTTCCTAAAATAATAATGTACATCTTTTTATTATTAAGGACGCAATGGTACACAAGGGTTTAAATTACATTTTTCGCCAAAACTAGGTATTTACCACCCAAACAGGACGATTTTTCAAAAATTGCAAAAAAGTTATGTCGCTTTTTTTGCAATATTTTTAGTTGCATTGTGTTTTTAACCACTAAAACTATAAATAAATATAAATAAATACACCCAACAGTCACATACATAGTCCTGACCCCACACTAAGATCGAGTCTTGTGTCGTGGGTATCAGAAGCTACGAGAGACTTTTCGGTCTCACAAACACCCAGACCCGAAACAAATATCTGTGGATCATACAAATATTTGTTTCGGTGCGGGGATCGAACCCGCGGCCTCTCGTTTCACAGGCGGCGTCTAACCAACTGCGCCACGGAGGCTGTCCGCCTGGCTTTGTTTTCGGTTGCAGTCTTGATATACCAGGTATAAACGAATTAATACATTTTATTCTACATGGGTACCGGTAGATTGTGACGATCAGGTTTTAATACTTTCCGTCCATTTAATTTCCAAATATAGAATCTAATTTTATACACAATTAAATACACATATTCACATTATGTACAATACAATATTGCACCATTATTTTTCAAACATTTATACTATGTACAAGCCGAATGAAAGGAACTTCACAGTAGAAAAGAAAGATTTTTCACACCTAAATTGGTACAATTTTTGTACAAATTGTGGACTAGAGGCGTGTGTACCGTCATGGAGGATTTCAATATTAAGGTTAAATTCATACTGTAATGCCTGTCACGGTTGGTTTGCTATTCGATTTCGGTCTGTTAAAAACAATATAATAATAATTTATATCTATCTAATCTATACTAACATGTCGACAATATTTTTTTTCAAGACAATTTTTTACAGTTTTCGATCCGACTATAACTAATAATATGAATACAAATGTTGAATATCACTTTACAGTATTTTACTAGCCTGACATGCGTTGAGTTAATCTCGACGTCTATATATCTCAAGTTTTGACTATAGACAAATAGCCACATCAATCAGTAATTTCGGTAAAATTTTAGTTCATTTAATTGCTTTACATTCGACAGTCAAAATCAAAATTAATAAAAATCGCAAGCACCTAAAATGTATAACTAATAAACTATTCAATAATTATAGAAAACCGTTAAATGACATTTACTATTTCCATATGTCGACGAGATTATCTCAACGAGCGCATGTTATAACAAACCGAGACCGGACGGAGGACAAACCGTGACTGGCACTACGAAATTACTAATATCATATTGTAACCGGGCTAGGAATATGTCAAGCTTAATATATTTTTTAAAAACATTACTACCATACAACATCCAATAATCCATTACACGTCTGGCCAGCACCTAACGTACTTTTTGCTGAGACTGACACGTTCATAGCCCGGTCATAGCATGATGAGTAAACCGGGCGGGCTAGTATAGTGAACAATAGAAAAAATACAAACCGAATTACGACAAAAATTGCGAAATTAATTAAGAACTTTACCCTCCCCCTAGCATATAGAAATGTAACTTTCTTAAATACAACTTGTGTGAAATCAATATCTTAGCTTGAAGATGGGAAACTTTGCAAATTGATAGAGCCTCGCTATAGATTTACAGCCTTATTATAGACAAAATAAAACCTATATTAGTTATATAATGTTTTGTTTTCTTCGCTCAAACTGAATTCTTAAGACGTTCGAAATGTCTTCTTAAAACATTCGATAACTAAAATAGTTATATAAATAAGACCGTTACTTTAAACAGCATATGCTACCAAATCCAGTACCAGTGTCTCAAAGAAAACGAATATGAATTGAAATAAAACCAATTTTTGTGGATTTTATCGCGGATTTGGTTTCATTTCTAAATTTTTTATTTCCCAACGTTTCGATTACTTTACAGCTTTCGTTCAATGGATAACATTCGCATAAATCTACATACATACATACATACATACATAAACTCACGCTTTTATCACAGAAAGGGTAGGCAGAGGCGCCACCAGAACAACCACATTTCGCCTTGTATGTTCCGGCCCATGATGTGATAGGGGGCGAGCCTATCGCCAAATCGGGCACAAATTCCTGACTCCAGGCTGATAATGAATAAAAAACTCTATAATCACTTTTCGCGACCCGGGGTTCGAACCCGAGACCTTAGCTTTGTAGTCGTACCGTAGCACAACTTCTCCTCCGAGGCAGTCTAACTAAATCCAAGAAACCTTTAAACTAATATGATGTTAAAGATTATTTAAACTGAATTTACTAAGTTCCTTTTCTCTCTTTCATTCTTTCTCGCCGACAGTGGCCCAGTATTGTTGGACATAGGCAACGGCGATCAATGAAGTGTCCTTATTTAAGGTATTTCATTTGTCGGATCTTTACTCCAAATGCCCATCCAGGTAATTTACCTGTATTAATTTTACTTCGATTAATATATGTACTTATAGATTGCATAATAAAACACCAATACTCTCTTATATCAAATACTATAACGACTTTTCAAAAACCAACTCTTTTTCATAATCACTTAGACCTAGTTTTGCCCACACACATTATGTTACTTCACTTGTACTTCAATCACACTTCTCAATACTCAATGACAGTTACAATTTATAAAATCACAAGTATCGAATATCAAAGAAAAGAATCAAAAGTAATTTATGTGGTATGGCATTGTCCGTCCACGAAAACGCACCACGAAAATTACAAGGAATCCTTCGAAATATACACGAAGTACCCAAAAATATACACAAAATCGCTCGACATATACACGAAGTTCTCCGAAACATACTCGGAGTAACCTAAACTAAATGCCGCAAAATATACGATAAAGGAGGTAGTAGAAAGAATGGGGAGGAGAAACCAAGGATTAGAAGCTATCAGGGCATACAGAATGCCGGGTAACCAAAGATGTCTGGGTTACCATTCAGTAAAGAGAAGCGAAATTAACTACCTTTGGAGGTAAGGATTAATAGGTTTCCAAGAATATTACTGGAACTTATGAATAGTAAAGGTCTATAACTCAATTTACTACACTATAACTAGCTCAGTATCTATCAGACAATGGTACAGTCTTGATAATGCTACTGTCAACCCATAATTAAAAATGATTAAAGTCATGACTATGGCTCTATCAAATTGCAGACAGTAGCAGATTGAGACAGAGCGCGGTTGGGCGAATATCCACGATGCCAAAGACCTAGTTTTTTTAAATATTTACTGATGTTTACATGAATTTAGATGGCAAATAAAAGGCGCAGTCGCAATCCCGTTAAGGGCGCCGGTAATCCTAACAAAACAAAAAAGAACTAGACCCAAAGCGTCCTTTAACTTCTGGCAGCCGTCCAACCGTGCCCTACCTTAAGTCATTACATAATAAGGGGGTAAGTAAATGACTAAGACTTAGATACGCCTCCATGACAGTACACTGAGTGATTCACTTACATACAGGCGAGGTTGATCTTACACGCGTTCAGCATGTCCGTCAGCTGCGCGAACTTCGCGTACGCCTCCTGCAACATGTTCCTGCGAAAATGGAGAATATATCTTAATGTAAACGTGAAAGTGAAAGAATATTAAATTGATTGAAAATTAAAATTTAGTGATTCGATGCCGAAGCAACAATGTAAAGCGTACAAAATTGCATGACATTACACTAATCATTGACTGCTACTAATGTCACGAATGAGTTTAAAGTTACTAATGACATTAGTGACTTTTAAAAGATGTTCACCTTGTAGGGTAGGAGATGGTGAGGGGGTGGGAGAGGAGGAAAAAGAAGAGAAAGGGTAAGACAGGGAGATCTGGATGGGAAAGGATAAGTGTGTATAGTGGGAGACAAGACAAAAGGGAAGAATGAATATGACAGGAGAAGGAGACCGCTAAGACGCGCAGTAAAAGGGAGGCGGAGGGATCATAATATGTATAGTACAATAGTAACTAGAATCATAAGAACCAAAACATCCAAAGAAAAGGGGTATGATAGAGCAGAAGGAGGGAGATGAGAATGGGTAAGGCGAGTAAGTTCGAATGAAGCTAGGAGTTGTGTGAATGTAAGACGATGTTCATAACAATGAATCAAGTAGTACTAGTAGTTGGTACAGAAGAAACCTAGGATTAGTGGGTGATTAGAAGGAACTAAGGAGCTGGAGTACAAGAGTAGTACCTGCAGTTGGTGCAGAAGAGCGCGAGGTTGTTCCTGTTGAGCGCGGCGTGCTGCACGTGCAGCGCGGCCAGGCTGTCCCGCAGCGCCGCCTGCAGCGCCGCCAGCGCCGCCTCCGAGCCAGCCTCCGAGCACACCATGCTGCAACACACCGGGACCCTTCACGCCACTGAGTTACAGACCACAAGCGACGACCACTCCCTAACAGTGTTCCACCTCTATACTGTATTGTATCAGCCCATACGTCTCACTGCAGGGCACGGGCCTCCTCCACCCTGGAGTCTGATTGAGAGGGTTTAGGCTATATAGTCCACCACGCTGGCCTAGTGCGGGTGAGCGGTTTCCACCTGGACGTATGTTAAAAGTGAAGCTATGCGGTATTAGATACCGTTGGTCTCCACCCCCTTAGGCCAGATGCTGGCTACGCCTATGCATGTCCCCGACTCGACAGACGACAGAAATAAGACCTACACGATCCAAATGCGCTGTATCAACAGCACAAATACTATATCATTGAACGCTTTCTGGCGTATGGATAATCTGTCTAAATCTATGTCTGCCTGAGTGGATTTTATGAGCGGAATGGCCCTTATTTTTTCTCGTCACAATCTATTACAAATCAAATGCCCTTCAATAAATGTGTGATGTGCCACAAACCTCATGCTGAATTGATCCGATACAGCTCTTTGAAATTCAAATTATTAGATTTGTACACTGCCTATCATTCTTAAAATATTTGAATCCGTTTTATTTCCTGACATATTTGTATTCAGAATGGGTTAGTTAAGTTTTTTTTCGAGAAGAAAGGTAATTTTGTATCATGTAAACGTGTGTGGGGATCACCGGGTATCCAGTCCAAGAAACTGAGAATGCTTTTCAAAAGAAAATCCCGGGCTAGTATACCGACTAAAACCCGCCGAGAAAAGTAACGGAGGCGTACGCTGGGCAAGATACCTTCAATATGATTTTGAAGCCAATTGCCAAGTACCCTAGAAGACACGTAGTTTTGACTATCTCGGAATGCAGAAGCGGCAAAACACCCTTTAGAACTATGTTGGTACATGCGCTAACTTGCGGACGCTTAGTACGGACGGTTAAGCACATGCCGTTGTCAGGCTTGAGGTCATATTTTATATTCTGACCTTTCTATGAAGTAAATGTACCTGAAAGGCCCTATTGCTTGTCTTTTAGCATAGGCAGGGGGTTCCGTCATCTTCCATAAATTATGAAACAATTATTTATTAAACTGATAATATATTAAAATACTTACGCTTTAATAGCACTAGCGAGTTCAGCAATCTGCGTCTCGAATAACCTGAATTTACTAGTGAGTACTTGCAGCGTTTCTTCTCCGGGCATCTTATCTTCTATATTGTGCGGGATGCCCAAACACGTTGATAGTTTGGCACTGAAATATTTACGTCAAATAACAACTATCCTTAAATGGATATTAATAAACGAAGTATGAAGTTTCTAAGAATTGATAGCGAAAATAAACCAATCAAGAAAAGCCAAATGTGGGCGTGTCTATAAATCTTTAGCGCGATTGGTCTATTTTCTAGATCGATTTTTAGGAAGAGATCACGTCATTTATTTTATGTCGTTACAAATACATACAACAATTGAACAGACTCGACGATGTCAATTATATTGCTGATGGCAAAACCAATCTTTTTTCATTTATGTCAGTAACCACCAGGACTTTTCAAACCTGAAAAATGTTTTTTAAAGTATGTCTCACTGAGCGTTAATGTGCTGTTGCTGCTACATCCAAACATCATTTACTTTCAAGAACAATGTATTTTTAAGACCAAAATATTAATCCAAAAGTTTTTTTTATTGTATTAAAACGGCGAAAAGAGCTTGCCATTCGCCTGATGGTAAGTAATACAACCGCTCATGTATAGTAACAAAACCAAAAAACACCATGAATTACAAAGCAATGCTTAACATTCCACTACACGCGTCATCTTGAGACATAAGATGTTAAGTCTCATTATGTCCAATAGTTACTCTGACTACGATGGCCTTCAAACCGGAACACAACAGTGCATTTACACTGCTGTTTGGCGGAAATTAAAAAGAATAGAAATATAAAGAGTTTTCATGCCAATTTTCGGACTAAAAATATATTTTTACTAATTTTTACATAAACTCACCAATAGCTAGAGAATATTTTCCACACGCACTCAAACGCTTCAATGACGATCATCTCAGGGTCTTTGTCATCACTCTTCTTGGTGAGCTGTTCCACCGTGCTCTTAGCCAGTTCCATGTACTCCGGGATTATCTGGCACTTCCTCGCAATGTCCAGGCATAGCTCCTTGAAGTTTGACACTTCTGACTGGGATATTGTTTTGGGATCTGCGGAGGGGTTTATTGTTATAATAAATTGACATTGTGAAACGTGAGGCTACGGGTTCGATCCCCGCACCGAGACAAATGTTTGTGTGAACCACACGTATTTGTATCGGGTCTGGGTGTTTACGAGACCGAAAAGTCTCTCGTAGTTCCTGATAAACAAGACTCGATCTTGGTGTGGGGTCAGGACTATGTATGTGACTATTGGGAGCAAAAAAATATATAATCGTTTTTCTGTATATTGGTGATCAACACGACTAGTGTGATTTGCTGATGGTAGGTTACGCGTATCAGCATGGATGTCAACCATTATATCGTTTGTTTACAATGTAGAAAAACCATGATAGTGAACTAGGCTAGTGAGTCGCGTTTTGAGCTCAGCCTCCAATGGTAGAAAACCCATAATGATCGAAGAGAGCGTCAAATTTTCTTTTCAGCTTGAGTATATCTAGATTTGAGCTGGACATAAATAGGTAGATAATTGCACTTACCATCAGGATTATTATGACTTTATCATACCAGTACAAAAGGGAATATAACCTTTATTCTCAATAGCGGACAGCGAGGCCCTGAGATCAGTGATGAGATGCTCTATCCTGGGGAACACGTCGCTGAACACCGCCACCCAATGTTTGAGCAAACATTGGAGCACGTCGGCCAGCGTCCAAGGTGGCGCCTTGAACAGCACGTGCTGCCATAAATTGTTGTATTTCGCGCGCATTTCGTTCTGAAATTAACAAGAATTTTAAATAAATAAAACAAAGCTGCCTTATCATCTGCCTTATAAAAATGACAATGATGAACATATTAAACAATCAACACTATTTGTAGTCATAAGAAGTCCACCAAGTGTATACCATCCCAAAAGACTTCCAAAATAGTATTTTTTTATTTATCAAGAGGAAAGTGCTTTAAGCTCTCCTTATAGTGCTTCGGAGATATCCAAATCTACTTCAAACTTTATCAACTTACCTCTAATATATTGGACAGTAGTTGATAAACAGCGTTCTCGCAGTGCTTCAACCCGTCTATCATCTCAGGGTCGGTGCCGGGCTGCGGTTTGCTTTCAAGCAAGCCCTTCAGCTCGGCTAGACTAATGCACTTCACATTGTTTATACACGCCTTGTTGCACAGGTTCTTGTCGTTTGACAGTAGAATCTGGAATTATTAAGAAAATATTATTTCAGATTATCGAGATGCTCATGCTGGATATCATAATAGCGCCATCTATACAGTAGATATCAAAACAAAACGTAAATTATCATTCTACCCACATTTGACAGAGACATACATACATAAACGTCATGCCTGTATCCCATAGGGGTAGACAGAGACAATGGATCTCCACTTAGTTCGATATTGACATACTGCTTTCGCTTCGTCTACTTTCATTAATCTCTTCATGCATTCTGGTCGGTTCAGGGTACTTTAACCTGGTCTTTGCCTAAGGTGCAGTCGATCTGGTTGAGGTAGGTCCGGTGGGGTCGACCACGACTCTTCCATTCACACTAGCCTCATGTATCTTTTTCAGAGACATCACTACCCAAGCACTCATCACATTCACTTGAAACAGTGGTATTAGTCATTGACATTTTATTTTTAGTACCTTCGATAAGGCATAGTTACGCATCGCACAACCATACTGTATTCGAGAGTTCCACACTACAAGTGGTTCTCTGAAGTGGATAATAGTCTAAAGTATGTATTGTTATATTGTTTAACGGTTAAAGAAAACATAGTGAGGAAACCTTCATACCGAAGCGATTTTAAAGAATTTCTACGGTATGTAAATCCGCCAACCCGCACCAGACCAGCGTGGTGGAATATATGGCCTTATCGCTCTCAATCGCTTCTCTCGATTGTAGAGTAGGCCCGTGGCCAGCAGTGGGATATATTATATCTAAATAAGTATACAATAAACATATGCATATGGCGTTTATATACGTTACCACAGATTTCCCCCTCTCGGACTGCTGGAGGCAGCAATTGAGTATCTCATCATCAGGCAATTCGCAAGGATAAATGTGTGAGTTTGCATCCCTTAGTGACTGGCCTAAAAACATATACATAGTCTTGTTACGGTAGGTATTAAAATGGAGAGAGTTGGCCTAAAACAAGCATAGAATTAAATATCAAATTAATAATTGTTGTATATTGAAATGGAAAGAAGTTGCTCCGGATTATAAAGTCGAGTAGTGAGTGATAATCATTTATCGTTTGATATTGATGTGGCGTGTTATACACTTACAATACAAAAAAAACTTAAGGTACATTTGTCCACCTATAGCTATAATATAACTGGTCATATAAATTATGCTATCTTTTGTATGAAGTTATGTTATCTGGCCAGGTTTTGAATACATTTGTTTATAGCTTTAGACAAGCCGCTTAGCTGGTTGATTGTATACCTTTTATCCTATCGTTCTGAGGCAGTGACTTGTATAAATAGTCCATGGCGGACTTAGCCCGCTTGCATATCGCTCCATTGCCGTTATTGTTGTCCTTCAATCTATCTAGCTCGTTTATAACCCGCCATGGAACCAGAAGCGTCGGCTGTTCATTGTATCCTAAAAAATATGGAATTTAAAATAGATTTATGTAGCAGTACATATTTGAAGTTATCAAGTCGATTGACGTCAGGGATGTAGCATGTGGCAGCAAAGAGAAAATAAACTTAGCTAGAAAAGGTAATGGCTCAAAACATATCTTGAAATAATAGATGAAACAAATAAAACTTACCTTTTATATGTGAGTTAAGAACATTTTTTATAAAATCCAGTTCGTGGATAAATATATTAGTGTCCACTACGAGTACGACTTTCTCTCTGTTGTCCACATTCTGTCTTGGACAACTAATTGTGGGCTCCTTTACCTGAAATATGTAGGATATAAATCAAACTTCTTACAAAATTACTGCGACAATCCCTACATCCTTTTTTTATCTCTCTTGTGCCCATTAAAGGGACGGCCATGCATCGCCATCGACTACACTCCAATACCATGCATATTTACTCTATCCCTATATTTTTTTCCTATTTTAAACGGCCGTCAATACCTCAACGGCTGCTTGAAATCAGAGATTTTTTAGTACCGACGACGATTACTCTACATGCAAAGAAAAAAAAAACAGAAAAGAGGTTTTTCTCCGTAGTCAAAACAATCCAGAGTAAGTTGGGATTATCTGTAGAGGAACACAAATACTCCCTCAGTAACTTGGTTCCGTATTCTAAGGTGTTAGCTACTAATTAGGAGCCTTAAGAATCCTTAAAAGCTTCGCGTCATTTTAAATATTACTCCTGATTATAGTTTAAAGGAATTGCATTAGATGTGATAGACGCAAGGGTGAATTACTCAGGGTCACAATCGATCGGGCGCATCACCCCGCAATTCCCACCACGCCCACCCAAGCACAAGACAATAATGCCCTCCATTATATCGATTAATGTAACAAGGGTGCATAATTCATTAGACATTCAGTATTGGCCTGTAATAGGTTCTACTTTGAGTTGAGTTCAACAAAGAAGTATGATATTAACGACTTTATTTCCGAATATTTTATAACATAAATACAAAACCAAAACACCGAACAGTCAGTCCTGACCCCACATTAATATCGAGTCTTGTGTCGAGGGTATCAGAAACTACAAGAGGCTTTTCGGTCTCAAAATACCACAGAAACAAAAACAAAAAATGCGTGGTGACCTGTTGGTAACGAACCAAACGCGGCTGCCAAATATTTACAGTGGTCGCGGGTTCAAATCCCTCTGACTTTTCGGAGTCATCACCACGCACTATGACGGTGGAGGAAAACATCTTGAGGAAACCTGCATATCATATATTTGTAAGAATTTCTGTGGTATGTAAAATCCGTCAACTCGCACTAGGCCAGCGTGGTGGACTATACGGATTAACCTCTCTCGATTGTAGAGGAAGACCATGCTTGGAGTGGGACGTATATGGGCAGATACAAACACCCAGACCCGAAAGCAATATCTGTCAATCAAACAAATATTTCTCGATCAGGGATTGAACCAGTGGCCTTAAGTCTCACGTCCGATGTCTAACCAACTACGCCATGGAGGCTGTCTAAATAATACATTAATAATACGAGTAATGCATAATAAGTCAATATAAGTAACACTTCTGCCAATCCCTATGAACCTACCTATGTTAACTACAATGCCAATTCAATAAAATATCCACTCAAACAACTTGGCCATATTAAATGTGGATAAAACACTCCAGGCATAGGATAGCTGCAGTATGAGCTTCAGTCAACTTGTTACATTTATAAAAAATACTAAAATTCGCTGACAAAGATAAGAGATTAAATGAAATACAGTCACAAAGTCGCTAATGCAATCAATTGATTAAATATAATATAATACAATAAGATAATATTGACATGTGAGAACTTACCTCCCTACAATCAACATCCATGGCTTCTGCTTGAGACCCAGCACCATCACTCATAAAGCTGTCCTCATTTGATTCAGCTGCCTCACTGCTCAATCTATTACGTAGAGCATCCATCCTATCCCTTGCCGAATTAAAAGTCCTCAATTCACCCTCTTTGCTTGTCAGTCTTGATTTGATAGCCGAAACTAGTTTACTAGCTTCCGAAAACTGTGGCGGTGTTACAGGGTGCTTCACATTTGGATATTCATTCACTTGACTACATATTCCCTGCTCTATTTCTGCAAAAGTGTTCTTCGGCTTCACCTTATCACAATACTCTTCTGGTAACTGAGCCATCATTGATGATATGATTTTATTTGCAGCAAAGAACTGTGATGGTGATGGAATGGAATGTAAACTCTCGCTGCATGGTGATTGTGTTGTGCATTTTGTATCATTTAAAGTTGGGCTTTTATCTGTCTTGGGAGTTTTAGTATCAGTTTCTACAGGGCTTTTTCTCTTCGCTTTAACAGGAGACCTGTCTTTATTTTCTTCCATTTGAATCTCAGAACTTAATTGTGCTCGAAGCTGGGACAGTCTTGTATTAGCTATGTTTTTGGATGGTGTCCCTTTGGTTGGGGTGTCTACGCTGCTTAAGCTCTCTCTTCCTATGCTGCCCGATCCATCTTTTACATCTCCTTTATTGTTTTCTTTCATTTCAACTGTTTCCGTTGCCTGTGCACTCACTCTCCCTGTGCTATTTCTTTTGTTTGTGTCTGTATGTTTGGTGGGACTCTCAGTTTTTGCTGAATCATTGTGAGTAGGTTTTGATTTCTGGGTTTCATTATCTATATTATCACACATAAGCATTAATATTACATGTTCATTTGATAATCTTCTTGGAATTTCCTAGGATTGTGTTTTAAAAGTGATAAAAAGACCTTAGGAACACACCTTAGTGATATGCTTGCAACTAAATTACTCTACCCTAATAATCATACAAATATAAGTTAACTAAAAAACACAAGCAGTTTAATTTAAATGTACTGTACCTTCAGCATTTCTCTTTTTGGAGACACTGTGATCGCCATGTCCGTCGCTTTTCCTTTTTACACCCTTTTTCTGAGCTTCCTCCTTATTCCTCTTGTCTTTAAAGACACTTTTTAACTTTTTAGACCTGTGTTTGTCGCTTGATTTGCCAGCCTTGAAACATATTTCACACGTTACAGATCGCTAAATAGCTACACGTCCTTCGAGTCAACATACAAAATGACTTTCGCAATACAATAAATATAGTTGTGAACAAGTTCAAATGCAGTAATAATCATAAATAGGTAATTTAGTTGCGAAATTTACCTGAGGTACAGTCCAAGATGATTTACCCGTCTTTTTATTAAAATAATACTTTCTCCCCGGCGTCGATTTGGACATACACAGAACCCAGCCGTGGGGCAGTTTGGGTGTTTCTGTTTTATCGGCGCTCATAATTAGCTGCGATCGAAAGAGTTAATTTTCATTAATACATTCCGATACAAATATTTGTAGGTAGATATTGGATACGTTATTTGACATATCAACTTATGTATTTTTTATTGTCTATGACAAGAGCCACAGACTAACAAGTCAACATGATGCTTTCAATACAAAGCTCATCAGTTACAGACATCAGTCTTCAGTCTCATCCAAGGACGTTTGTATAATACGTCCATAGTCCCTACTCCCTAGTTCCTATTGAATATTCTTATAACTATCTTTTACCGAGGGCCGGATTTTAAATATGCAGGAAGCAGTTTTAACTAAAATATATTATAAGAATAGGTACATAGACAGGACTGCCTCGGTGGCGTAGTTGTATTATGGACTACGGTACGGTTACAAAGCTGAGGTCTCGGGTTCGAGTCCCGGGTCGGGCAAAGTGATATTGGATTTTTCTATTCATTATCAGCCCGGAGTCAGGAATTTGTGCCCGATATGGCGATAGGCTCGCCCCCTATCACATCATGGGACGGAACATACAAGGCGAAATGTGGGTGTCCTGGCGGCGCCTCTGCCTGCCCCTTCGGGGATGAGGGCGTGAGTTTATGTAAGAATAGGTACATGTTTTAACTTAAGTAACGTCAGTAGGCCAATTCACGTAATTAAATAAGTTCAGTTGCAGTGCAGTTGCAGTTAAGTTTCGATCAAAACAGCCCTTTTTGTTTTCTCGTAATTTAGACAACCGCTGTCAGATACGCTCGCGTCAAGTTCGCGTCACGCGAGCGCTTTAGCGTATTCTACGGCTGCGCGTTTTATAAATGCGTGATTCAGATCGCAACTTGATTGGTCTTTACCTATTCATTTGACGTCTCCAATGGTAGTTTAGTCCAACCAAAGTGCAACACATGCGCAGTTTATGCATATCTTACGCGCAGCTAAACAAATACAAGAATACCATTTTGACCGTATTATCTATGATTTTGACGTACATACCATTAAGACGTAAACCTAATCGAAACTGCATCAGAACTTGATCGGCGCGTCAATAAATTACATGAATTAGCCTACAGATAACTGAATCACAAACAAGATTTTTGATACATTTTGTAGGATTTCCGTAGACTATTTGCAACCATGGACGTAGTATTAACGTTTAAGTTTGCAACACTCAATCCAACTTACAGCTGAATTTCAGCTGTCAGCTGTCATTAACAGCTGATCCTAACCTAAAACAGCTTCATGTAGAGTAGAATACATTTTTATTCAATAAAAAGCAGTTTATTTATTCAATTAACATGGAAAGAATCGTAAAATTTTCTAAAGTAATTCGTAATAACTGGAAAAAGTCTGTGGTCGGAGTTATCGCTTTGTACTATGGCGGTGCGACTCTCAAAGAAAAATACGAGTAAGAAATTAATTTTATGCTGCATTTCTGTTTCATCATAAAATAAGTATAATGTGGATGTTCGATATTTATCAAAAGGTTTATGGTAATATTAACATGAGAAAATATTTAACAATTAATCGTAAAACTGTCTTTCCCCAGTACCAAAATACATTTTGCTATAAGATTCTTACATTGGCCGTGTAAATGACTGAAAAAAAACGCCAGTCGTGAATGAAATGCTAAAAAACATCAATGACATTTTGCAATGGAAAAGAATCCTTGCTCCAGCAGTATTTCCATACTAATACATTCAAAATAAAAAATCTACACCTTCATAGCATCCTCACTCTAATATAGGGTTGCTGGTGCTGCCTCTTAACTCCTAATCAATGAAAGAAAACCTTTGACAGAACAATGAATCTATTTTTTGTTGTTTGTTACCACATTACCACAATATGGTGATCCTTGAGGGAAGCCTATGTTCAGCCTAGGAAAATATATATTTTAGCATAACTAAGACAGAATTATAAAATAACTTTTTCATATTATTTAAATTTGTTTAACATTTTAGGATCAACCTACTCATGCGAGCTGCTTGCAAAGAGGCTGCTACCTATGGTGACTCATTGATTCCCATGGAGAGAAATCCGACAGTAATCACTGTTATACTTAACCCAGTTGCAAACAAGAGGAAAGCCAAACGAGACTTTGAGAAGTACTGTGAACCACTTCTCCATTTAGCTGGGTTGCAAATGGATGTTATTCAGACTACATCTGAGGGAAATGCTAAGGAGATAGTTGAGTCTCTGAAAGGAACTGAAGCTATCATTGTGGCTGGAGGGGATGGAACATTATCTGAGACAGTTACAGGTAATTCTTCAATTTTATGCTTATACACACTTGTAATAGTTAATATATTTATTCAATTCAAATGGGAAATCACATCATAGATATTCTAAGTTTTGGATAGGACTACAACAAGCCATCTCCACTTCAATGTGTTGCACCCTGCTAGCCATCATAACTTGCAACCTAATAATGGTGGGATAACAATCACTAATGCTGCTGAAAAGCTGATGGTGGCCAGCACCGTTATTAGGGCGAGAAATGACGACCTAGGTCGCTAAGTAGTACAGGTATTGTCGTCAAAACGATCCTTAGAGGTAGGCTTATGTTTAGTTGTGGATAATTTCGCCTTTTTTTTTAAGTCAAGGTGAAATTAGCTAAGCAAATTAAAGATTCATTTACAACCATAAATTGCTCCAGTATCAACTAGTGCTAATTTGGCATATCTAACTCTTGCATGTTGATATCTTATTTGGAGAATACTGCACTTACCAACAGATGTAAAAATAATTCTTCTCCCACAGGTCTCCTCAGAAGAAACGATGAAGCAAACAGATTTCCCCTAGGCATCCTACCTCTCGGCCGCACAAACTCAATAGGAAACACGCTTTTCCCCGGTGGTGATGGTATCCAGAAAGTAAAACAGCTGATAGACGCCTCCATGGCTATCATCAAAGGAAATACAGAGTGGAAAGACGCAATGAGAATTGACCCCGTTGTGACAGAGGAAGAGACGCCAAGTCGACCAATTTACGCAATGGCTAGTATGGAATGGGGGGCGTTTCGGGATACCTTAGCCAAACGGGACAAATATTGGTTCTGCGGGTCACTGCGAGATTACGCAGCATTTATCTTCAATGGATACAAAAATTCTCTAACGTGGAACTGCAGTGGAACAATCAAATACACCCCACCATGCTCTGGATGTAGCAATTGCGTGCCTAAAAGGCCAGAGGTGAAGAGAAAATGGGCGTTCTTTGTTTCAAACACTATCGCCGCGCAGGACACTGATAAGGCCAAACTGGTAAATCCGGAATGCGTGACGTCACAGGAAATTTGCTTTAAAACCTGCGATTTTAGCATAAAAACGCAGAATACTGACCCTAACAACACGATTCCGGCTTTGAGCATAGTTTTAGGGAAAAATACATTTTCGTACACAGAGTTTGTTTCCGAAGGGTGGAATAGATTGTCTAAAAAACCTTATACTCAACCCATCTATGCTAGAACAATAGAACTACTGCCAAAAGATTCCGAAAAAGAGGTCACAATCGAAATAGACAAAGAGGAATTCGACATGAAACCTGTGAAAATTACGCTATTGCCTAAAGTTGTTAAATTGTTTTGCACCTCTCAGTCGAATTAGTTTTTGTTTTAGTAAATTATATTTTGAAGTTGATATTGAGTTTTAATTGACTTGTGGGGACATTGCAGTAAGATATCTCGAGGATATCAATTGGTACCTACTCTTCAACTTTGCCGGAAGTCCGGGTGTGGGATGAAAGACCAAGGAATCAATCTGTACACAGATTCAACTAAATAAGTGTATCCAACATTTTTTACTGTCTCCAAGGCGCAGTTGGTTAGACGCCGCCTGTGAAACGAGAGGCCGCGGGTTCAATACCCGCACGGCGCACCGAAACAAATGTTTGTGAGAACCACAAGTATTTGTTTCGGGTCTGGGTGTGAGACCGAAAAGTCTTTCAACATCCAGACCATGAGATAATCATCTATCACACAAATATACAGGATATATCAAGACCGCGACCGAAAACGAAGCCAGGTGATAGTTTTAGCGGTTAAAGACACGATGCAACAAAAAATTTTGAAAAAACAGCGACGGATTTATTTTTACAGTATTTTAAAAATCATCATGTTTGGGGGATAAATACCTAGTTTTTGCAAAAATAGTAATATAAACCCTTACATACCATTGCGTGTTTAAAAATAAAGTGGTGTACGTCATAATTTTCAAAAATCTATGTATTTATCACTCAAATATGACGATAAGTAAAAAATTCAAAAAAAATAAATTGACGATTTATTTAGCGAAATTTTTACTTGCATTGTGTTTGATATCACTAATACTACCACCAGGCTTCGTTTTCGGTCGCGGTCTTGATATACCCTGTATAAGTAAGCCACGCCATACTAGCTATGCCATTTCTCTTGTAAGTAACTGGAATCAAAATTTTTATCACTTCTGTAATCAAAAACTCAGATACATATAACAAATTACGAAACATTTATTATAAAAATGCACCATGATCACAGTATGTTTTGTCTGGAATACTCCCACACGAATATGGCGGCCGTGACGTGAACATTCAAAGATCTGACAAAGCCTTGCTGAGGTATCTCCACGCAATAATCCATCAGGGGTAACAGGTCACATGACACGCCCTCTTTTTCATGCCTGAAACAAAAAATATTTTAAACTATTATTTAAGCTAATGTTTTTATACTGTGTTTATACATCACAGGGTTTCTTTCAGTATATTCATCTATCAGTAGGTTATAACTCCAACTTATATTTAATCATTGTGTATGGAACTAATAAGCTTGTGTCATAGCCACACACAAGTTACAGCTGTAAAGAACACATGTGTGTTAGCTGCAGTTCCATGCTCTCTTTCTTAACATGCTAAAAGTATGTCGTTTTTTTATACAACAAAATGACTATGACGCACCTAATGATAAATACTAGTGGTCTATTCTTTGGTACAGCGCAATAAAAAAAACATGTTTAGGCGGCTAAATATTTACCGATAAAAAATCTTCGAGCTCACAATAATGAATTAATCTCGAATTTAATGCGCCCGTTCTGACACGTTTTAGAACAGGTTATTTAAAACTAGAGCGCCATAAATTATTACACAAAAAAAATTAAAATATATCATTACACTGCATTAATAAAACTCATACCTACCCCAGCAATAGCAATGTTTTCTTAGGAAACTTGAAGTTTTGCAATTTGCAGCTAGTTGAAGTTTGTTCTGCAGCAATTACTGAGAATCCTTCAGCTTTCATTTGTTTTAAATAATCCTTTAGCTTTGATCCCGGACGCACCTCGTCAACATCGATCCATCTCTCTGCTGACACACTGGTGGAGAGAAAATAACTATCAGGGCGTGTTTTTATTGAAGCGAAGACGAGCAAAGGAATAGGCCAATTAAAATTAAACATTTAATTCAATTCAAATTAAAAGAAGATTTAACCAGACCAAATAGTCATGCAAAACATAGAAAGCTGACTTATAACAGGAAATAACGTAAACATTAAATATCTTGAAACAAGAATGGCTCAATTAGGTGATAACCGGATGTCATAGGTTCAAACTCAGGGCGCACTACTGATACGTCGAATTTGAGTTCTTAATTAATTATCACATGATTTAAATGATTGATGCATTGTCCTTGTTGTATGTATTGGCCATGCAATAATAAATGTTTTTTCTTTCTTTCTTTCTAAATAAGTTTTGACACTTATTTCGATATCTAGAACAAAACCTATAATACGAAATTTTCAAATTACCTAAGTCCTTGGAACTGCTTATCTGCCAGATGTCGCAAGCTGTCCACCACGTATTTCTTCACTCCGAACACTTCGCATGTCCTCGCCATGCCGCCGAGATTAGGCAGTTTGTCTATAAGCGATGCTACTACTACCAACTCGCTTCCACTTTCCCTCTGCAAGGAATTTCGCATATAAGTTCATTCTTTTTCTACCTTGACTCATCACAACATTTAGCAATGCATGGTACATAACTATTTGTAATTTGACTCATAGTTTTATGTGTGGCTCCTTGACAAATCTTTCAGAAAATTTTCAGCTGATCATGGTATTTGATTAAAAATTCCCAGCTGAAATTGGAATGCTTGCCCGGACTTGCCGGAATTTAGAGCAAAATACTACACCAATTAATATTAAGAAAAATGTGTAAATAATGGGTAGTTTCAATACCTTCTTCCCAATTTCATACATATTGACTTCAGTCATATTCTTCCAAGGTATATATTTCTTTTGTATTGTTCCAACAGCTTCAACTTCTTCTAAAGTTCTCTCGACGACAGCACTCACTTCAATATTACTATAACTATTATTATCCAATTTAATTGTAACCCATTCTTTTTTGAAATCATTGGTTACATCATCTATAACGTTGTTTATTACTTTCAAGACGTTTTTAATATATCCTACATCTTTTTCATAATTGAAACTCACTTCAGAATATTTAGCAACCATTTCATAAATAAAATACGGTGTTAAATTACTAACAATATCGAAATGATTTGCAAAGTAATCCTGTTGGAGTTTGCAGAAATTTTTATCTTTGCTACTTTGGGCGAAAGTTCTCTCTATAATTTTAATGGTAGAGGCATATTTTATAGCACCATTTGTGTTCATTATAGATAGATTATTCGATAGATATTGAGCTTGCAACCGAATATTGAATATTTGACCCATTGTATGAGAAAGTAAGTTGTCCATTACGAAATCAAATTCCTCTGTGGTATTTACTTTTCTCATTAGTTTGTGTTTAAGTAACCAGTAAATTATGAAGAACTGGGATGATTGCGGTACATTCTTCGATTTTAAAATCAGTAGAATATCTTCGTTAATAGTCCAATTCTGAAAACGACGAAAAACGGAAACATTATGAAATAATACAGGGTGTAATGCGAGATATTAGAGGATGCCTACGCTCAGCACTGGGTTGCTATAGGGCGTTGACGATGATGAGGCCTATAAGAAATTTCTTTCTTTCGCTCTCACCACAAGTCCATTGCTGAATAAAGGCCTCCCTGAAATAAATTATGTAAATAAAATCTTACCTCCAAATACAAATACAAGGTGATATACCACTCCAAACAAACCCTCACGCTGGGTTGGTGTGGTAGCTTTCCCAGCATTTCCACACACCACTTAAATAAGAACTCACTTCGAGTCTCTACATTTAACAGTAGGATGAATAGTAAATGCTGCAATGCTGTTAGTAATGTCCGATGTAGATGTGAGTTCCCATGGTATCTAACATTATTCCTGAAGGTAAGGTCAATTTTGGTTTTTATCAATTCCAATATTATTTTAAGTGTCTCTATGTCTTTTATCTTGCATAGCGTCGCTAAAGCTGTATACTGTATTTGAAAATCGTAGTGTGATGTGCTGCAAAATAAGTTTTGTTTTAGTATTTGCTAAACTAAAGAGGCATGAAACAAGCAAGCTTGCAGACAAACTATTCAATCGATATTTTTATATATGCATTTTAAAAATAAAAACACCATGTATATGTAACTTACTTCTGACCGTCTAATCCATATTTGGCATCATTCGTAATATGTATCTCTACACTATCTGTAATCCTACAAAGAAAGAACAAATTAAAATGTTGTTTTTTGAACAATTTGAAATTAGTTAATTCCAGACAACTTTTTTACCTTTGGTCCTTCCTTTGAACTGGAGAGTAAAGTAGAATCTCACATAGTATACACACCAAATGTGGTTCAAGAGATCCTTTTTCTTTTAACTTTAGTATCAGATAAGACAGAGGCAATTTCTTCACTGCAGCATACTCTATAATCTTAAGGGAGTATGACAATACTGTATTGTTGTATTCAGGCTTCTTCAAAACCTCATCACTAGTCAAGATATCAACAAATTCTTTCATACAAAATGTGTACTGATAATTTGATTTTAGCTCATCAATTTCTCTCCAGATTCTACTCAAAAACTGTGCTAAATTAAACTGCTTTGTAGCTAAAACTTTTCCCAAAGATTTGTTTATGATTTTTAAAATCCATTTAAGACACCCATATCCACCGCAATCTAGTAACTTTTCAACAAATTCTAACAGATTCTTAACATCAAAATGTTCTTGTTGTTTTAATAATGTGTAAATCAATTTGCAAGTCTCTTCATAAAATCTATTTTTTAATCTGCCTGTACTTTCAACACTTTGTGTAATTGGCAAATCATTTGACCATCTCATCACTGTTTCTAAATTCAATTTCTCATGTTTCTGCATACAGTATTCATTTCTGTTGCTGATAATAATATTATTCAAAACATAAAAGCTTAATACTTTCTTGTCTAGATCAGTTTCTTGATGGATCAAACATTTTGTGGATGTTTTATACAATTCTAGTAAAATGTCATTTAACTCATCATTTGCATTATTTATTACAAAATGATTTTCTGTAAACAACATTTTCATGTCATCTATTGGTACAGGAGTTTCATTTAAAAATAGGCATAAAATGTATTGAAATAAGGTTTTGATTTCTCTTGTGAGTACTTCATTGAGAACTCTTTTAAGATCACTATCCATTGGTTTTGTTTTTGCAAATAAATGTGTGATAAACACCACATATTTCATGCATTCCAGTTTATTACAATATTGTCTGTTTATAATGTCCTTTATATGGTTTAAAACTTCATTTACATTGTCTATAAATAGAGCAACATGTTCGTGATGATTACTCAGATAATGTAAACAGAATCCAACATTTTGATATTCAGTAACAGATTTGAAAAAATCCTTTTTTTCTATTTCATTTAAATTTATATTTTTAATTACTCTTATCAATGGGTTTTCATCGTGTAGTTCATTTTGAAAAGAAGGATAAATGTGTAGATATGTTTTCCAATGAAACTTTCTGCAGCAATTGCCAATAAAATGTGATATGTTAAAATGTACTGCTTTTCGCATTATGACATTGTTGCATGGTGTCTTTAATATGTTATTTACAATATTGCAAATTTCATTATCATATACACTCATTTGTATATCATTTTCACTTAAAGATGACAATACTTCACTCAAATGGTACAATGGGACTGGTGACCATTTTACTTCTGGTATTGCTTTTAAAATGTTCAATATACAGTTCTTTTCTCTTATTGCTTGATGGAATTTTGCTTCTAGTAACTTACTCTCCTTTTGACTGTCAAATAAATGAATATCATTTATAGCTTCCAGAAGAGCTATTGCTTCTGATATGCTTACAAAGCTAAGTGTGAGCCTATATTCAATGCATTTCAGTCTGACTAGAGCATTATCATGTTTTAGACCTATATTGAATGCACACATCAACCAGCATTTCTCAAAATTATTCAAATATTCAAACAGTTGCAATGATGGCAGCACTATATTGCTTTGTTTTTCTTCTAGACTCTCAATTAGGATAAAGAAATTATCCCATTCGGATTTTAGAATTTGAGAATTTCTTTGGTTCCACACAAATATATTCAGAGAGTCATATTTTACTTTCACATTCTTTTTGAAATCTACTACATAGTCTACGGCTCTTTTTGCTAAATAAATTGCTGTTTTTCTCACTGAGGCATCCAATGAGTTGAATCCAAATAGAATAATCCTCCAAAAGTCAACCTCATTAATGATTTCTGAATATGTTTTTAAATTAGTTTTTTCATCCTGGATAGGTAAATAATATTGAGACAAACAACACAGTATTTGCAATGCATTTTCTTTGTGCTCATCCGCCAAATTTTTCATATAGTCCCATAAAATATCTAAAATGTTATAACCAGTTACACCTACAAACAGCTTTGGTACTGTATGAGTTAGAAAATGGACTTTCAGTCTCTCATTGGGATACCTCAAAATGTCAGCCAGTGGGGTTTCCATAAAATAAAGTGCGATAGTTTGCCCATTATCTAACACAGCATCTAAAATACTGTCGCATATTTTGAGGTTTAACAACACGCCAGTACAAATTTCATTATCAAGCTCATTTGAATTTGGCAAATGTATACTGGAGAGGATTTGTTGCAGGAGATGTTCTGATTTACTAACGATACTACTAACATTCAAACTTAGCACGATTTTAACTATTTTACACACAATCTCAATGTTTTCCTCCAGAAGATGCGATAGCAATTTTGCTACGAAATTACACTCGGAATCATTTTCACATTCACTCTCTTCCTGTTTATTGATTAGATGTTTGTATCGCAATAGTAGGAGAGCATTTTTGAGTTGTTTTTCTGTATAATTAGACCTTTCCATTATACACTTCAATCTGGCATCGATTAATTCTTCACCTATATCAAGTATGTCTAGGAATGATAAAACATCTCCGCTAGAATCCATTATGAGCATCAGCTTATAACTGAAAGTATACTATACTTGATGACTATTTATCTTATTATTTATGATTTTAATAACTTTAAAACCGATGTTTAAAACACAAACTTGTTTTAATTTGAGGTTATAAAAAATACTTTCAATTGTCAATCACTTATGTCAAATGTCAACATGTTATTTTTTTCTTTCCGAAGGATTCGGCTAAGGCTAAAGACCATCGTACGTACTAAGTAACCACCTAAACACTGTCTGAATTTTTGGGACTATGCTATTGTTGTTAAGTTTTGATATTATTTTTTAATTTTACCATATTTATGTTAAAATAATAGGAAATGTGTACCTTGCATACACATTCCTGTGGCGTACCTTGGGAGAGGCCTATGTCCAGCAGTGGACTGCAACGGGCTGATGATGATGGTGATGATGATGATGATGAATAGGAAAATACTTGATTAACTCAATAAAATATTTCTTTCTTTCTTAAAATAATGTTTAAATGCATCTCCTTAAATATCACTACCTTCAATACCATGAGTGATTTGCAATACTTTGTAATTGATGGTGTTGTTTGGTTTTCTACTGTCCGTGAACAGTCGTATCTGTGAGTCGTATAGCTTACCATCAGTCGAATAGCATACTAGTCTTGCCATTCAACGCGTTAAAAAAAACCTGGTGTTAACATGTTTTTTTTTTCTGCCTGTGTTTTATTATGTGGGGGTATTGACTGTGTCTCTGTGAGGTGTAGTGTTTAGGTGTGTGGGGTGCTTTAGCTGACATCAGGGAAGCGTTAACATGTTAACTAACAAAGTTCCAGCGCACTACCAATTTGCAGGGTTGTATACAGTGTATACCCAGACTGCAACCGAAAACGAAGCCAGGTGGTAGTTTTAGTAACTTCAGGCTCAACTAAACTAAAAATTTCGCAAAAAAAGCGACGATTTTATTTTGGATTTTTTTTACTCATCGTTGTTTTTTGTTACCACCCGTCAATACGTATTGTTGCCTAAAATAATAGTGATTAATGAAAACTGGACTATATTTCAAGGGTTTAAACTAGTATTTTAGCAATAACTATGAACATACCACCCAAATAAGCTAATTTTTTAAAAATTGTTAAAGAATTCATCGCATTTTTTTCGAAATTTTTAATTCCATTGTGTATGTTAATGTCATGGACTTACTATTTTTTAAAATACATCCATGGTTATTGTAGTCAAAAAGTACCACCTGGCTGCGTTTTCGGTCGCTGTCCGGATATACTCGGTAGAGATAATAGTTATAATAGTTTTGCATTTTATTTCATTTAGATCTATGTCATTGTGATGGATTAATAAATATTATCAGCGCTGACAAAAATTTAATATACCTACATATTAACCTGTCGGAAATACATATCTGTGAACCTAGCTGGAATGCGGTTCACATTTCATTTTTTTGTGTTCCCCTAACTACTAAGTTATTTTACATTAATAACATTTTTAGATGGATGCGAATTCTATTTTTTATTATTTTTCTATTTTAATTCAATTTGTTTAACCTATATTTTGAATTTGCTGAACTTATGTTCCAATGACGTCAATTACTCAGGTCCACAGATATTTCCGACGAGTAATACTATGTTATTTTACATTAAAAACGTTTTGAGATGGATGCGAATTCTATTTTTTATTCTTTTTTCTATTTTAATTCAACTTGTTTAACCTATATTTTGAATTTGCTGAACTTATGTTCCAATGACGTCAATTATTCAGGTCCACAGATATTTCTGACGTGTAACACATACTTAAACTCACGCGCTTTTCTCAGCAGGGATAAGCAGAGGTGCTACTAGGACACCCACGTTTCGCCTTGTGTGTTCCGTCCCGTGATGTTATAGGGGACGAACCTATCGCCATGATAAAATATAATATAGTTTGTGTGTAAAAATAATATTTCGTTCACTGATTATATTATAAATAATTTGGTAGATATTTTAAAGTTTTTTAATTGTAATATTACGATTTACGTGCAATGCAATACATAAAATAATGTTTTTATTTGTTGACAATAATCTTTTTCTTTTTTTCTCTTGGCAACATAACTCTTCTGTCTTTGTTCTTGTTGCCAAAATCGTCAAAGTTCAAGAAAAAAGTCCTCCATTGAATTCACCGAATCTGTTGGAAGTTTAGTTTTGATATTTTAAATCAGCTGGAATTCTGTTGTGTTGCAAATTCTCATTTAATTTTACCGATTATTTTATTGTAGAGTGAAATTACAACGTAAGCAATCATGGAAGATAACTCTTCGAGCGATGACGAAATACAAGAATCTACTTTGAGCCCTAAATCTGGTGGTAAAAAAGTTAAATTAAACGATGGAAGCTCCCAGGACAGTTTCAAAGAGACAGGTAACAGTTCGCCCGCAGTGCTGAAGGACGACGTAATTATTTGTGACGTAAAAAGTAGCTACTTATTAAATTGTTTTTTTTAGTTCCTGAGACTAAAGATGAGAATATGGACAGTGGAGTGTCGGCTGATAAGTCTGAGAGCACTAGTAGTGATGGAGCGGGTACCTCGAAGGACCCTTCGAACGAGTTGGTGATTGCGGCGCCATCTACGAGCAACGTCCGTGCCATATTGCTGAATATTAAACGTCCAAAACGGTCGCGCAACTATAGGAAGCGAAACAGAGACTCCGATAGCAACGACTCATCGAAGGACTCTGACGACCTGTCTGCCGATGAGAACCCGCGCCCACCACGAGAGCTGAATGCTCATGACACTGATTCCGAAACAGAAGTTGATGAATATCACAGACTGATTGACCTGTGTAGTTCAGAAAGTGATGAATCTACAAACAATGGGTAAGTTCCTTTTCATATTATTAAATGGAAATAAATACAGTCAATAATCACACACAATCCTGACTTGCAGTAAGATGCTAAGTCTTGGGTTGTAGGTATTGAATGCCACCAGAAACTTTCTAGTGTCACATCATCTGCAACAAAAACAAATAATTTATAACCAGACACAAAGTTATCTTGGTTCCGCAATCAAACCGTTTCACAGCAGGTTGTCAACCACAGAGGCTGCTGGAAGAAAGCACCATGTTTATCTATTACAAAGCTCTTGTGCATGTTGGCAGAATCACAATACTTTTGATATTCTTAATGGGGTTCTCCAGTATACAGATTTTCTTGCAGTGTCCTTTCCCAATTAAGAAAATAATTGGTAATAATCTAATGATTTTTGTTTATATAGAGTTTTTTTTTAGAATTTTTCTCTGGAACAATCTGTCCGTGCACACATTTTATCTCTACAGTAAATTCAATTTGTAATCAGTTATGGCATATTGTAAAATCTTCATGACTTTTACTCTGGATCAATGTTTGATTGATTACCTGCAATAAAGATGTCTTTGTTTATAAAACATAATAAACTATGGTTTGGCTGCACATGATAAATTGAGAATTCATCCATAATTACATATTAAATTTTCCTTTTGTATAAGGACTGGATTTGTTAACAGATTTGTATGATTTTTTGATGTATCTGGATTTAATGATTGTGGAGACCTAATAATATCTAACTTTAAAATCTTTATTCTCAAATTAGTTGGGCTCCAATGAATATTATTCATGAGGAGTTGTGACCACATACCATCTAGTAATATAAGACAGTTCATGGAAATCTCGAATGTACACATGCAGGGTGGAAAGGCATTGAAATAAAGGTTGCAGGATATGAATGTTCTACCATTAGGTTACTAGGGAAATCCTTAGTGGAGGCCTACATTCAGCAGAAGACTGGCGGAAAATTAGTTACAAATATATATATAATACAAAATAATATCAAATATATAATACAAAATAAAAATAAATTGAAATGATAACTGATGTGGGCAGCAATAGTATATTTTATTGTTACTCTTCACCCAAAGACCAAACTTGCAATGTTTTGAATGAGTTATTGATTGTAGCATTTATTATCGAAAAATGTGACAACCCTGAACTCATTATTCTCATTCCAGGTGACATAATATTATGCAATCTTTGTACATGTTTCTCAGTATTTATTATCGTGATACCCGTAATACAAAACAATGTGGGGTCATAACTATATGTAAGGTGTATTTATTTATGATAATCATATCACATCATCATATTTATGTACAAGCAAAACAGTTTTAAATTGTTTTGACCTTCTCTCATGTGGCAATGAATAATGGCTCATCTTTTTTTGCATAGTGGTGTTTTTAGGTTTCTGGTAATCCAGATCATATCCCAAAAATGTTTATTACAAAATAAATATTTCTAAATTAACTTGCACTTATATGGCATTGACCGTTATATGTATAATTTGGAATCCTAGTAATGTGAGTGAAATTCATACTTAATGTTTTTTTATTGAAACAGGTGAGCTGTTTCAGTCCAATGCTGTAAAAAGTAATTACATACATACATAAACTTATGCCTTTTTCCCAGAAAGGGTAGGCAGGGGTTCCCCTGGTAGCACCCAGGACACCCACGTTTCGCATAAAATTTTCCGTCCCACGATGTGATGGGGGCGAGTCTATCGCCATATCGGGCACAAATTCCTGACTCCGGGCTGATAATAATTAGAAAAATCCAATATCATTTCCCGATCCAGGATTCGAACCCGAGACCTCAGCTTTGCCGTAGTACAACGTAGTACCGTAGTACAACATAGTACCGTAGTACAACGAAGTACCGTAGTACAACTGCGCCACCGAGGCAAAAATTAAAAAGTAATTCATGTGAGGTAAACAGCAGAGATAATTGACAGTTCAGGTACTCATCTTATTGATTTAAACATAGGTCATATCGATATTGTTCTAAAATGAGTTCTACATAATATGTAGCAACTAGCATTGTCAGTGCACAACTAAGATTGCCAGAAGCCCAGTAACTCAATCCAATTAATTAATTTGTATTTCCTGTCAGCCCATATGACTAATATCTATTGCCATCTGCTGCTCAGGGTTATCATCTGTAGGACAAACATTTTGCAAGGTTTCCTTGTTACATTATAGCCGCCACACAAGTACAAGTGCCTTTGCGCAAAAGCGAGTTTGCACCAGTCTCGAATCAAAAATTGGAACGAAGTTTGCGCAGTTATATCGTTACGTGTGTGGCGGCCATTAGATTCTCAGTTAAAAATACATAAGGTTACATCTGCATGCCCTAAGAGGTAGGCAGTAGTGCAACTAGCGCCATCCACAGTTCCTTGAGTTTAATTATTTTTAAAGTTCTGGTAGGGGCAGAGTCTACCATGTAGTTTCAGTCTCGGGCTGTGTATATGATTTTTTTGTATTTGACTGGATTTCTCGAACCACACCTCAGCATTCACAATCTTTACATGTTGCTACAAAAGTTCGAGTTTAGTTTTAAGAAGAAAAAACATCTTTAAATTATACATTATTGAAGACCTAAAGTGTGTGAGGTTCATAAATAGTTCAAAATTGTAGTGCCATTAAAACCGAACTGATAAAAAAATAATACACCCAATAGTCTCACAATATGACCCCACACTAAGATACATGTTTCGTGTCGTGATTATTGGAAACTACGGTTTTCGGTCTCAGAAACACGAAGACCTGAAATAAGTACTTGTGCGCCACGGAGTCTGTTTTTGACGATATTAGCCGCCACAACGTAGCCACAATATAAGTATGAATGTCGATAATCGTTAAATGATTGTTGCTAATAAAATATTTGGAGAAAGCTGGTTGACCTTAGCGCGACATTTATAATAATGCATAAGTCCTACATACGAGCAAACGCTATAAAGATTGTAGATAAGTGATTACCGCCGCTCATGAACAACTACAACTCATGGCTCGTAGATTCATTGCTGGTTAAAAATAGGGGGGAACTGGAAAAACACTGTAAGAGGCGTTAGCTACCATGGTATCTCTTAAAATATTGTTTCATAAATTAAATATTAATGTAAAGCATTGATGAACGACTTCTTTTAGGTTAGGTTGTGTAGGTAATTAAACAAGCTGCTCATCCTAATTATGAGCCATATGTGGTTAGGCTTGTGTTAAAATAGTCGTATTCACTCGGATATCCACTGCCGTATGAACAACCCATTGCAGCGACAGAGTTTTGGGTTCACCTTGTGTGTATTAGTTTTATATAATGCCAACCATTGTCTCCATTGGGGAAATATAACCATGTTCGTGCAATCAAAAGTGATTGCACTGCATTTTCCATCAAGCAATTTGAGCACTTCATCATTCCAGTATAAAAGAAAAGCATTAAGACAAACGGTTTTTAAACGTCTTCCAATTTTGTACAGTGTGATCAAAACTGTTCAATATTCCAAAATGAGCCATTTTATTTTTATTATAACTTGGGACGTAATTCTCGTCGCCAATCACGTGCTATAGACCAACTCTTTTAATAGACAAATCAGAGGCGTGGGCGCAGCCGCGTACAGCCTACACACAGCCTATGCGTACAGCCTACATACAGCCTATGCACACATAACAAAAGTCTTCTCTAGAGAACATAGCCTTCTCCAAAACGTATCCACATATTTCTAAGTAGCATGCATTCAATGTTAATCTTCACACGCACACGCTCGTTTACACCTAAAATATAAAAAAGTATACTGTACTGCATCAGCGTCATAAATCAAAATCGCTTACGGAGTTTCTCTATAACCGACTGTTTTGTTCAACTTAAAGCAATGATTTATAACAAAGATGATCGTTCCAGAACATCGTCAGAGACATGCGACGACTCCGACGATTTGATGCAGTTGCGTTCGTACGATACCAGCAGTGAGGAGGATGAGGAACTGCCCGAAGACACTGAAGATGGCAAGGAAATGCCCCCCAACCCACTGCTCAAACCGAGGCCCAAACACAACTATATAATTATTAAAGGTTTGTGCTGTTTATAATGATAGAATTTTTAACATGGTTCATTTTATGGGGTAACTTGTTGAACACGGTGGTGTAGACATTGATTGGAACTACATAATATGTGCGTTAGTAGTTTTTACCCAAAAAAAATCAATATTAAACTCCTATTTACAGGAAACAGGATAAGATGCTTAGGTGTCTCATTAGTGTAACAACTTTAATTTAATTGAATCATAGCGATTGTGTTGGAATATAATGTTACTGGTGATAGAATATTTTATCCGGTTTAAGATCATAGTACACCATGGCGTGTAACATTACCAAAAAAGAAATATAATTAGAGACGGACTAAATATTGTGGAATTCCTAAAACTACCACATTCGGTTTTGTTTATAACTTAAATATTGCTGATAGAAATAAGAAACCGCGAGCTCGGGCTGACATTTCCCTGCGGTAAAACGACGAAGAATGATGTGATGTTCGAGCACAAGTTCTACTCGTCGTTGCACGCCGTGTACAGGATGAAGAAGCTACACACACTCAACAAACATAGAGGATGCGTCAACTCTATTAATTTCCATCCAGAAGGTATGTTGCACGACTGTTTTCTTATTTAGGAAATTAACAAGATTTATGCTGACTGCCTCGGTGGCGTAGTTGTATTACGGTACGGTTACAAAGCTGAGGTCTCGGGTTCGAGTCCCTGGTCGGGCAAAGTGATATTGGATTTTTCTATTCATTATCAGTCCGAAGTCAGGAATTTGTGACCGATATGGCGATAGGCTCGCCACCTATCACATCGTGGGACGGAACATACAAGGCGAAATGTGGGTGTCCTGGTGGCGCCTCTGCCTACCCCTTCGGGGATAAAGGCGTAAGTTTATGTATACTGTAAAAGTTTCCAGATTAAATGTGCTAGTTACTAATGTCAATGTTTTACAGGAAACTAATGTGATACAACGTCCATGCTATTGCATTTAATTTGGTAACATTGGTGAGGACACAATACCCATTGTCTCCGTTCGTCCTTTTTACTTGCCTTCCCCCTCTATTTTAAGACGGGCGAGGCATAAAACAAATCATCCTGGTGGTAGGTCTCTTTACTGGTAGTAGGTCCTCATAATATGTGAGAGGCCGCCTGGGCGGATACCACCGCAATGTTTATTTCTCCCACCAAACATATGTGTGAATGCACTGTTGTGTTCCGGTTTGAAGAATATTGTAGCCAAAGTAACTACTGGACATAATGAGACTTAACATCTTATATCACAGAATGGAGAGTGCAGTGGAATGCCAAACATTGCTTTGTACTTCAGGGTGTTTTTTGGTTTTCTACTGTACATGAGCGGTCGTAAAGCTTACCAATTAAATGCATTTTCAAAGGAAACATGCAACAAACTGTGAGAATGTCCTTAATATGGAAACACAATATTCTGTCTCAAACACACAATTTTCTATTTTTTTATTAGGTCGTTTGCTAGCCTCCGGGTCGGACGACACCAACGTGATAGTGTGGGACTGGGCGCGCAAGGTGCCCTTACAGACGGTCAAGACCGGTCACAAATCCAATGTCTTCCAAAGCAAGTTCCTGTATTTGAACTCCAGCAGTCAACTCAATATAGTCACGTGCGCTAGAGATGGTCAGGTCAGTGTGTGAAGTAATTTGGCGGGTTAATAATATAAAATATTTATATCTTAAAAGGTACAAGCCATGATGTTGAGATAAGCAGGTTGTTCGGCTAATGGTAAACCTGGAAATAATAAAAGGCACACCAATTAGAATTTATTAAGCTCAACTTATTCATGAATAATGTTGTGCGAAAATGTGCAGTTATGAATGTTGTGCCAATATTCTAATAATAAAATAATGCCACTGGTTTTCATATGACAAGCGATAGCGACGAGTTGCGGTCGTCCCATCATAAAGTTATTATAAATTCAGTCAGTAGCATAACTAGCCTTTTATACGTCCAGTGTGAACTTCTATTACTGCGTCCTTAATCGACTAAATGTTCTTCTGGTCTATCTGGGGTTGCGCCCTATAAATGAGTATTGTTCGCACTGTCCTTGGTGACGTAACCTCTCTACCCGAATACCCAGGTGCGGCTGGTGACGTGCGGCAGCGCGGGCGGCTCGTGGTCGCGGCGGCGCGTGGCGGCGCACGCGCGCGCGGCGCACAAGCTGCACGTCACGCCGCTCGAGCCGCACTCGCTGCTGTCCGCCGGCGAGGACGGACTCGTGCTGCACGCCGACCTGAGAAACGACGCCGCCAACAGGTAATGCACCTTATTGTATGAATGTAAGGTTGAGTTTCTATTGAGGTCGAAAGTAACGGAGATGACACGGAATTTTGTAGGTGGTTTCACTATAGTGAAGACATTGCTAACAAAATTAATACTGGTGCCCTATACAGTTATTTTGTTTCTGCCTACATCACTCCAGGCCACTAGGTTTCAGCATGCCTAATATGAACACACATATTTGCTGGCTATATCCACTCTAGCATAAACTTCAATACACGTATTAGTGTTTAATAAAACAAATCACCAATAATACTTTTAAAGAAATTAGAACAATTTAGTTTCGCTGGTTATACTCGGCAAAAATTAATTTTAACAACTCATGGAAAAAGCATCAAACCACTGAAATCCAATAATCTCCAATATCACTCTTTATAAAATGTATTTTCCAGACTGTTCCAAGTGAAGGACCGCGGCACCACGATCCCGCTGTACAGCGTGCACGGCCACCCGCTCGACCCCAAGGAGCTGGTGGTGGCGGGCCGCGACAAGTTCGTGCGCGTGTACGACCGCCGGAAGTCCAACAAGCCCGTCGCCATGTACTGTCCTTCTGTCTTCACCGAGGAGCCGGTTAGTAGACAATCCAGTGGTGGTTTGTTTTCAAATATAAGTTCTCTGATGAATGTATTACCCTAAGGATTTTAAAAGAGACCTGTTTGAAGCGGGCTGAGTAAGCGACGTCTTGCCATTCTTCAGGTCCACCTGGTTGGTAGATGTTCAATGACTTTTTACGAGTGCTAATAATTTCACCACCGAAGTCTACTGCCGAACAAAACGCTCCCCCAAGGATTTTCACACGAAGTATTTGAACTGATTTTTCCAGCGACATCCTCCACCGTCATTAGGCTGAATCTTCACCAATGCAGACATACTGTGCTGGATTTTTAGAACCCGTCTGAGCACTTTACGATCGCATTGGCCGTTAATTATGAGCAGTAATATTTTCATCACTATCAACTTTATTCATAGAAAGTTTACTTCTTTACGTAGGGGGACTACAAGGTTATCCACAATTACCTATTGCGAATAATCTGTGTCTTCCAATCTTTATCAGGTTCGCTGCTAATTAAATACATTATCTAATTGGCTGCTTCGACAAAACAACGTACTTTACAGACATATTATGTATGGAAATAAAACGATACAGCCACGATAGCTGTAACCGCGTTACGCTCAAAAATAATTTGTCTAACAATACATGTCGTATATGTATTGCAGGCTAACCCCAAGAAGAAGATGCGTCTGTCGATGATGCACTTGACGTGCGCCGTGTACAACCACGACGGCACCGAGATCCTCGGCTCCTACAACGATGACGACATCTATCTGTTTGATACCAAAAATGATGTTTATTCTAAGTGAGTTTTGCTTTCTGTTTATAATTGTATTGTTTCAGCCCATAGTCCGGGGCATGGGCCTACTCTACAATAGAGGGCACGATTGACAGTGGTTAGGCCATATAGTATATAGTATAATACACAATATGTATATTGATGGCCAGGATACAATACTATTACTATCTCAATATGGCCCACGTTTGTTGACAGTGGAGACCAATATTTGTGTGATCCACAGATATTTGTTTATAGGTTTCTGGTACCCAGAACACCAGACTTATATTTTAAAGTGGGGTCAGGACTATGTGTGTGATGGTTGGATGTTGTTGATCATAGGACAGAAATAAAACTTTCAGAATTGCTATGGAAAGCCCACCATTCGGCACTAGGCCAGCATGGTGGACTGTGGCTTGACCCCTCACAATCATTGTATTGTAGACAAGTACCTTGCCCTGCCGAACTGTACCGAAGTGAGACATGTATAAGCTGGACTGTTATTTATTATTCCAGGTTCGGTCCCCGCACCGTAACAAATGTTTGTGTGATCCACATGTATTTTTTTCGGATCTGGGTGTTTACCCATTTGTGAGACTGAAAAATCTCTAGTAGATGTGATATCCACAACACAAGACTCGATCTTAGTGTGGGGTCAAGTGTATGTGACTGTTGAATGTATATATTTATTTACATGTTTGCAGGGGCGATAAAGCCAACAGGCTGGACGGTTACACGCATCGCTACAGCGGACACCGCAACAGCGCCACGTTCAAAGGAGTGGCGTACTTCGGGCCCGGCAGCGAGTACATTGTCTCAGGATCCGACTGCAGCCACATCTACATCTGGGACAAGAACACTGAGGCCATCGTGCAGTGGCTGCCCGGAGATGTTAATGGAGTGGTAAGAATTACGTACTAGTGACCCAGCAAAGCTTTGCTTGGGTGCAAATATGCGACTCCACACCAGACAACTATGCTATAAAAATAAAACTACATGTGTAAGCCTACCCCTTGAGTCAATATCTTTAGATGAAAAGAGCTTTAAAATCCATTGCGTAGTCTAAAAGAACTATGCTTTCATCGGGACATACTATCCCACTCTTACACCCGCCACTGTAACTTCTGTAAGCCAGAATCGACGGCACGCATTTTAATGGTACCAAGCAATGGAACTTGAAGAGTCTCCATAGAACTCTTGAATGTATAATGTGCATTCAACTCGAGTGGCAAAGGCTAAAAAGCTTTTGTCACAATATAAGGGACGAACCTATCGTCATGTATGTATGTCATTTGGGCGTAAAGTGTGGCGTATTAGTGTGCATTGGGTGTGACACAAAACAGGCGTATTACAGGCGTATTATAGCTGGAAACATGAAACATATTTTCTTATTTCTATGTATGTGACGGTTTCCGTTTCCGGCATCTAAACTGACAACATCGTAGTTATAAACTCCGGAAGAAAAAATAAATAAAAGTAGTCACAGTGGTCTATGAATACGTACTTCGTCACGTAAAACAAGCAAAACTTGAGTGAAGTGGTTATACATAATCATATTTGCATGATTTTGGAGTTCGCCAATGATTCGTCTCAATTCATCATACATTGAGGTTAGAAAACAAAACTAATCATTGTACTGTCATAACAACGCCAAAGGTGACATCTGTAACAGTGTTGCCAATTAAAGTTCATTCAAGGCTTATTATCTACCAATTTCTACTATTACGTTCCAACATACGCAAAACAATTTTGTAATTATACAATGGACGGTCAATTTCAATTACTATTTGAAAAAATGAAAATTGAGTTGCAAAACCAAACTGCTGAACTAAAGGAATCGATCACACAAAATATTATGGATAAAATGGAAGAGAAATTAATTCCTTTAGTGGAAGAAAACAAGAACTTAAAAACCAGAATTGAGAAATTAGAAAAAGAAATAGAGTTCCTGAAAAGAGGGGAAAAGAAAAATAACATTATAATATTTGGACTCGAAGAAAAAGAAAAGACAAATTACGTATTACTCCAACACTTAAAAGGAAATCTGAATAATGATCTAAAAATTAAATTGGAAGATACAGAAATCAACAAGATCCACCGCTTAGGAAACAAACAAGGTAACAAACCCAGGCCGATACTATGTTCATTCATTAGCAATATGAAAAAGAATGAAATCATGAAGAACAAAAGTAACCTAAAAACAATTTACATCACTGACGATTATTCAAAAGAAGTATTGGAAAAAAGGAAAAAGCTACAGGCTGAGCTGGCTGATGAGAGAAAAAAAGGAAATATGGCATATTTGAAGTATGATAAACTAATAGTCAAAGAAAATAAAAATAACCAAGAGAAAAGGAAGAGAGAACCATCCGCTTCACCCTCTGCTTATAATAACCAACCTAAAAAACAACAGACTGGACCTCCAAATAAACCAAACAAAACAAATATTTTCGAAATGATGAAGCCTAGATCCAGCTCTCTTTCCGAAATTTCTACTACAAGTAAACAATAGCAATTAAAAATCGGCAAATGGAAACCAAAACCAACCGAAGAAACCAGCTACAAAGAAACAAAAATACATCAATCTCCCCCAAGCCGACCGGTCCTCGTGGGGGAAGAAGACCAAAACCCTCCAATAACAAACAACGAGCACAACGAGCATAACATCAAAAGACATAAAAATACAATATACATCGCATCCCTTAACGTACTTACCTTAAAAAATGAAGAAAATCTTATAGAACTGCTATACGCGTTGAAACACATCAAATTTGACATTATTGGCTTGAGCGAAGTGAGAAGAATGGGCGAAAACATAAAATCTTACCCAGATTTTATATTTTACCATATCGGAGAGACCCCAGGACTTCATGGTGTGGGATTCATTGTCAAAAAACATTTAACAAACTATGTGGAAGGATTCGTTGGTGTCTCAGAGCGTATTGCAATACTGAATTTGAAACTACCTGGATATAAAGACCCTTGGTCCATAGTTCAAATCTATTCGCCAACCGAAAAATCAGAGTCAGAAACTATAAATAAATTCTATTTCGATCTAAATACAGCGATTCATGAACACGGTCATAAAAACGTTATAGTGATGGGAGACTGTAATGGACAAATTGGTGATATGCGTCCAGGAGAAGAAAATATAATAGGACCTTACACATACAGCAATAAACCCAGAAGTAGGAATGGTGAGCATATCATAAACTTTGCACTAGAAAATAACCTAACCATCCTAAATACCATATTCAGGAAAAAAAGGAAAAACATGTGGACCTGGGTTTCACCAGATGGCAAAACAAAAAATCAAATTGATTTTATAATCACCAATAGGAAAAGAGCCTTCAGCAACTTTACTATAATAAATACACTCAACTTTAACACCAACCATAAACTAATTAGAACAGAACTACTAGCAAATAGCACAAAAAAGCCTAGACCAAGACAAGATTACAAAACTATAAAACTCGGAATTGAACAATTAGAACAAGTAATAACCGCTCTAGGAGACAAATTTATAGACTTCCAAGTTAAAACAAAAGACTTAGATACTCAAGAAAAATACAACTGGATAGAAGAAGTTACAAAAACACAAATACAAAAATTTACAAATATCAAAAACGAACGGAAAGAATGGCTGACCAACAATACTAAAGAACTACTTAAAACCAGAAATAAACTCATCAAAGCAACAGACATACAAGATAGAAAGAAACAAATAGCAAATATTAGTAAAGAAATTAAAGAAAACATGAGAATAGATAGAAAACAAAGCAGAATGAAAACTATAGAAAAATATATAAATAAAACAGGTGGCATCAAAAAAGCATATAAAGAACTAAAGAATTCAACGGATTGGGTAATTAAAATGAAAACTGAAAGTGGAAAGTGGAATCACCGCAGAACTGACATACTAGAAATAGCAACATCGTACTACGAAAAACTATACGAAAGTAAGGTAGTAATAGAAGGTCAAATTGATCTAGCGGAATCCTCGACTGTTCCTGACATTCTACACGCTGAAGTTGAAAAAGCTATAGTTAGCCAAAAAATAGATAAAGCACCAGGCCCCGACGGCATAAGTAACGAAATCTTAAAACATGGCAGTGAAATATTTACACCGATCCTTACAAATATTTTTAATAACATAATAAAAACAGAAATAATACCTCAACAATGGACAGAATCCAATATAATCCTGCTGTATAAGAAAGGAGATAAACACGAAATCGGAAATTACCGTCCTATCAGTCTCATGTCCAATATCTACAAAATATTTTCAAAGATTATTTTAAAACGTATAGAAGGGACCCTAGACGCCCATCAACCAATAGAACAGGCTGGATTTAGGAAAGGATATTCGGTGATTGACCACATTCACGTAGTTCGCCAGATATTAGAGAAATACAACGAATACCAGCTCACATATTACATTGCCTTCATCGACTACAGCAAAGCATTCGATTCTTTACTACACGAAAACATTTGGGAAGCATTAATAGAACAAGGAATTGAACACAAATACATAAGATTAATAAAGAATGTATATAGTCATAGTAGTGCCAGAATTCAGCTAGAAAAGAAAAGTCACGCATTTAAAATAGGGAAAGGCGTAAGACAAGGAGACCCCTTATCTCCCAAATTATTTTCAGCCGTTCTGGAATCCGTTTTTAGGAGACTCGACTGGGACAACTTCGGAATTAATATCGACGGCATATTATTGACTCATCTGAGATTCGCAGATGACATAGTGCTGTTTGCCAAAACATCTGAAACCTTGAATAAAATGATAATTGACCTTGCCACAGAAAGTGAGAAAGTAGGGCTGAAACTTAATCCTGGAAAGACTAGATTGATGACAAATGGAAACAAAGACGTAATACTGCTAGGAAACACTGGAATAAATTACACCGACGAATACATTTATTTAGGACAACTCATAACTCAAAAAGAACCTATGCGAGAAGAAGTAAAAAGAAGAATCACAAATGGCTGGAAAAGGTATTGGAGCATGAAAGAGGCTATGAAAGACAAAAAACTTAACATCAACGTTAAAAGTAAACTTTTTAACACCTGCATATTACCCGTTCTGATGTATGGATGTCAGTCATGGACTCTAACCCACGAAATGACAAGCAAACTTGCATCTAGTCAACGTGCTATGGAAAGGAGTATGTTAAGTGTAAAAAGATCAGATAGAATAAGGAACAATGACATCAGAAATAAAACTAAAATCATAGACGTAACACAGAAGATTAGAAGACTCAAATGGAGGTGGGCAGGCCACACGATGAGAGGACATGACAAATGGAGTAAGAAAGTGACAAGATGGTATCCAAGGGAAGGCAAAAGGAAAAGGGGCCGACCGCAAAGAAGGTGGGATGACGACATAAGAAAAGTAGCAGGAGTGATGTGGAACAGAGTAGCGCAAGAGAGATCAGAATGGAAACGGTTGGAGGAGGCCTTTGCCGATGGGCAAACAGATTTTCAAAAAATAAATAAGATAGATATATTAGAATAATAAAATTTTGTTACTAGATTAAGATTATCTGAATAAAGGCTATTATTATTATTATTATTTTGTAACCTTAGGCTAACTCAGTTTTAACTGGTTGTTAGTAATGGTTACGAGCCATAGCCAAGTAACCATAACTTAAGACCGGCCTTGTAATGTGACGTCAGGTTCCAGGTTGTCACATTGCATAAACTTCCTGACTATTCGGCAGGTATTTAGTATTGCCGCCTTTTGTAGGAGGTTATAGGTATGTGGGGGTAGGTTAAGTAATTTCAGACTATGGTGTAAGTAATTAGGGATGACTCCTGTGGAAGATATTACAATAGGGACTATGTATACTTTTTCCATTCGCCATATCCTAGCTATTTCCTCCTTGAGTTCAGTGTATTTAGTAATTTTTTCGGTTATAGTTTTCAAAAGATTATGGGTATTTGGGATCGCTATATCTACAATATATGCTATTTTATTATGTTTATCCTGCAGCGTTATATCCGGCCTATTGTAATGTATAGTTTTATCGGTAAGTATTGCGCGGTCATAGTACATTTTATAATTATTATTCTCTAATACTGGGTTTGGCGTGTATTTATAATATGGTGTGTACGTGTTATTATCTGGGATTAAGTTATATTTTGTGGCCAATTTCTGATGAATTATATTAACAACTTGATTATGTCGGTGAGTGTAATCTGTTTGAGTGAGTGTAGGGCAAGCTCCTGTGATGTGCTGAATTGTTTCTGGGTCTCTATGGCATTTACGGCATTTATCGTCTGTAGCGTTGGGGTCTTTAATTATATATTTCCTAAAGTTTCGGGTATTGATAATCTGATCTTGGATAGCTATTATAAAACCTTCGGTTTCAGGGAACAGATTGGCATTAATTAACCACTTATTCGAAGCTTCTGCGTCAATGTGAGCTTGCTCAAGATCATGGGGGTGTCGACCATGTAGTGTTTTAGCTTTCCAACGATCCATCTTTTCTTTATCTGGGGGTGTAAGTCTATTAAATGTATGATTTGAAGAGTCTGATAAATTTAGAGGCGTATATTTGTTATCATTTTCGACTATGGATTTGTGTAATAGACTGTCATTCGCTTTTCGGTAAAAGTAAGATCTCAGATTATCGATCTGATTCTTCCACAAAGCTTGTAAATCGATAAGCCCCCTGCCACCGTATTTCCTTTTTAAAGTCAACCTTTCTATTGCGGATTTTGGGTGTAAATGATTATTTTTAGTAAGAGTTGTCCGGGTTTTAATTTCAAGGTTATTAATATCTGTTTTAGTCCATTTTATTATACCGAAGGAATAAGTTAACACGGGGATGGCGAATGTATTAATGGCTTTAATTAGACGTTTACCTATAAGTTGGCTTTTACAAATACTGTTTACTCGACTTTTATATTCTATAGATAGTTTTTCTTTTAACTTAATATGATCTAACTGCTGTGCCTGATAATATCCTAAGTATTTATATTGTTCATCTGATTCCATGGACGATATAATTTGATCTACATGTATAATATAATCTCCGGGTTCTACCTTACCTTTTTTAATATGAATTGTCTTGCATTTCTCAAACCCAAATTGCATATTTATATCTTTACTAAATTTAGCTGTGATGTCGATTAGGTCCTTCATATCCTTTGAACTTTTTGAGTATAATTTTATATCGTCCATGTAAATCAAATGTGACAGGATTGTATTTTGTGTGGAGCATTTAAGCGTGAGGCCTTTTTGTGTTCTTTTTAATAAGCTTGATAAAGGGTTCAGAGCGATGCAGAACCATAAGGGACTCAAAGAATCTCCCTGGTAAATTCCTTTTTTAATAGCAATTTCCCTTGTCCTAATTAAGTTATTTTTATTTTTAAGATATAGCGTAGTCTTCCACTGTTCCATAGCTTCTTTTAGAAAGTTTATTATGACCGGATTAATTTTATATATCTGTAACACTTTAAGCAACCATGAGTGTGGGATACTGTCAAAAGCTTTCTTATAATCAATATATGTACAATGTAGGTTTTGTTTTTTGGAGTTAATCTGTTTTAGGATAGTAGAATCAATAATTAACTGCTCTTTGCATCCCATATGGTTCCTTCTGCATCCCTTTTGTTCTTCCGCTAATACTTTGTTTGTTTCAAGATGTGTATTAATTCTTTTAGTTATTGTTGAAGTTAATATTTTATAAATTGTAGGTAAGCAAGTTATCGGTCTGTATTGAGATGGGTCCTGTGTAATTTTGCTTTTCGGGATCATATACGTAATACCTTTAGATATAAAAGTAGGTATGGATTGCTTGCCCAATATTATGTCTGAAAATTGTTTTGCTAAACAACTATGTAATATATTTAACTTTTTAAACCAAAAATTATGAACGTTATCTATTCCTGCACTTTTCCAATTATGTAGTTTTGATGTAATGACTGATATTTCTTCCGCTGTTATTTCACTGAACTCCATTTCATCTATACCGTTCCATTCATGTTCTTCTTGTTTTATCCATGGCGATTCATTATTGTGTAAAGCTGTTTTCTCCCAGATATCTGACCAAAATTCTTCTAACTGTTCTTTTGATGGTGTCTCAGAGATATTATCGTTAACATTATTGTTTTTTGATCTGAGCTGTCTATAGAATATTTTTTCGTTAGTTTCAAATAAGTTATTCTGTTGCTGTCTTTTTAACCCTTTAGTATATCTGGCTAGTCTGTGAGCTTTAAGAGCTAATTTTTGTTTTAGTGTATCTAAAAATTCTTCAGGAGTGGTATTATTACTTTCATGTCTAGTATGTATTCTATTGTTTCTAAATATGTCTTCTACTCGTTTTACTACTTTCTTTGATCTGATGCCCCGGATATATTGGGTCAATCTTCCTATATCCGCTCTTAGTTGTGATATATTATTCTCGAGACGTCTCTGCCAGGCTGGCTTAATCCTCGTACTTTGGGGGCGGTGCTCTGAGTTATCGGTAATATTGTAACCTATTTCTTTTGTGATAACCATAGCAGTGCAATAAACTAGAGTGTGTATTCCTAACAAGTCCAATTCTGGTGTTAAGAATCGATTAAGTATGTTATTATTGAAAATGTATAAAAGTCGTGTTAGTTTTCCACTGTATTTTAATTTTGCGAGTTTAGGTCTTAGTGTAGGATCCGTGCCAGTGTATTTAATGAGGGTAGCTTGGAATTCGTCGATAAGTCTCTGCATGGTACCATCAGGCAAAGGGAAATGAACTGTTGAGGTGTTATCACGAGTCTCTGATGTTAGTGTTTGAGTAAGAGTCTGCAACGAATCCTCAGGTGGGTTATTGGGCATGTATGAGGATATTGAATCAATGAAGTTATTAGGCGATGTTAATGTATTCTGCGTTCCGGGTATATTTTGAATAGTAGAGGCTGGTGTATGTGCGGGAGATGTTGAAAGATTATCTTTTTCTAATTCTAGTCTAACTTCTTCTTTAATTCTATTCAGTATGTCTTCAGACAAATATTTGTTTTTAATGATTACTCGTCTTTGGTCAGATATTCTTTGTTCTGTTACATTTATACCAGGGTACTGTTCTACAAAAAGTTTATGCAATGTCTTCCTATAAGTTGTCATGTCTGTCTCTAGTTTTGTTATGAGATAGTAAGAACGCATTATAAATATATTGACATCCGTCGTCCATTTCATACGCATTCTTACTTTTCCAGCTTTGGTGGACGCGGGTAGAAAGGCATTAATTGCCTCCCGCGTATCACTCGCAGCTGGTATAGGGGAGGGAGTATCGAATTGACATTCTTCATCAGATGCACTTGGTGCATAAGATGTCGTACTAGGGCTATAAGGTTCTGTTACTGATGATGTTGGGCTTTGCGGTTGGTTGTCAGTCAGTCTGTTCTGTACGCTGGCTGTAGTATTTTCGGGTGACCCGGTGGGAGCCCGCCTATTCAACTCCTCACCGCTGACGGTTCGTATGCTGGAACACCCAGCGTCAGCTCCAGGTGTGCCCCGGCGATCGCCCCCGGGAAGCGGCCCTCTCATTTTCTTCTTTAATCGAGTCTCCATGTTAAATGGGTTACCAGAGCCACGTTGGCCACGCCAGTGCTTTTTATTATCGTGTGTCCGCCCCCCACGTGATCAGGTGGTCGATCCGGACGTGTGGTTGGATTTTAGGGGGCTTATTATTATTATTATTTTTATTTTTTAATTTTTATGCTCGGATTTACTCCGGTATACTGATGCACACGAGCCTAAGCCAAGTGTACATCAGGAGGGTTTCCCTGGGCTGCAGCTAATCTTATATTATTGGTGGGTATGTCAGAGTCAGTCTGTAAGAACTTTCGGACGGTACGGCATGTATTAAGGATGGCAGCTTTTTGTAGCAGAAGATAAATGTTGGGAGGTAGATTTAATGTTTTTAGTGATTGGTGTAGCTGTTTGGGTATTACCCCTGTGGTGGAGAGTACAATAGGGACTATAACAACTTTGCGGAGGTGCCAAAGTCGGGTAATTTCATCTTTTAACTCGGTGTATTTAGTTAATTTCTCTGCTATTGTTGTCTGTAAGTTGTGTGTGTTTGGAACAGCTATGTCTATGAGGTATCTGGTTTGGCTAATTTTATCTACTAACGTAATATCAGGCCTATTGTAAGGAATGGTTCGGTCTGTAAGGATGGCTCTATCAAAATATAATTTCGATCTTGGATTTTCTAGTATTGTGTCGGGTTTGTATTTATAATATGGCTGGGAGTTCTCAATCAAGCTGTAATTTAGAGCTAGCTTCTGGTGGATAATATTAGCCACCTGATCGTGCCTATGCTTATAATCGGTTTGGGTTATTGATTTACAAGCTCCGGTTATGTGTTGGATTGTTTCGGGAGAACTATTGCATTTTCTACATGTGTCGGAATTAAGGGTTTTTATTATGTGTTTCTGGTAATTTCTTGTCTCTATTATTTGGTCTTGTATAGCTAGCATGAATCCTTCAGTTTCTGGGAAGAGTTGGCCTTGGCTGAGCCACGCGTTCGACGCCTCCTTGTCGACGTTTGGTTGGCTCAGATCTTGGCGGTGCCTTCCATGAAGTGACTTTTGGATCTATTCTTCTATTTTTGTCTTATCGTCTGTCATTCGCTCATTTTTTTGATCTGTTCTGTCTTTCATATTAAGCGGAGTGAACTTGCTATCGTTTTCTACTATAGATTTATGAAGGCCAGAGGATGCTGTTTTATGGAAAAAATACTGTCTCAGTGTTGTAATTTGTCTATTATGGAGATTAACAATATCAATAAGTCCTCTGCCCCCTTCTTTTCTTGGGAGGGTTAGTCTTTGTATACATGATCTGGGATGATGTTTACGGAATCTAGTCATTGAGGTGTTTATTGTGCGTTGTAAGTTTTTTAAATCAGATTTACTCCAGTTTATAATTCCAAAAGAATACGTGAGTATTGGTATGGCAAACGTATTAATTGCTTTTACTGTATTTCGGGCATAAAGCTGAGTCTTTAATATTGTATTAAGTCTATGTTGAAATTCCTGTTTTAATTTAAGTTTTGTGGTTTTATAATTAATTTGGGACGATTGGTTATATCCTAAGTATTTATAGGTTTCCTGCTCGGTGAGAGGGTTTATTTGTTCTCCGGTATGTAAGGTATAATGGTGTTGATAATTAACTCCTGCCTCTACAGAATTGATCTTACACTTGTCGATACCAAAGTCCATCCTAATATCATTACTAAACGATTCAGTTAAGTTAGCTAGCTGATCAAGTTGGTGTTCATCTTGGGCATAAAGTTTGATATCGTCCATGTAAAGTAAATGATTTAACCTATTTATACGTTCTTGTTCGTCTATGGGTTGTTCAGTATTTCTATATTTTAAGGTATATCCGAGTGATGTAGAATTTAAAATATTGGAGAGTGGATTCAAAGCTAAGCAAAACCAAAGCGGGCTAAGTGAATCTCCTTGGAATATACCTCGTTTTATTTTAATTGGATCAGTTTCTATTGTTTTAGTGGGACTAGAAAGTTTTATTCGGGTTGTCCAGTTTTTCATAATTGCTTCAAGAAATATGATGATATTAGGGTGGACTTTGTAGATCTGCATGATTTGGAGTAGCCATGAGTGGGGGACAGAGTCGTAGGCTTTCTTGTAATCAATATACATCGAGAAAAGATTGGCTTTGGTTTTATGGACATGTTTAAGAATTACGGAGTCTATGATAAGTTGCTCTTTGCAACCTTGCGCGAACTTACGGCAACCTTTTTGTTGTTCGGCAAGAATATTGTTGGCATCTATGTGCTGATAAATCAATTCAGAGAGGCAAGAGGTAATAATTTTATACAATGTTTGTAGACAAGTGATCGGTCTATACTTAGCAGGGTTCATGGGGTCATTTCGATCTTTTGGTATCATATAAGTAACTCCTAATGTTAAATAAGATGGTATTTTATTTGGTTCCTGTATAAAATCATTAATATATTTAAGCAAGTATGGATGTAGGTACGTCAGTTTTTTATACCAATAACTGTGTATGTGGTCAGATCCTGCTGCTTTCCAGTTATGTAGGTTATGGAGTACTTTTACAAATGTTTCTGGTGGGATCTGTTCGAAGTTCATTTCTGTACATCTAGCATTATTTATTATTTCCTCTTCTATCCAATTGGCCTGTGTATTATGACTTTCTGATGTTCCCCATATACCTGCCCAGAAATGTTTCAATTCTTCGGAGCTTGGGATATCATTTATATTATTATCTGTGTTATCCGGTTCAGTATTTGTAGCTGCCTGTTTAATCGTACGATAAAAAAGTTTCTCATTGTTATTAAATCGACTGTTTTGTTGTTTTCTTAAAGTGCAATTTTTATATCTGTGTAGACGACCGGATATAACTGTTAGTTTTTGTTTTAGTGTGTCTAGGGTGTGTGTTAACTGAATATTTGGTTCTTCGTGTATAGAATGTGTTTTATATTGCTCCATTATTGCTTTAACGTGAATTGTTAGTTTTCTTGTTCTGTTACCGTTAATGAATTGTGTTAATCTGCCTATTTTTGTGCGTAGCTCATTTATTCTGCGTTCTAATCGCGCCTGCCAAGCTGGTTTACGTTCTTTTCGATTATTACGAGTTTTTTCATAATCATCTAAATTAATTTTGGACCCATTAACTTTTGCTGCTGTCCAAGCAGCGCAATACATAACAGTTTGCAAAGTATTAAACTCTGTTTCTTGGTTAATATTTTGAGGGAGTGTAATGTTATTTAGATATTGTACGATTTTCGCTAATTTTTTAGATGGTTTTTGCTTTGGAATATACTTTCTGTTAATAGGGTGAGTATTTTTGAAATAATCTAATGCTTTTTGGAAGGTCTCGTCTATTTCTTTATCTCTATCTTCTGTGGTTTCAAGGATTACATGATGATCATCAGTGCCATTTATTCCTATTGTACTATTGTTTAATATTGTTTCGTCGCTGTTTATGCAAAGATATTCTGGATTACTGTTATGATTAATACTATTGATAGTAAGTGACAGTTCTTCAGCCACTTCTTGTCTTATTGCTTGCAGTCGGTCATCTGCAATATATTTATTAGAGACTATGGTTCTCCTCTGATCTGCTATTCTTTGTTCCGACACATGTGAAAGGGATGGGAAATTAATGATAAAATCTCTGTGTAATAATTTACGATATGCTGTTTTATTGGTTTCTAAATGGGTGATTCGGTAATAAGATCGCATTATAGTTTCATTTTGCGCAGTCGTCCACCTTACACGGTTAGAGCTGCTTGCAGTATTATTCGGTTGAATTGGTTTTGTCTGTGATTGTATGTAAGTCTGTGGGGGGTTGGTACTAGTTGGTAGGCTATTGATTTCTTCTTCAACATCTTTATAGATTTTATCGATGATACTCTGTGGCAAAAGTTTACTACGTATTATAGCTCTCCGCTGGTCTCCAACTCTTTGGCGGCTCACTTGCATGTTCGGGAATTTTTCTATAAACTTTAAATGAAGCGGTTCGAGATAAGTCTTTCTGTCGGTGTCTAGAGAAGTCAATTGCAGGTAAGTGCGCAGGATAAATTGGTTCATTTCAGATGTCCATCGCCTACGCGTACGGCTGACGTCTACAGTGGGTATAAGCTCTGCGTCTAAGTCGACATCTTGTACAACACCATCGACTGAGCTTATAGAGGACAAGGTAGGTGTTCGCCTTGTCATATAAGATGGGCACGTTGAGGGAACGGATGAGAAAAGGGATACGGTATCGTCATCCGATAAGTCGGCTGTAGCTTCTACGTCGCGAGCCCGCCTGCTCAACCTGCGACGATCGGCTGTAGCATCTTGTGTGGCGCGCGCCCGCCTGCTCAGCGCAGCGCCACCGGTGTCCCGCATACTGAAGCACCCAGCACCGGCTCCAGGTGCGCCCCGGCGACCCCCGGGCAGCGACCGTAAATTGTATCTTCTTTCACTTGGCTCCATTTATATTAGGGTAGTTTGGGATGATTCGTTCAGAAAGGGTCGCACAGCTGTTATTGGCGTTTAAATAAAGTATCGCTCACAATGAGGTATGTTGGTCTAGGTGTTCAGACCTCGTCTAAGTTCCTGCTTTCCTTAAGCCCCCCCACCACGTCAAGGTTCAATCCCTGGGGGGGTTATTATTATTATTATTATTATGTATGTGACTGTTGGGTGTATTAATTTATGTATTTATAATCTGTTGGGATTCTGTTATAGGTGAACTGTATCGAGCCGCATCCTCGGTTCCCGATCTTGGCCACAAGCGGACTGGACAAGGATGTTAAGATCTGGTCGCCACATAACTTCAAGGATCCCACTTACAACAAGCTGCTTAAGGTACTGCACATAGAACGGTATGATTATAAGGAGAATACGACGCCGTAAGCGGGCGATTTATCGAGTTAGTCGCATGTCGATTGCGTAGAATTATTGTTCCTTTGAAATCGAACAAAAGGCTGACTTACGGGATTTTAATATGATGTTCGAATCAGATATAGAGAATCACGTAAGAGGAGGAATTTTAATACTAGAAATTTTACTTTTAAAACAAGAGTAGACTTTAAATTTCACCTTTAAAACAATAATAGACTGCTTCTGTGGTCGTGGTGGACATCTTACGGTGGGGTCAGTTGTGTTTTGTATCTATATCAGCCAATATACCTACCACTGTAAGGCACGGCCCTCCTGTACAAGCAACAGTACGAATGAGAGAGGTTAGGCCATATCGGCCACCAAGCCCAGTGCGACTTGGCGGACTACTCATTATAGAAATCACATCTATCTATATATATCTATATCAGCCCATATACGTCCCACTGCAGGGCACGGGCCTACTCTACAATCGAGAGAATCGATTGAGAGTGGTTAGGCCATATAGTCCACCACGCTGGCCTAGTGCGGGTTGGCGGACTTACATACCGTAGAAATTCTTTAAAGTCGCTGCGGTATGCAGGTTTCCTCACGATGTTTTCCTTCACCGTTAAAGTGCGTGGTGATTGACTATCAATACACACATAACTCCGAAAAGTCAGAGGTGTGCCCTGGGATTTGAACCCGCGACCACCGTGAACATGTAGGCAGCCGCGTCTGGTCCGTTACCAACAGGCCACCACGCACTTATCACAAATCAGAAATCACATACCATAGAAATAATTTCAAATGTTCTGCAGGTTTCTTGATGTCTTCCTTCACCGTGATTATAAATGTTCCAGGTGATCCGCGACAATAGTGCGTCGCAGCTGCACAGCCCGCTGTTCAACGACTTCCTGCCGACGCTGTACAGCGCGTGGCGCGGCGAGAACAGACTCTTCGCCGACGACGACGACCTGCCCTACTCCGGCAACATCGAGTTCGACGGCAACATCTGCACCACCTTCTAGACCACGCTGCATGCACGCCTCGCCACTCCCTGACAACTCAACGCGTTATATATGCCGCAGAAATATTGACAAAGCTGCGATATTATAATTTCAACAGTAATATTATAATTGAATGGTAAATTGTCAATTGACTTCATTTTTACAATTAAAGGGACTAGTTTTAGTGTCATTGTAATATCACTAGGACACGATAGTGAAATTGTAAGGCAATTAATTACATTTAAATTATATTTCGACAACTTCACTTGTCGGTAAATTATGGGACTGTCTCTGGTCCGTTTCAAATACCAATTTTGCAATAATAGACTTATAAGTAAATAGGTGGAAAAGAATTGACCAATCAGAATGCTTGAAGTCTCCCACTGACAACTTCACTACACCTATATTTATTATAATATCCATGACATTAAAATGACACTAAAACCAGTCCATTGAATTGTAAGAAATTAAGTCAATTAACAAACTACCGTTTAATTATAATATCACTAGTCAAATTATAATATAACGGCTTTGACATTATACCTGCCACATATACATAATTATCTAGTACCACCCCATGTATGTCCCACGCGCGGGCCTCTTCTACAATCGAGAACGATTAAGAGGGGTTTGACTATAGTCCATCACGCTAGCCTAAATCATTATTATTAGTTAACTGTTAAGGGTTATCGATAACTCGGTGCACAATGTACAGGGTTAGCAAGAAAGAGTATACTAAGCCGAAAGGAATGATAAGACTCGTAATGAACAACTTTTAAGGGGGTCAACCCTGAGATCGCGAAAAATGTGGAATATGGAATAAGGAACATATGGTTTTATTTGCGATTTTAGATTTGGTCTCATAGTAAAAGTTGTTCAGTATGTTGAGTCTAGCATTTCCCTTTTGACACATACTCTTTCTTTCCAACCCTGTATAACACATTTTTGGTAATTAATTGTTTGCTTTATTAGTAAATTGAAGTAGAATTTGCAGAACAAAATGTGTTATAAGGCCTTGAGCACCGAGGTATCGACATATACTTAGTCGTAATGCGTATAATCGATATAGAATACATAGTCAAGCGGTTCCTAATTTTCAATCGCGTACGGATTATACGAAGTGGCGAATAAAGTCGAACTACGCGCGATTAGTTCGGTAAAATAGTTGAATTTTCGTCACTCGAAAATATTGACCGTAATTATCGCACACTAGCGAATGGCGATTGTTAATTAGGACATAACATTAGTGATTATCACAATCCAATGTAATGACATTAACCAAACGACTAGGGTTGCCTTAAAACTAAGTTACATATATTTTTTTAGGACTGCAAGCAGCCATTATATCGTAACAAACATATATACAACACTTAAATATTATATAAAAGCACTTATAGGACTCATAAATAGAATATTAAACCTCTGAATTTTACCATTTTAGTATATATACAAATAACAATTCTAAACCTTTAACACCAAGTATAACATAGCTGAAATATTTCATTCAAATTAGACGTAGGGTATTTATACATCTCATTTATAATGTAAGGGTATCTACTCAATGTATAGCAATAATAAAGGCCAATTTACAATGTGCAAGTTCTTGCCTTTTGCAAAATTAAAACAATAATCGTTATGCGTCGTGTAAAATCTGTGCCATTGTTGCTCTAGAACAGCTATTACAATTAAACTTGCCCTTCCAGAGCAAAATCATTACACTATTTTGCACAATGCACCTTGATTATTGCTTTAACTTTATTGTATGCAACAGACAAGATTCTTGCGCAATAAATAAGCCATGACTAAGAAATTGGCAAAAACTTTGCCACTAAATTGATGGTCATTAATTTGCCTTAAAATAGTGGAATTTATTTACATAATGCTATTTACAAAACATATTTACTAATCATGCTACTTAGAGTATTGTATTCATATTAATATTCTTTAGACGTAATTATGAACTCACGCAATACATTAGTAGCTAGATAGTTCATTGTTAAATTTTATGCCTTTGAATTGTTATATATCTTCCATATCTATAGAGTCGACAGGGAGTGTCATGTTTGTACTGCATCGGAAGAAGATGGCTTAGTGCATGTTATTGTTATCTTCGAATAACATAAAAGTCAAGACCCTCCGAAAGCTTGGGAAGAAATGGGGCTTAAAATGGGACAAAAACACCATCGCTCATTATATTTTCGCTGTAACACGCTGAAAGCCGAGTTAAGTTCTCCAAAAGATATACGTTGGTAGCTTAACTCTAATGTATGTTATTTCTATACCATCCTATGTACTAGTGTATAAAGTTAATCTTCGTTTTTACTACACAGGGGCGTTTTAATGGGTACAATATTTCAATGTATATGTAAAGCTATGAGAAAACCATTGCTGTTAAATGGTTGAATTTGATTGGTACAAATCAACAAAAAAATATTTGAAAATTGGCTGTTATTAACCTAAACAGCTAAAAAGTATATGTATGGTAATTAAACACCATCACATTCTAATTATATTATGAGGGTAGAATAATTCATTAAAATATATTTACCAATGGAAACACCCTGTACAATAGTCACATTTTAATATTGTGTAAAGTTTTCATCTCTACATAGTTTATTGGAATCTTTCACTAGCTGTTATGGTTTTTTTTGCACTTAACGCTGTAGTTTAGTAATGTTTATAAAGTAAGTAGACAGATATTGAAGGTAATTAATGAATTATTCCCTATGGGTACTGTTTTGTGTTTTATCAAAATTATAATGAGCATTTACCGCATGACATCTGAAATAACCTAAAATTATTCTTACAAATTCATATTAGAACCAGATTCGTCAAATCAGCCATCCAATTCTTGAAATTTCTAGAACAATATTATTAAATGACAAGACTAATTGTCTCTGTTCATCTTTGCCGCATCTAATGGTACTTCGATGCAATGTTTAGACTATACCATATGAGTCATCGTTTTCAAACAAACTGATATTCTGTGTTCTGCAATATAGGTCGCGTTATCATAGGCGCTTGAAAATTTCATCACTTAACTAGTCTGGGACTAGATGTTGCATATATACTATTAGCATTATTTTTCTATTCATTAAATTGTTTTAATTAAATATTTGCAGAGTTCAGATATTTATGCTTATGATTTATTCTTGATAAATTCATAAGCGTACAAACGTTTCAAAACAGTCTATTTTAGTTCGTCTACAAATGTTGTTGGATATGATCTAAGCTCATAATTAGGACATTTTAAAGAAACCTCGCCAAGAGTTTTGAAAAGAAAAACATGGTTGGGTTCAAAATGTTTCCATCTCGTTGCCCCAACATGTTATTATGTTACATCTAATTATTAATTTATTCATTATAAATACCTTCATAATCTGTCAATTATATACATATTCTAGTTATAATGCAAGATTCACAGTAACTTCCCAATAAAAATGTGTTATGTACCCATGTAAAATTATTGTCTTAGCTATATGTCTAAGGAAAAATAAGTTGTGTTACTAATTTTATACCTTGTCTTTGCAATTTAATATGTAGAATTACAATGAATATAAAAAATAATTTCTAATTCAAACAATTTTTATGAGTCATATTCTTGTGATAATATGTACGGTAATTAAAATAAACAATTCCTTATTAGTACCTTGTTTTGCGCAGTGCATCTATTACAATTTCTCATCACAAATAAGGGAAACAAAATGTTCAAATTTTCACAAGTGATAAAATTCGTAACACAACATTTGTTTATTCTTTATAAATAGATTTAATCATTCTAAAACAATAAAAATATATAGTCTTACGTGTAAGTCAATTTTGGATTATCAAATTTTAGAAAAGTGTAAAAAAATAATATTTATATGTTATGCCTGTGATATGCCGGTTTGAATGTTTATCACATATTCGTGGTTTTTTTTTTCTTTCATTTTACATTTAGTGGCTTTAAACATGTTAGTTACGCATTTAGTTATAATTAGTTATAGTTATAAATTGGAGATATATATTGTGTCTGATATTAAATTCTCCCGAAAATATGTGGATGCTTATTTATTCCATTTAGTACTGTTTTCCTTGTTTATTATGCAATACACAAGTTATGTTGTTTGTTGTACATCCAGTATCAAGATTCTTGCACTTGCATAAAAATTGTCACAAATTGGGTTACACTATAATAATTGCTTTATAATCGTATGCAAATTATCAGTTGTTACGGAAGTCACATACTTATGTTATAATTTATAATTTAATCCTTTTGCAAGATTTTAATATTAATATCATCAAACCATTGCGTTTTATGTGTGTCCTTTTATATTTATTACAGGATTTTTTAATTGAATATTAAGATAAAGTAATCGCATTTGCCAAGACCTTTAAACATCATAATAGGATATTGATCTGAAAATATTATTATAATGAAACATTTTTAAGGATTGCTGCAACACAATTTGTTTTTCAAAAATCACTAGTTGAATGAATAATTTTCTTTATTGTTGCATCATGTCAGTAGTGATTATAATATGGAGACACATTCGAAATGTATTAATTTGTAGCCGATTTTATTATGAGATAATTACGATCTTTCTTTGCCTACTCCTGAGTTTTTTTGGATTTGTATTGGTGAAGACCTGACAGTGTGTAATAGTAAAGGATTTGTTATGCAACAGAATTTCTGCTCATTTAAAAGTTATGTTTTTCTTCTAAAGTTCTCATAGAACTAATTCCTTCTAACTTAATTTTGTGATTTGTTTTTATTTAGTACGAACTATCATTGCAATGAGCTCCAAAATGCTTGGAGTAACGATGTAAGTTTAGTTTCAATGTGTAAATAAATGATTACTTGAATACTTGATCTTTTATTTTATATTTACAGGCACGTGTAAAGTTTATTGCTCCAATAGTAGGAAAAAAAATATGAGTCAAGATTTGATTATATTATATCAAATATTTAACCTTACAACAATAAATATTGAATTATTTGCGGCGTTTCATCTTGAGTCATCAAAATATAACTCGTATCAAAAATAATAGTAGGCATATACACCTAATTGCCTTGTGCCATAGCTATCAACGCTTAGCTTTTCTAAAGTTTTCAATTGCCCGCCATTTCATATATAGATAACTAGCGCCACACTGTGTTCTTATTTTGAACTAATAGTTGACGCGCCCGAATTTTCCACGATTTTTATGTATTTGACTCTTAGTAAACAATAATAAGTATACTATGAAGTCAAAATCAGAATTTAACATCATTTTGAAAAGGTATTTCGCTATCAAACTGCATGATTACAAAAATAAAATTCAACATTTTTACCCACATGCTTGTCATTGCTCGTCAGTGGCCGCTGGTTTTGACCAATCAGCGGTGGCGTGTGCAGAAGCTCGCGCCATCTTCGTTTTCAAACTGATCTCGCGGCACGCTCGCTCATTCTGTCAGTCAGTCGCGCGTCGGATCCGGGCAGCCGTACAACTTACTAATTTTAGTAGTTATAACGCCAAAATCAGAACAATCATGAGCACCAATGAAAAAAACAGTGAAGTGGCCGTCGACAAGGTCGGGGATGAGAGCAAGGGTGACGCCAAAAGTGACCTAAAAGGAGCGAAAAGGGCAGCAGAGGTGAGTGCACATGTCAAACAAATGTATTCATTTTAATCGCTCGCCATTTTATTGTACGCTATAATAAAGACAATATTGCTTTAATTTATCTTTGGTGCATCAAAACTATAGACCGCGTGGTGCAAAAGTAGACAGTAGGTATCGTAGGACTGAAAGTGAACCGAGTCAACCGGCGTATTTTTGGACCTCATATTCGCGCGAGTTACGCGTTTTACCATGTGTGAGGTAATCGATGAGCCAATAACACCATGTCCTATGATGTTGCAGACATGTGAATTACTCGTCTGGCGTGGTATAATAGCGGGCCTAGCTTTGTTTACCCGTTTTCGATACAGAGGCATGACCTTGGTAAAAAAAACATGGCGCGGGAACGTACGCTGTCCTCATTGATGTGGTTATTACTATAATTCAACGTATATTTGTAGTAATGCCGTAAATGTTTGTATTATTTTATTGCATATCGAGGCTATTTTAGACTTTCTCAGGGCTTACGTGCATCGTAGCGTGACGCTAGATAGATAGGTAACATGGCCGGCGCACCGCGCGAATGTCAATGTATCAGCTAGCGCCGATTGTCACACCGTCACACGTTTTGTCTTAGCTCCACGTTATCTGCCTTTTTAAAATACATCCTTGGCTAACGCCTAGGATGAAATTCAAGTATGCCGTGACTCAGACGCCTGTATACAATTTGCACAATTGTTATTTTATATCGTTACTAACACTCAAAACTAGTCATTGACCCGGCTTTATTTGAATGTAGGTGTACCGTATTTTGTTATACCTACGTTTCCTTTGTTCAACTAGCACTTGTTCGTAATTCACACATATGTTGCCATTTTGTTGACGAAGCTAATCGAAGCGGGAATCTTGGAAACATGGCAATTTTATTAAATACAAGATTTTTTTATATTTTTTGTTCATGCATCTCTTTCATTGTAAGTACAAGCAAGCTTAAAAACACATGGCGTGCGTCTATTCGGAGGGGGTTATATTTGAAAAGGTTAGGTGCGCATTTTGCTATAACAAAACGTGCATGTAAATGTTTGGAGGTTGTTTTAGTATTGGTTTGCATTTGTTTGGCCAGTCGGCCACATAGGTTGTGAGAACGGTTGGGTAGGTACGCGCCGCGGCCGCGTTCCGGTCACTCGGCCATGGAAAAAAGGGCCGTATGTCGCCGGCTCGGTGGCCCGGCGTCGTTTCCCTCGCACTACTAATGACCCCACGCTCCTTTATTATCACCAAGCCTTGTCACCTGCTATTTTATTAGTCTCGCCGTTTTATGAAAAATTATTTCATCTATCCTAGTGCATTTCAAATTGAGATGATTTGGCCGATGGCCAGTAATTATTACTTACTGGATCTTGAAACACGTCGAGGCACGCCGTAGTATATTACCTCGTTATACGTAAACAATAATAAAGTAACGGAATTGATATTGTTCATATTTCATAGGAAAAAACAACAGAGGCGAAAAAGGCGCGAAAGGAAGAAAATGGAGGCGGCGGGGATGACGAGCCGCACAGCGAGGAGGACGAATTCGAGGGAGTAGAGGCCGAAGGAGACGACGACGACGACGACGAGGACGTGGAGGGCGAGGAGGAGGACGAGGAGCTGGGCGAGGAAGAGGACGACGATCTCGAAGGAGAGGGTCCGTAGTAACAGTTACTTGCGCAATATCTAAGAAGTTGTTTTTTGTGACTTTATGTAATAATGTTTGTTGTTATTTTTGTTGTTGCAGATGAAGAAGTGGAAGAAGACATACTGGACGAGGAGGAAGAAGACGACGCGTAATACGCCTCGTGCCTCAGCATGGACAATGTCACAGTGATGTGTTAGTGCTAGTGACGGCCCGGACTGACGCGGCCCCGCCTCGCCCCAACTGCGACAGTAGCAGACAGCAGACAGTAGCCACACGCAAGCACAGCCAAACCACTCGATATAGGAACAAACAGTTGGGAACATGCGGGGCCGGCAACGCTCCCACCTAAAACGGGTGCAGTTATAATTTAAATGACAAATGTAATTAATTAAGTGAAATTCAATGCAGATTTTCAATTTTTTACAATATTTAAGTTCGGTACCGAAGCTGTATCATTTATTCTCGGCTCGATGCAACGGGTGTGTAATTAAGACTTAGTAGAATGCTGTTGAATTTTGTCATGAAATGTACAAATGTGTTTTTGGAAAGTAAACTTTATTCTAAGTGAAAACCGCTCTGTATTCTAGGTTGATACCTGTAAGCCCGTCGTACGGCGAAGTTGTGATATTTTTCTACATTAGGCACCTAACAGATTACAATGCATTATTTTTTTGTTACACGTGCGCGCCATTTTGAGACGGCCGCAGAATCGCGACCCTTTGGTAAAACCCTAAACAGCCCTCTTCAATTGGTTCTCATGATCCAACTGTACGTTCTGTTTTACGATTGTTGGGACAAGGTTTATTCGCATTAGCAATTTAGCATTGTGAAGTGTACATGGCAAATATTTCCCGCGCGGGAAGTTTATGACAGGTTTAATATCGAAGACATCGGCGTTTATGTTTGGAACGGTTTCGAACTTTTTCGCTGCGTGTACGATGTATTTAAAATCTGAATAAAAGAAGCTGTTCTATGGAATAGCTTGTGAATTATCTTTGTGATACCAAAAAATATTTTTCCTCAAATGATTTCGTAGCCTATTTATATCAATGAATTTTATAAATATTGGTCCATATCCAATGCAAAAATGGATTATTTGAAGCATTGGAATTTGTGTAGTTTATTGGGCTACACTCTGCACAGCTAATATAGCTGATGTGCTATAAAAATACACTATGGACCTGCTCTAAAGAAATAAAACTGATCAACTCGTGTACATACGTTACAGCAACGGAGACTTCAACTTAAAATATTCTCTATACTGAGAACTAATTGGGTCAGAAATAAATTCACTTAAAAATAAACATTGAGCGCTTGTTTTCGTTATTACTCCCACATAGGTTCATTCATAGTTATTGTTGGTTTGAGTAAACTTGTAAACAATGATCCCGAATGTTGGGTCTCGTGCGTTGACGTCATGGGCGTCGTGTCTTAAGTTGGCGTGCACGGGTAGTGAATTGAAATAGGCCAATGAAGGCGCACTAATAGAAAATAAGCGATGTAAGTCACAAAGCTCAATTCTTCATTACTAGTTGTCGATGAGAGTTTGTGTGTACATATTTAGCGTAAGTGAAGCCTGTGATTTTTTATATGTAACTGGAGTGGTCGAATCGTCCGGTTGTATTGTGGGTCGTCTACCGGTAAAGTCGCGTTTTAGTCGCATTTTGATCGCCTCGTCCGACTCGAAAATGCCCCGGCATGTACGTGATTCAATATGGTAATCTAGATTTTAATTATTAGCGGTTCCGTAGCGGACTAGATGATCCGACGCCTTTTCGAGCGGGGACGAGCGTGCACGCTCCGTTCTCGGTCGGGGCCGCCGCCGCCACCGATGACGAGTCGCGACCGCCACTCCGACATTTTTGCTAGAAAAACATCACAATTTTGCCATCATCACGCGCCTCGCACACCGGCTGCGCTCTCTGCGACCGATAAAGAGAGCGCGACGGTCGCCGCGCCGCGATAGCGGACGTAAAATATATAAAACCGGCCTGTAATTTTTGTCCATACTGTTACGGCGACTAGCGTAGAACCCGCAGCTCGGTATTCCAGTGTTTCACGGTGTGGAACGAGAGATTCTTAGGTTAAAGTGATTTAGTATGTAGGATGTACGCCATTTTTTACAAAAGGACGCCATCGGAGCCGGCGGCGGGGCCAGGCGGGGGGCGGCGCGGCGCGCCCCTCCCGCGGGCCGCGTGGCCTCGTTCGATTTGTGTCCGCGCCCCTCCCCGCGCCGCGCTCGCTCCCCGAGCTCCCAGCCGCGGCGTCCGCCCGCCACCACGGCGAGCCAACGCGCTTTGCCGTGTGGAAAATTCCCCATTACGCAGCGTCCATCGCCGGCCGGCGCCGCGCTCACCGCAGCCGGCGGCAGCCAGCGATGTATGCGCGGCGACTAAGGCACGAGTGTTTTGATACTTGTTGTTGAGTCCGTTTTCCATTTTTCCTGCGCGAGTGCGCAAGTATGCGCGGGGTCGCAGCGGCGGTTTTCCGCTGCTGCCACACTCGCCGATCATTTGGACAACAGTCCCGTTGGCGGTCCGATACCAAAGGGAAATACGACGTTTCGTCGGAGGAAATTGACATTGAAATCGATAATATTATCTTATGAGTAAAATCTTATCGTCCCGCCTTTCGTTTGTGGTGAGAAAGAGCTGTCGCATATTTGTGTACTATGTACGACTTATGTGAATACCTTAGTACGATTTTATTTATTTGTGATGTTGAACACTATTGATTTTCTACAATGGACGAAATGTAAATACAACCGATTTTAAGTAAAAAGTTATTTTGTTTTCGAGTTTATTTATTTACCCGATGCAAAATCATATCACATATGATAACGAGTGGCGATTATAAAGACTGTGTAGTAAAAATAAATATGCCGCAACACTTGGAAGGCGCAATTGGTAGGGCCGCGTGCACACTAAAGCGTGCCGCCCGCCAACGGTTCTTTGCACACGAGGGCACAAAAGAATCATCCCTCAACAACGCACACTGCTGTTTGGGGAGATGACACGAGGGGTCGAACCCTACTTGCGCTAAATGTTCCGCTTTCATTTTCTAAGTTACTGCATTATTTTGAATAAAGACGAACCATTAATTGTTTTGGAATTGGGACGAGCAAGTTGCAGTTACCGGGATGCTTATCGCTTGCTATTACGTACCTACCGGAAAACGAGTATACTGACGTAGTTGATGCAATGGAGTAAGTATTGGTAGGTATCTACTTGGATAACCTGGTAAAGGTCGATAAATACCAATGGGCGCTGATAATTTAATACGGTGTAGTCATAGTGTATATTTACCATATACCTAACATGTAACACAATTATAACATTCATGATTTACCAAATGAAGGATAAGAATTTAGCATTGATTGGCTGAACCTGAAATAGAAATATACGGGATTTAATAAATAACTGCAGTTAAAATGATTAAAAGGCAAAATTGCAGGTGTCAATGCTGCCACTCGTAGAAAATAACCTCGTCATGTGTATACGCACGAAGAATAGGTACTCGGGATGTGGGCAAATTTTTACGCATAGGTAAGTTTATGCCAAAACGTAAGTTTTGTATACCTACATTAAACAAAGCTATTTATGTGAGTTATCTAGAGCGTTATACTTTAGATTAATTATGTTGGTGATTCAATAAATTCAGGGTTTCTATGGAGACGAAAACAAAACCAACCTATCGACATAACGGTAAAAATGTAAATGTGACGTTGAGATAGCACGACATCTAGGAAGTGGAATTAACGATCAGTTTCCAAACTGTACGTATAGATGGCGGCAATATCAATTAGAGTATCTGTGCTGGATGGTACTATCACAGAATATTACTATATTGAGAGTGAAATGGCGCGACGTTTAAAACTATTTTTTTAATATGAAAGTCCCAACTCCCAAAAGCTCAGATTAAATAACCATATTAATGAAAAAAAATTACGATTTCTTTTGAGTATTTGCATCTTCATACCGTAACCATTTACCATGTTCAATAGCAAGCTTCGTCATATAAATAGAAATATATTGAAAGATATTTATTTGATATAAGTTCTGTAGGTGTACAAACCTATATTTATGTGATTAATCTGTAGGAATACAAATACAAAAAAAATACGTATTCAAAATATAGACATAATTATGATTACCTATATAATCGCTTGGAATCAATGTTACAAAGTTGCACGTATAGGTCATTGTAAGGATTTGGGTAGATACTTATTTCTTTATCAGTTTTTAAGAATATATTATTTCTTAAATAATACAACAATTTAATTGAGACTTAAATAAGGAACAAGTCTAAGATATAAAACGCAATATCAATGTGGTGACAACTGCATTTCACTGAATGTTAAGCTGGAACAAATGTTTGATAGAATGGATAGGCTTTGATTCATTGAGCCAGCAATAAACAATTTAGTTCGAATCGTGTCGCGTGGTAGAGCAAACGCGAGTACTGCGCGGTCCCAGAAATAACATTTTCGTGTCCTTTCCAATTGAATTGACCTCTCCTTTAATTCATTGATTTGTTAATTTTGTGTTTTGGAAAGAGTTTCTTATATTCAGAGAACCACTCAGTGAATTTTTTGGCGGCAAAATGTGACAGTGCTGTCGTCTTTGTGCCTCAGTGGAATTGAATTTTATTTTCTCTTTACATAGATATTTACAGGTATGTATTTTAATTATTAGGAATGCAGTGCGAAAAATCTTTTCTGTACAAAATACAGTATATTTTACATACGCGTTTTCTTTGTGTGAACAAATTTTTATTTAATGTATCAATGGCTTCATTGGTATATCCTTAATATTTAAAAAGATTTTTAACCTAAAGGACGCAAAACAAATGTTACGAAATGCAATAAATAAATAGTAATCTGTCAGTTCATCAATTAAAATTGTGGAACTAATACTCTAAATGATTGGTTTCAGTCAAGTATGACACAAACAGTAAACTTTTCAATGCTAATTCTTGAAATTATTTAATTAATTTACTGAAGTAGGTATTCATTATTATGTGACTACTCATTTTATTACGTGAAAAATCTTCCTACCTACGCTTTTTGCCGGTGTACGGTTGTCAAAATAACATAGATGTACCATACATACCAAGATACAAAAAAATAAAACGTAAACAAAGAAGTCATTCAAGTCAATCATTTCAAGTAAGTCGGTTGTTTTAATTTGTCAATTACAGCGAATACAATAAAAGTGGATAGATATTTGTTTACATTTTTTTATACCTCGGTCTATAGGTGTATTATGTTAGTCAGTTGTGTACTGATAGTCAATCAGCACACACTTTAAAGGCGAAAGAAAACATCGTGAGGAAACCTGCATACCATAGCGATTTGCAAGAATTTCTATGGTAAGCATGTAAAGTCCGCCAACCCGCACTAGGCCAGCCTGGTGGACTATAATTATAAGGCTTAACCCCTCTTAATTCGTCTCAATTGTAGAGAAGGCTTGTGCCCCACAATGGTCCGTATCTGGGCTGATACAGTACAGGACAATACGGTAGACATCTTTATTTAAAATATGCCTACTGATAAAAATAACATCTAAAAATAGTTAATAAAAAAGAAACATGATAAAATATTCATTTATGCGTTTTACAAATAACTGATTCTATTTTTAACCAGCTTGGATGCACGTAGTGTTGTGTAATTTTCGGAAAAATTCTATTTTTCGGAAAAATTTCAGGAAATCTTTCGGAAAAATTTCAAAATGGAAAAATAATGGAAAAATTCGATTATTTAACTTAATTGTTGCTTTTTAATCGTAAAATCGATTTAATTGTTTTATATTCGTAATAAATTTGCTAATAAAGTAAAAATACATGCATTTGTAATACTGTAAAGTCCAAATTCGCGATAGGGATTAAATGTAATGGCTGCAATTTGTAAAAAAGAGTCATTAATCATTAATTTTAATAAAATATAATCAATTTGGTTCATAAAACACGAAAAAACAAACAATATATTTTTTTCTATTTCTCCCTGAGTTTCGATTCACCCCGTTTTTCTGGAAGTTACGTTTCGTTCGAAATTCAAAAATTGAAAAATATCGGAAAAATATTCTGAAATTTTTCATATTTTTCTGAAAAATTGAAAAATTTCATTTGGAAAATTTTCGGAAATTTTTCATGACCCAACAGTAGATGCACGCAATGTGAATGTTCCGAAGTTATTTCTGAAGAACTTATACGAATCCCTCGCCGACGAAGTAACATTTCCGAATAGGTACTAATTTCACATTATAAGGATATTGTTTAAAACGGAATTCTCTTTATTTTCTTATTCGAAAAAAATAATAAAAATACTATATCGTAAAAGAAAGTTTTGAAATAAATATATTTCCTAACAAAATAACGATAAAGGAAAACGTTGTGGAAAACCTGCATGCTATAGCGAATTGTAAGAATTTTTATGGTATGTAAAGTCCGCCAAACCGCACTAGGCCAGCGTGGTGGATTATATGGCCTCAGCCCTCCCAATCGTACTCTCGATTCTATAGGAGGTCCGTGACCTGCAGTGGGATGTATACGGGATAATACAAATGCATGTGCATCTTTTTTGCAATGGGTGTTACAAATAAAAATAACTAGAAAACGATCAAACTTAAATACGAATTTAATTGGATTACAGTATAGAACTTCAAATGTCGAAAAATCATATAAAAACACCTAAATAGTAAATATTTTTATGCGGTAGTAGTATTAGGGTAGAGTAAAAGTTTAAATGCGTTACAGGCGGAGCTCTGCGGTTTTTCCACCAGGTTTATATCCGTAAGGGACACCTTTGAGCTCTCCAAAAGCGGCTGTAGCAATCTCGGCCGGGACATCGATACTCACTAAAACCAGCAGTTCTCATACGGGTTTATTGTAAGACAATCCTGCAATTGAGTTAATGTAGTTCATAAGTCATTATAAGTGTGGTATCTACCATAAGTCCACTTTGGTAAGCGTTGTGCTATACAAATAGACCGAAAACGAAATTATGCTTAAAAGGCGGATGTATGTACCGTTCATCGACCAGAATCGCTTCTTATGTTGGTGGCTAAGCTACATCACAGCACGGTGATCACTATCCGGGTTCATATGAATATAATTCTACCATCTTTAAACTGTAATTTGTAAATCAACTATAAAGCATTCCTCTTGTAGACGTAAAGGTACTTAGTGTTAATAAGCTGCTTGTTTACATTATCAATATCTTGAAATGTTATTGACTCCCCTCTTTGTTTGTTTTTATCTGAGATGTTATCTATATCTTATTTGCGATAGATTTAGTTAATAGCTGAGTTCGATACATGTGAATTACGTAATTTGTCATTGTCTGAATATTTTGTTTTTGTACCTTGTTTAATTTCAAAATGTACGTACGCCTAATCTTTTAGTTTTCAAATAAAGGTTTATGAAGTCGTTTTAGTTTACGATGGTATAAAAATAATTAATGAGTGTTCAGGAAAATGGCGATAGCCGTAAAACATTTAACTCGTGGTAGGCCTCTCATATGCGAGAGGCCGCCTGGGTAGGTAGTAGGTACCACCGCAATGCCTATGTCTCCCGCCAAACATCAGTGTAAATGCACTGTTGTGGTCCGGTTTAAAGGAAATTGTAGCCACAGTAACTACTGGACATAATGAGATTTAACATCTTATTTCTCAGGATGGCGAGCGCAGTGGAATACCAAGCAATGCTTTGCAACTCATGGTGTTTGGTTTTCTACTGTCCATGAGCGGTCGTATCGCTTACCATCAGGCGAATGGCATGCTCGTCCCGCCATTCATAGCAATAAAATAAAAACATCTATGACTCTATAATCACCTAAACACCGAGCGAAATGGCGAATATTGAGCAGAAAAGCTTAACTGGCACTAGAACGCTAGAAGAAAGGTGGCAGGCTGGGTATAAAATCAATTCGAAACAAAATATAAATGCTCAATTAGGATTAAACTGCTCCCTGTTTCAAATTATGTTCCGACTTAATTTTAACACTTGCACAGTTGTTTGTGATTACAGTGGTCATTTGGCTGAGATATGCAAGGCCAGCCTTTCTACTCGTATATTATGAAACATGGTGATCGCCACTTCGCATTTAATGTCACGTATTTATATGTGTCGGAGTCAGATCAGCGTTCCAAGAAACAAAGCTACCGTTTGCAGTTTTACCAGCGCAACTTTTACTTGTTTGTTGCATCCATAAATTAGTTAATTTCTTTTATATCGATGAATGGCGAGAGTAGCTTGCCATTTTTCTGATAGTAAGCGATATGACCGTTCATGGACTGTAGCAAAACCAAACAACACCATGAATTACAAAGCAATGCTTCTAATTCCAATTTTAAGTGTATTGTTTAAAAAATACGGGAAAATAAAACTTATTTGGTTACTAATTAGTAACTAAAGCGGACCGAGACTAGTCAAGAGAAAACGTGAAGAAAGCGGCGTGGTTTTCTATTTCATCCAAGATTTCGAATGTAACACTATAAGCTGAAAATGTAGATGGGATATTATGTTACCGTAAGTTAAGTTTAAACACTATTTTATTGTAGAACCGTAAATAGAAAAATCTCTAGATCAATACCACAACTAATAATTGAAGAGATTAAGGGTCTTAAGAACTCAACATTAGTCCCATAGTCTTTATTTAAGGATTTCGTTATGACAATCTTTTATAAAATGACTCAGAGAAGATTTTTCGACAACTGCGGTTCGGCAACTCCTCACTCTTGACGGGTTTTTATCACTTCAATACTGCACTTGGTATTATCGTGTCATTGTCGAAGGGTGTTGCAGATTACAGAAAGAACGTTTTTGTTTGAAAGTCAAGATAACCATGACTCATATTAAGCAATATACATAACATTCGATACAAATAACAATTATACATTTTTTGTGTATAATGGTTTCTTAGATTTACGCGAATGTTACACATTAAAATAAAACTATTTTATACGGATTTTATCGCGATTTGGTTTAATTTTACATTTTTTAACTTCCCGACGTTTCGATTAAACGACGAAAAATCCGTATAAAATAGTTTTATTTCTTTGTCTATTTTTTCGTGATTAGTAGTCCTATCAAACGCTTTGAATTTATAATATCTGATAAAATTGATACCGGAGCCAACGTTGCATGAATTATAAATAGTCTCGCTATGTGATCGGAAACGTGAAAAGTTGCACTTCTTGAAAAATTTACAGCCTCCGTGGCGCAGTTGGTTAGACACCGACTGTGAAACGACAGGCCGCGGGTTCGATCTCCGCACCGAAACAAATATGTGTGTGATCCACAGGTATTTGTTTCGGGTCTGGGTGTTTGTGAGACCGAAAAGTCTCTCGTAGTTTCTGATACCCACGACACAAGACTCGATCTTAGAGTGCTGTCAGGACTATGTATGTGACTGTTAAGTGTATTTATTTAAATATCTGCCGAAGCTGTAGTTTATAAGAAAACTGACTACTTAAATACTTACGGCAAAATAATCTAAATAAATTGAATTGCGGTTCTTTAGCCTTTTTTATTTAAAAGATAACGTTTAGAAATATCCTCTAATGTTTGACATTAACCCCTTTTGTAACTTAACGATATCCGTTGAGGATGTAAAAACACTTGTAAAGAACATTGACCTTACATGCCAAATTCTGTACGTACGTCCTTATTTGGATATTTTTTACACTAATTGGTCCAGTGATGTTAAATTTGGACCGTTGACCGTGAATTGTAGGCCGGTAATATTAATTTAATTAATGTTATTATCAAAGTACATCCGACTGCTATAGGCCTACACGCCAATGGTAGGAAATACGTATCCTCTTGCATAGCAATCACTGTGTAAAACAGCTGTAACACGTACTAAAACACCGCTAGAATGTTGCTTTTTGAATTCCCCTGTATGTATCCGATTTCGAACAGTCCTGTATAATGTGTGTATCGAAAAAAGATGATAGTGCTATCTGCGTCTACCATGAAGTAGTAGTCAATCTATCGAGCCACATACATAATTACATACATAACCTCACGCCTCTTTCCCAGAAGGGGTAGGCAGAGGATCTACTAGGACATCCACATTGATTCGGGGATTCGAATCCGATACTTCAGCTTTGTAATCGTTCAGTAGTACAACTACGCCAGGCAGTCTATCGAGTCAGTTTATAAATGTACGGTCCAACTGATTAGGACGGGTGTTGTTGATTTTTCACAGAAGTTAAGTCAGTCAGCCAAGCTTATATGGGTTGGTAGACTAGACATTGTCAAAGGAAATACATTGTCCAACTTCTTAGTTCTTAAGATGGACCTAATCTATGATTAAGAGAAGTTAAGCCAGTCAACCAAGCGTATTTGATTTGGGAGACTACATGTCCTTAAAACTATAATGGAAAACTTTGAAATATGCGACGCTTTTCACGGTGTTTTCCTTTTCTGTAAGTTCATATGTACGCGGATTTAACTTTAATTGCATTTAAATATGGAAATAGTATGAAAAAGATGTAAATTGCAATTATGATGTCATACCGTTTCGAACAAAGTTTTATGTACATTGTACAAACACGATTATAATAATGATCATGATCATGATCTAATGTTCCTTCGAGAATATTGCCTTCATAATTATTTATAAAATTGAAAACAAAATAGTGAATATTTTATGTGGTACGGATTTCGGAAGTTTGCGCCCAAAGCACACACCTCGTGACTTTTTAAGCAATGTGTATTGTAAATTTATAAATTATTGCTAATTTTAACGGCATAAGAAAATATATTGAAGAACCCTTTCTTTCTTTGGATGTTGTTTTCTAAGAATATCTTTGATATATGAAGTTTAGCAACCTACCGTATTCAGTAAATGAGTAGTAGCGGATTTTTCTTGGCTGTACCGTTGTAATATATTTAAAAAGTTGATAGTAATAATAGGCGTATTCAAAGACATTGTAAAGGACAATGATAACGTCGGCTTGACGGTAATAAAACCGTACAAATGTTTGAACATAAATAATGTTTTGTTGATGTGAAAACATAAACGCTTTATAAGCTTTGTCTTGAGACTAGACTGTTTAAAGGTTAAAATAAAATAATATAAGCAATACCTTGGACGTATTGCTTAAATCACCTTAGTCACCTTTGGTCGGGTTCCTGATCTATATATTTTTTAAATTATAAATAAGTATAAATCAACGCATGCTGGTTCAGTTTAATTGAGGTGCCCAAATAGGAGGAAAAAATTAAACAAGTTATCTGACCCCAGCCCAGGTAGTGCATGTACAAACTACAAAGAAATATTTACGGAGCGAGGTTTATTGCTAAAAATAAAATATATTTATACATGGTTTCACAAAAAGAGTAACATCATTTACTGTGATTCAGCAATCACGAAAACGGATTTGTGCACTTCTGACTGTCTCATTATTGCTTAAACGGGTAATGTGTACTTGTCGGTGGTATCTATGGACGTATTACACAAACACGTTCATGGTGGTATCTTCAAAATGTCCTTTCATCGGATTCTTGATACAGATGCGTAAAACTTGCGATCATTATCATATATATTCATCTTTAATCACAAAATGTCAATGGTTGAACATAGGCCCCTTCAATTATCTCCACGGTGAGTTGTCAAAATAAGTTCGCATCCATCGGCGCTCTAGGACCCTAATTAGGTCTTTTGCATATACCGGCGACAGAAATAGCAGATTTTTTGTGCCTTAATTTCGTAATGACATAAATAATGTTGTTGCCCCTGAGCGTATATGGAAATTATTGAGAGGAACCTTGACAAGAGGTCACAAAACGCATTTTGTCTTAAATGTTTTTCTCCCAGAATCAGTATCACGTAACAGTGTCAGATCTCTTAGGAGTTGCCTAATAATTTGGTCGACGTATGTAAATTAGTTGTGAAACGAAGGTCTAAGATTTTATGCCAGTGGCAGTAAAGTGCGCAACTGTATATTGAGATTTATATGAATAAAATATACTTTTGCCCTTGATCTGTTTTTGGTTAATTTATTTTAAGTTTATTATTCCTTAAGAAATGAGAAATTGAAATATTATACCACAATATTTACTCATGCCAATGCGTATCTCGACGAACCTATCGAACTAATAATTTAATTGGAAATCATAGAAATGTGAGGACTCACAGAGATTCGGCATTATCCGTTTGATTCAATTCAGTGTGTTGTATCGATCTTGAATTGTCGAAACTGCAGTAACATTTGGATGGGCCTCTAATTAGAAGTCGATGTACTGACTATTCATAGCTTACCAATTGACCATAGGAATCCATTAACATAATTATGTATGTTAAAATCTCTAACCTTGACACATTGCACACATTACACATTTGCATTAATATTAATGAATGAATGCACTTTTATGTTTTATACATTGTCGTATATCTGTGCTGATTCCTGGAAACAGGATTTTACAAAGGCACATTGAAACTTCAATAATAGTATTTGTATAATTTTATACGACAGCGGTGTTGCATAACTACCCGAGGATTCCAGAATTGGAAATAATTCACGTAGCACAACATATCAAAAATGTTCATAAATCATGATCGCGCAAGTGAGGAATTAGCTGGATAAAGACACAAGTATAGTAGACATAGTACCTACGGCAAAATATCGTGTTTTAATATCACCAGATGGTGAAGGCAGTGCCATCCAGATTGAAAACTGAATAGACAAGAAGTGCGTCTGCTTAAAACCACATGTACATTAGTACAATCGAATTCAATCAAATGTGATACTTCCGTAGGCAGCTATTGTATCATACGCTGTATATTATACGGAGAGCATTATAGTAATCGTAGATCATATGGTGGTGAGAGATGTACCTTTGTTGGCACTCTATCTGTATGGAAATGCACTTATTATTGGGTGCAGTGCAGTAACTTTATAACTGCAGTAGGCTTTACTCAGTTAGGATGATAATGATTTTTCCAGTTCACTTCAGTTCAGTGTAAAAACTCACGAACGCTTAAAATTGTTTGTCCTTCAATTTAGAAGTGCGTTTCTTGCGCAGTAACCGTTGTCAATACACACACAGTAACTTCAAATTACTTTGAACCTTTGTCGACCTTAACAAAAAGCAAGCCAAGAGTAAAGCGTTGTGCGAGATTAAAAGTTCATGTTTGTAGCCCAAGGTCCCTGTTATTACTGCGAAATGCATTCGCTAGTTAGTAGTTACTGTTTAAAGGTGCAAGCCTGTTTTTGTAGCATGTTGCTTACTCTCGCATCGTGTGAGATTGCTTTTGGTTGTTTTTGTACGCAAAGATATTTGTGGATCGTGGGATGTGGAGTAATTGACTTAAGTTTCATAGTTTGTTTCAATTTGTGCCTATACTGTACGGATCACACAAATATGTATATTTGTGTATCCGTCAATCAACCATCCTTATACAATAGAATTAAATGAATTGCCGTGCTGTCTTCTTTACTAGAGTAGTGGAATTGCATTGATTTTTGGATTCTATTAACACTTCCCCTACCACTGTTGCTATTTTCCATCTTCAAATGTTCTAAATATACCTAAAACTATGCAAGGTATGTTAAAAAAAATAATTTGTCCTTTTCCATCCAGTGAGTTTAAAAAGGACTATAAGATATCGAAAAGTTTGATGTGCTCTTTGCTCTGGCTCTGTGTTAATGCGTCGCCTACAAGTAAGTCACGAAATCGGAAACAATAATACCAATGATAGTTTATTTCCAATGTTAACCATGCACGTGATGGTTTTGTAAGTTGGTCAATCATTACGTCACTTGGTTTAGCCGAATCATCGTGGTCAATGGCTAAAATCCAATTTGTCTGAAATATTGTAATGGCGAATTGCAGATGGACTATCGAGAGTGTCATTTCAGATTCTAATAATATTCTTATAGGGCACTCGTCTGAATTTACTGTGTTATATCTTACATGTGTATTTCTAATACATACATCCACTTCTATTATAATTTCCTTTAATAGAAGTGGGTGCTTCTTCTAATCTTCGCTCACTGTAATCATATTATCGTGAGGAAAGCCGTCGCAATAGGTGAGCATAGTGGGTTAAAGCCCAATTGTCACTTTGCAACCTGTTTTTTTTCTCGTGGGGTGGCTGGAACGGTTGAAGACGATGGGCTAAAGATCGAGCCCAGTGGCGTGCTATAGGTGAGGCCTAGGTCCAGCAGTGGACGTAGAAGAGCTGATGATGATGGTGATGATGATGAACCTCTTTTTATCTGTGGGTCTTATAATACTTGGGCCGATATACAAATAGCCCTTCTTGTCGAGACATCGTTCGTCAGATATAAGATTCAAAGACATGAAACATAAATATACAGTTTATGATCGGCAAGCGGCCGTGTTGGCAAAGCAGCTTGCAACAACATTATGAAAGTGGTACTGCTGAGTTCTGAGATTGCGTTGTGAAATGTTGTTCATCTCTGTATCAGTTGTCTTGTTTATTCATTTTATTTATTTATACGATAAACCAGGTGTAATGAACTAGGAAAATCAATTATATAGATAAGCACTGGAACATAAGAGAGGATAAAAATAATGAGTAACTTAGAAATCAAAATGTAAGATGTGTATAATTATTTATCATTGCGAGCTGAGTTTAAAAAAATATCTTAAGAAATTTAAGGATAATAAATAATTACACCTTACAATCCCATGCATAGTCTAGAGAGTTGAGAGTATGTTTAGTCTCATGAGCAATTTTAGACCCGAACACATAACGTCCGCCAGCCCGCACTAGGCCAGCGTCGTGGACTATATGCTTCGATCAATTATATACTGATCGAAGACTATATGGCCTAACCTAATCGTACTCTCGATTTTAGAGGAGGCTCGTGCCCTGCAGTGGGACGTATATGATACAGTATTCATACATAGTTGTGGGGCGCACAAACATTAGTTTCGGAGCAGGAATAAAAAATAACATTCTTTAATCATTTTTAAGCCGGCCCTCAATCAACTGCGCAACGGAGGGATCAAGAGGTATTTCACGCTTTGGTTCTAAAGTGACTGCAACCGTTACTTGGTCGTCCGTCCACGTTTCAGAATAAAATTATAGTTACTATACGACTACTATATCAGCCCACATACGTCCCTCTGCAGGGCACGGGCCTCCACTACAATCGAGAGAATCGATTGAGAGTGGTTAGGCCATATAGTCCGCCACGCTGGCCTAGTGCGGGTTGGCGGACTTACATACCGTAGAAATTATAGTTATACGTTTTTATTATTGTGAAGCGTAAACAGCAGGTGCGACTTCTGGGAGGTGTGATCTGATTGTTATTCTAGGCAGATAGGTAGATCTTGTACAAATTACGTGGCCGTATATGCAAATAAACATACGTAGTTACTAGTTCCTACTCATGTGATACCCAAGGCTTCCTCGTGGAGTTTTACAGCGAGACAATACGGATAATTATCACATAGTTGCATTATTCGTCTTAATGTTTCTTATATTTGTTTGTTGTTAGATTTTTCACTATTTCCAGTGAACATTTTCCAGAACGGATACCAGGAACTGCCATGAAACCAGTCGTCTGCACATTATTTTTTTTGCTTACCACTTAACCCTTTAGGTAGCTGATGTACCGTATTGTGGTCAAGTGAAAGCTGTGGTTAAAATGTTTTAAGGTATATTATAAGTCTATATTAGTCTTTGCCTACTAGGCAATGTTCATTAGTTAGAATTTTCAAGTTGCTAATAGAGCATTAGACGAAATGTTTGTTTTTCTGTAGTGTGTCACTTTGGAAGAGTTGAGGATAATCTTTTAAAGGCGTAAAACAAGTAACACCGTAATTTTTGTTTACAACTTTTTAACAAAGGATGAACGACTTTAACCTTTTGGATTAATCAGCGCTTTATTCTGTATTTCTGTTAATTGAGACATATTATCCTTATACAACTGAACAATAAGTGTGCTGTATGAGTGTACCGGCTGTTCGTAAATTGTTACTGGGTATGAAGCAACACCAAGGAATAGCACGTGTTTGCGCGGCCCACCCACATCGTCGCACCTATGAGCAAACACTAAGGTCACAAGCAAGACGTTCGCGTAATGGCAATTGCTATAAAACGCGTTCGGTTCCTTACCATAATGATTATTTTCATAGCAATGAGTGTCTCGTTGTTAATAAAAGCAAACATGCATTATTCGATGAATAATGTATATCAATCAATATTTATTATTGACGACGTCCGCAGCACCAAGCGAATAGAAATTTAATAGGAAGGAGCGTTTCGTTTGTCGCGCTACAAATATTTATGTGACATGTCATTCTTTTGTGTGGGAATATTGCTTGTATATCACAATATTTGATACCATTCACACGGCAATAACAACTTATAATAAACAAAGAATGTTATTTTGCGTTCATATTTATATATTCCGGTTATGACTCAACAAAAAGGGGCTTCAGTATAAAGATTCGTCATCACAACACAGTAACATTATAATTATAAACAAGGATTTCAAGCCATGTTTTGCACTTATGCGTATTAGTTTTGAGGCTCAAGGAAGAAATGAAATACTTTTGAGGATTGAAGAATGGGATAGCATTTAGCTAGATTAATTGCTGACACATTATTTTCTGAACCTATCTCCAAGAAAACGGAATATGTATTCGATAAAGAACTACCTATTTTAAAACGTGTGTTAATTTTCGTTGTACGTCAAAAACACTATGTCCAAATACACGACAATATAAATTATAAACGATATCGAATGCTGAGCACGCGCATGCGGTCGACTCGTGTCATTGGCAATGCCCCCTTCCGACCATCTGCATCGTGGTCTTTAAAGGAATTTGTTAGGTTATTTGATGTTCCACGACCTATCAAATGCAGTCTTGCGGCAAGGTTATTCTGTTATTGTTTGTAGATGAGATAAGGAATCAGATGTTAATTTTTCTTGCAATATTTACGTTTGATTTGCTTTTATTGTTTAGAATAACCTTTGATAATTTGTCATGGACCTTTCATTAATTTCCTCAAGATGATTACGGGTAGTTGAAGTCTGCAGTAGTTGAAGCATGCCTTTGCAGACCGAAAGCGTATATTCAGATATGTTTTAAATTGATTATTATGACCATGAAACCTGCGAATGGCCGAAGAAAACGCGGAAGACCGAAAATGCCGTGGAAGGACGAGTTGGATGCATTCGAGCCAAAATGGCAGGAGCTCGCAGAGGACAGGGTTGAATGGAGAAAAAAAGGAGAGGCCTATGCCCAGCAGTGGGACACAATATAGGTTACAAAAAAAATTATGACCTTGAAGGTATAGAATATTAACAAAACATATATCACATTTTTTAATTTTATTCGGACTCTTTATGAATAGGTATTTTAAGCTCTGTAGGCATTGCGACACACTACGCCCATTTCATTTAGACTGATTTAAATATTTTAATAAACGATCTACACCTGTTTTGAAATTTGTTCAACGTAAATGGATAAGAAACAATTTAGTTAATAATAATATATTATGTGGTGTTGCTTTCGTTACGGTTGTTAAGAATAAAACCATTCTTCTTGTAGAACATAAGAAACTGAATTCCAATTCAGTAGTGTTAAAATATCAAATAATTTGCGTGACATTAAATTTTGCCTTGTACGTTGGCCTTCGATCACTGACCGACCAATTACGTCAATACAAATAACAAGTGCAAACATTTATTTACTTAGTACAGTAAAACATCAAATAGAAGTTTTTCGCTTGTTTCAATAATAATTCACATTGAAGTAACATCAAGGCTGTGACATAATCTTTAGTCCTGATGTAGTTGGTACTTCTAAATGGTGTTTTACTCGTTTTATTATTCAACATTTCAAATTATGCCAAACAATGATACCATTGAGATCGATTAGACAACAGAACAAAATGCTTTATGAGACAAGAAAGACCTCTTTTCATCTACGGAAGGTGATGTAACCTGAATATTAACCATTGACGATTAAGATATAATAAATCTACTTGATTACGGACTGACGCATCTCCCAGTACACAACCAGTGAACCTCCTAATCTGACTGAAGGATCTTGCAACTATTAGTAATTAAATAAATACACTCAATAGTCACATACATAGTCGGGAACCCGCACTATGATCAAGTCTTGAGTCGTGGGCATCAGAAACTACGAGAGACTTTTCGGCCCCACAGACACCCACACCCGAATCAAATACCTGTGGTTCAGACAAACATTTCTCTGTCACATGCTGTAATGACTTTAGACAAATCCAGATGTACACACTAATATGAACGTTACATTTCCGAAGGATATTGCGCCTAGGTAAATGTGTGAATGGACCGACGCGACGCGACGACTTGAAAAGGGTGGCGAGGAGAGGTGGATGAGCACTGCCCAAGACCGGGATGGTTGATGCTTACTTGAGAAGACCTACGTCCAGCAGTTAAGTGCGATAGGCTGAATATATTGCAACTGTTGGTGTTCAGAATACATTGAATGCATGTTTCATAGTAACGACTTATAAAGCAGTGCAGCTTGATGCATTGATACGGAGGCAAAGTCTTATAAGGTATGTTATGTGTCCAAGAAGGTTGGATAACTTCCGGTTTACTGCTCTGACCGCACTGCGTCGCCCTTGACTGTCTCTCGTGATTTCCTACAAAATTTTCCTTCAGCGCTCATTCCGTCAGCAAACTGAACTGTTTGGTACGTGCGTGGAATGATCCAGTGGTATATGATGAATCATTTACATGATTGTCATCGTTGTACAATAAGACGCAGATTTTTAAACATGAATAAAAAATATTATTAAATATGCGCATAAATTCTTGTCCGGACTGCAATGAATTATGAACTCATTTAGTTCTGATATAACATACAGGCGTATGAATATCACAATTAACAAGATTTTACCCCGGAAAATAATTTTGTATCATACTTTAAAATCTGCTTTAAGTATTCTACACGGAAAGAATTTTAGGCTATAGTTTCCAAATAAAATCGTCACGTCTTTGTGAACCTATTTTACCTCAAAACATTGGCGTCTCTCAGTCGTAACTGAAATCAGAACTTCGGTTATAAGTCTTTGATGAAATATTCACTTGATTTAAGCACCATTTTATAGAGACTTTGATAAATATGTTATTTCCAGAGATGTGGTTCCCGCTGTTGCTGACGTGCGTGGCAGGTGCGAGTGCGCTGCGCGTCGGCGCGGGCATCGCTGACGTCACGGGGCCACCGGCTGAGATCGCTTTTGTGAGTCACTTTACTATATCACTGGCTGTGATGTATTAAATAAATAAATACACTCAACAAGATAAGATTGCGCCTTGTTTAATGGGTATCAAAAGCAACGAGAGGCTTTTCGGTCTCACAAACACCCAGACCCGAAACAAATACCTGTGGAGCACACAAATAGTAAAACTAAAGTTCTTTAGTTATAAGTAGGATAACACTCTTTGTATTTCATGAAGTATGTTTGTACCAAAAATGTTAAATGACAAGGCGAGTAGTCAGTCGGAAAGTAACGAATCAATTTGCAACCAAGTCGCTTTGAGTCTTAGCAAGAGAAATACGAGTACTAGAAGGTGTCAGAATAAGTTCATTCATGCTAGGTTTTGTTGAATCAGTGGATGCAATGGGCACATGCATAACTGTGACATCTTTATTAGATAGACTTTGCTCGATTTTTTCTACTCGCGTTAATACTGAGTATCTGGCCTAGCCAAGGCCACGGTCACTGGCAACTACTAGGCTTTCTCTCCCCGCTCTAGCTCCTGAATTTTGCCAGGTGTTTAGCGTCCTCGATTGACTACCGTCAACTTGATTCTAAGTTTTATGATGAGATGATTTAATACTTCGTCCTGATCAATGTAACTAAATAAATACTTAAACGGCATATACATAGACAGTTTTAAAACCCATTTTAGATATCGAATGTTTTGTCTTTTTCGCTCAAACTGAATTCAAAAGTCGTTCGAAAGGGACAAAATATTTGATAACTAAAATAGGTTTTAAAACTGTCCATGAATAAGGCCGACAGAATATATCGTTATGCGATGTATACGCATTTGCCTCGCATTCAATAGTTAGATAACTATTATGACGTTCGCCACTGTTGAATCGACACAATGAACCCATTTTTTATTACATACTATCAGCTACGGAATAAGGTTAGTGACTGGGGGTCAATTATGCCCTTTAGATTGTATAAATGTAATAAAACTTTAGAAGGTATTGCAGTGTGTAATTGACTGTGGCGTTTAAATATTTACCACTAAGCGAGCGTGGTGGCTATATGGCCTCACCCCTCTCAATCGTATTCTCGATTGTAGAAGAGGCTCGTGCCCTGCAGTAGGACCTATATGGGCTGAAACAATAAACTAGAGGCAGGATATTCGTATTCCTTTGTACAACGATGTAAAATGCGAAGTATTATGTACAAGTCGATTTAGATTGCGTTGGTATAATAGCATTGAAGGGCAATGCACTTTATCATACTCATAATTATTCTATCTAAAAAGCATCAAAAAGAAAGACAAAGTAACTACGCATTATATTTGATATGATATTTCATTTATCGTTAGAATGTAAACAAAACGCATTATGTTTGTTTTCTTATAGAAATAGTTTTTTTTTTTTTAATTCAATGAATGGCGAGGCGAACATGCCATTCGCCTGATGGTAAGCGATACGACCGTTCATGGACAGTAGCAAAACCAAACAACAGCATGAATTACTAAGCAATGCTTGGAATTCCACTGCGCTCTCCATCCTAAGACATAAGATGTTAAGTCTCAATATGTCCAGTAGTTACTCTGGCTACAATATCCTTCGAACCGGAACACAACAGCGCATTTACACTGCTGTTTGGCAGAGGAAATAGACATTGCGGTGGTACCTACCCAGGCGGCCTTTCACATATGAGAGACCTACCACCAGTAAATCAGTTTTTATCAGTAAATCTTGATAAATAACAACATTGTGCGTAATGGGTTTAAAAACAGTGTTAATTATGGTGCATAATTGCGTGCACATAATACAGAATTAGAAATCATAAATCTTTGTTGTTCTACGATCGAAACGAGGAGTCTATTTCGCGTTTCTCATATGAATAATTAGTTTACAAACACGAAACATGCTGTTTAGGGTTCATTTGCATTTGTGTAGTGCGGCGCAATGCATATTTATAACCAAGTTTAAAATGGTTGCCAAACCTTTGGTAACTATATGAATGACACAACTAACACTCACACTAGATCTAACCACACTTTAAATACCAACCATTCTGTTGTAGGTATCAAAAACAATGAGACGTTTTGGTCTCCCAGCAACCCGGACACAAAATAAATAGCAGTATCGTAGATGGGTTAATACACGAATATCCTATGCACAAATACCCATAACAAACGAATGTGAATCGCATACAAATATTTTCCATACGTGTATTGGATCCGAAACAGCCCAGAAAGCCATTGACTGATACCGTTTCGTGCAGATAATTTTCTCGTTAGCCTCGGTACTTCTATAAATAGAATACAGTAAAAAAATTGTCCTTTGAATTATGGAATTCAGGGTAAAATAATAATATTTATAAATGTGAGTCAATCTCCGTGCGCTAATTCCAGTACGGCTCTGTTCAACTGCGTGTGCTATTTAAATTGTTACCTTGACCTCGGCTGAGACAATGTTTAAACTTAACAGTGAACTATAATTGGTTAATTTCGTGAATTCTCTGCGTATTTAGATACTGTCCCTTTCTCATGCTAAAGTTGGGGCCCACAAAGTATTCGATTAAGTTAAATTATGTCTGCTGAGTCTTGGATGACCAGTAAGTTTTCTTTAACCCGTAATGAAATAAAAAGATAAATTAAATAGCAATGAAGGAAACAGAATGTCGCTGGATGCAGGTCGCTTCTAACATACTCATATTGCAGTGGAAATCTTAGTGGAGGTCTATGTTAAATAGTGGACTTCTTGTAGCTGCGCACTATATCAATAATGATTAAAATTACAATAAACAGAAAGAGTTCGGACTAAATTATGTCCACTTCCCTCCATCAAAGTGGGGGACAAAATGATGAAGCAGCAATAAAAATGCCTCCTATTCGTTAATTCCGTCCCTGTGTGCACTTGTTTGGAGTTGACCTTGACCCCGGCCACTGCGCGGTAAACGGGACATCATTCCATATTATCTTGTTTACAGTTGTGATTCATAACAATATTGTGTTCAATCGAGTACAATCTTTTTTATACAATAGCAAAAACACACGGTCTAACATGTATTCTCGAGGGTAGCGTTGCCAGGTCACCAAACCTAGTAGCCGGACAGACCAGCCAGTTTGGCCGGACATTTGCTTAAAAAAGCCGGACACCCTATATTATTGAGGATTTTGTCTTAGTATTAATAGGTACGACAATTTTTTTTAATGTAAAATCAAGTCTTTTTGATTATTATCATAAATCTTGGCACGCTCGGCGGCGCGGCGGCAGTGCTCGCTTGTTTGCGAAATGTAAAAAGCCTAACAAAAGCCGGACAAGACGGACACCGTTTATTTTAGCCGGACATGCAATCAAAAAGCCTAACTATGTCCGGGTTTATCCGGACGCCTGGCAACGCTACTCGAGGGGGTGGGCAGTAGGCAACGGTGCTAGTGATAACTGGCATCCACATCTCAAAGAGCTTGTTCTCTATAAGAGAGAGCTCATATGAGATTTCTCTGTACACAAAGTGGGGTAACGGATCAGAAAATCGGTCCCTGGAACTCACGGTTATTAGCTCACACACACTGCTACTAAACCAGTGTGGTGACATGTATTTTATTACACAAAGTAAATAAGTATATCGCGGAAACGTTTTGTTCCAACACGCATGGGTTGTGAAGCTTAAGATCCCGGATGCGATAACCAAATCAGGCAATCCATTTTGTAAATAACATATTGATATCAGGTAAAAGATGTATCATTTATATAAACTTTACTCATCAAAACAGTATATTTATGCGCCTACTTCATTTTCTCTGCACCATCCTAAGGTCGACTGGTAGAGAATGCCTCTGGCATTAAGTCCGCCTTTATACTTTATTGTATATAAAGCATAAATAAATAAATAAATAAAATAAATAAAACATTATCAATAAAGTGTAGAAGTGAGAACACCGTTGTTTGAAACCATTGTTAAAAAGGCACATATACAATGAGGACGGTTTCCAATCGTAAAGCATATTGCAGTGGGTCGCTGAGTTTCACCAACGCCCAGTATCGCGGTCACATGAATTTCTCGTTTTTGTTGTGATATTTTATATAAAGAAAGGCATAAAATGCAAAACCAATTAAAAAAGAATTTGGTACAGTGAAGGAAGACATCACAAGAAAAGTTACACACATTCTCAAATCGCCATAAGAATTTAGGATAGGCTAGTTTAGTCTGTTTAGGTCTAGGGATAGTGGTGAAGTAGGTTTTGGTTTACGGGAATAGTTCGCTCATAGCGATAAGACCGCCAATTGGTCACTTATTTGTAATGTATTTATGTTTTATTTTTTCTGTACTTTGTGATGTTCAATAAAGTATTGTGTATTTGTAAGCCTAATCATATCTACTAAATAATTATTTATTTTATTTATCTAAATAATAAAATAAGAGATAATAATATTATAAGACATCTATAATTATCAAACACACAAAAACTGGTCGGCTGTGGAACGTGGGGCTGGGGGTTCGATCCTCGCACCGAGACAAATATTTGTCTGATCCTTAGGTATTTGTTTCGGATCTGGGTGTTTGTAAGACCGATAAGTCTCTCATAGTTTCTGAAACCCACGACACAAGACTCGATCTTAGTGTGGGGTTAGGGCTATGTATGTGACTGTTGAGAGTATTTATTTATTTATTAAAAAAACGGTTGTTTTTGTGCCCATTTGAAATGATAACTGTTTTATTTTGCAAATGATTTACCACATATAATGTGTGTACAGTTTTGTATTTTTATCCGGCCTATTAAGAATACTTAATATGTCCTTTCCACGAATCAATCAATTCTAATATCATTCACATTCTATTTTACATCAGTTTCAAAGTAAGAAGTGTTATTGATTCCGAAAAATCGCAATATAGATATTGGACCAACAAGGATAACAACATGTCAGCAGAATGTTTGCATATCGGACGAGTTGTTATTAGACAAACTCGAGGGTGATGAAATAATAGCTCGTTATCAGTTTACTACTGTTTCCTCTCGATAAAAATAAATATTGCCATTATGAGGAAGAATTGTGATGAAATCATTGTTATTTTATTGCTAAATCATGGAGCGATAATGACCTGGTTCCACACCGCATGATACCAGATTACAAACTTAAATCCTATTTTACTTATCGAATGTTTTGTCTTCTTCGCTCAAACTGAATTCAAAAGTCGTTCGAAAGGGACAAAACATTCGATAACTAACATGGGTTATAAACCGTATTCATGTATTATCTAATACATAAAAAACACAAGAAATACTTTTTTTAACAAAGGTTTAATACCCAGGTTCATCACCATAATCATCATACTCATCTAAAAAAATAGTCTTTTGATCATAATCCCAAAGATTTAAGGGGTGCATCCAGCGACTTCTTGCAACCGTTTAAGGTTTACCACAATAACCTTCTTATATCTTCTAGATGGGCTACGCGCAGCTAGAGCAGATCGGGCACGGCATCCACCTGCGGCAGTTCTCCAGAGCGTTCGTTCTAGAAGATGACAGCGGCAACAGCAGTCAGAGGATCGTGTTCGTCTCCGTAGATGCTGCTATGATGGGACACGGGGTTAAGAAGGAGGTATGTACAGGATTGTTTCTCTCACTTTCTCTCTGGTTCTCTTTTTAGCCTTAGCTCACTGCTGTATATGCCTTCCACAAGGAATTCCAAAGTGAACTGTTGGAAGATGTTTTTATTTAAAATCTAGTATGCAAATTGAAAATTCAAACTTTTGTTTGGTATTTGTTTGTCAAATAAGGTAGTCGATAAAGTGTGGTCCATAATAATTATTATTATTTAGGATGGCATAATTTTATGTTTGCTGATTTCAAGCGTATGGTTAGTACTAAAATCGTGAGATATGCGTAAATATCGTAATAATTATTTATGTATTATGTAAATTTTCATTACGTCAAATTTAATAAGAAAATACCGTATAAAAATTCAAAGCTAGTTAATAATTAATAATTCTAATATAATAATTATAATAAAATAAACCTTTTTCTAAAAATACAAACAAAAATATTGTTCGCCCCCGGGTGGACTCGAACCACCAACCTTTCGGTTAACAGCCGAACGCGCTAACCAATTGCGCCACGAAGGCAGTTGTGTATGTTGTCGTAATAGCGAGTCGGTTTACAAAATTGATAGAGTATTATCTTTCTTACGATAAGTGATATGTGAGTATTATGTACTAAAAGGAAAAATCTTTTGAGTTCGATTCCCATGTGATAAAAATATTTTAATAAATATTTGTACCTTATTTAGTAGTAGTCTATTATCTTTGCAAAACTTTAAAAATGCGTAATAATAATAATATTTATGATAACTGATTAGATCCTACTTATAGGATAACCTTCAACAAACACAACAAACTATGGTATGTAATGTCCGCCAACCCGCATTAGGCCAGCGTGGTGGACTGTATGGCCTAACCCCTCTCAATCGATTGTAGAGGAGACTCGTGCCATGCAGCGGGACGTATATTGGCTGATATAGATAGGAAAACATGTCACATGTTTTATTTTAATGCACAAACAGGAAAATGGTCACGAGTCTGATCCCGTGTCAAAAATATTTGTATTTTAAAAAATATTTGTTTAATAATATTATTTTTAGATTTACACGCAGGAAATAAAACGGTATCTTATTATATCGCTTATTGGTTCAATTGCAACATTATGCTGAGTGGTCACAGCGATGCGACGCGCAAACTGCTAGGCTAATTAGATATTTTTTCTTTTTATTTTCTGTATTTTAATGTATGTTTGTACGTCCTATTCTGTGGTAATAAATATGTTTTCTTTCTTTCTTTCTTTCATATTGCAATTTGACATATTATGAGAAGCTTGATATCAAATCGGTAAACGACTTTTTTTCTATAATAAATATAAAATGGTTTGTTCGCCCTTGGATATTATTATATTCAATTTGTTAGACAATCGTCTTTCCTTTGTCTTATATTTATTTCTGCCCTTTCCCTTAAAGAAATACAACTACAATCCAAGTGTAGCCTTATTCATACACAGTTTTAAAACCGATTTTAGTTATCGAATGTTTTGTCTTCTTCGCGCAAACTGAATTCAAAAGTCGTTCGAAAGGGAGAAAACATTCGATAACTAAAATAGGTTTTAAAACAGCCTATGAATAAGGCCGTTAGTATTGCCAGTCGACAGGAATCATTTCACATTAATACCTACGTTTGTTCGTTTACCATAAAAAACTACACTACGGATTCATATATTTACCCCGTGATTTCCCCAATATTAAAGATTTTAATAAAACTAATTTTTTTACAGATTTTATCACGGTTTAATTTTACACTACAATAAGCATCTACTTGTTGCAGGTGGTAAAGCGTCTTCAGAAGCGCTTCGGCGACATTTATTCCGAGAGTAATGTTATCATCAGCGGCACTCACACGCACTCCACTCCTGGAGGGTTCCTCATGGACTTCCTGTTCGACTTGCCCATCCTGGGCTTCGTCAGGGAGACCTATAGCGCTTATATCTTCGGCATTTATAAGGTGGTTTTTTAGAGATTTATCTACTAATAAGAGAACTTGAATTGAAGTCAACTGCTGTGATTGATACTTGCTCTTGTATTATTATATGATTCTTTTTGGAATTTAATTACTTATAAGGGACTGTGTTCACCTTTATCGTCTTTCTGTGCTGTAAAAAAAATCAGAAAATGTATTGCTTCACCAGCAATGAAATATTGTGATTTTATGTTTGGTTTTCAGAGCATAGTGATAGCACACAGCAAACTAGCTCCGGCGCGGATGCTGTACGGAGAAACAGAGATCCTGGACGCCAACATCAACAGATCTCCCACGTCGTACTTACGAAACCCGCCGGAGGAGAGGGCTAAGTATGTCCATAAGTTGTTTTAGTCATAGTCCCTCAATAATATGTCTCCTAAAATGTAAAGTATATTTAACCAACAACACACACCTTAATTCCAAATACAGAAACTATCAGATCTGTAGAAGTATTTGTATTATCCTCTTTAGGCGTAGGAAGTCGAACGGTAAACATAGGTGTTTCACAGCGACCTACTGGGAGCGGCGTCAATAACACCCCCACTGAACCTAGCTTAGGTGTATTCAACAGTCGACTTTCAACATTAGATGATGATAATGCTGTAGAAAATAACAGCTTGATAATACTTCCAGGTACGATTACGACGTGGACAAAACCCTGGCTCAGATCAGGTTCGTGACGGCGTCAGACCAGGTGATAGGAGTGGTGAACTGGTTCGCGGTGCACCCCACCAGCATGAACAACACTAATAAGCTGATCTCGTCGGATAACGTGGGGTACGCGTCGATACTCATGGAGAAGGCGCTGAACGGCGCCCAGACGCTGCCGGGGAAGGTAAGGAATATTAGAAGTAATACATGCAGGTAAATGTGTTATTAGAATTGTAAAAAACGTAGTGTAACTAGTTTAAAGACTATCCCAGTCGTTACAAATTATCAGGTATTCGTAGCGACTCCCTGGTCTTCAATACTCGGTGTCATTGAAATTGTGGCATGTCGATCTAGGTTTACAGGAATTGCAGTAGCGGGAGCGTGGGTGAGACAGTCTCCATCACAAAATATTAGAAAATGGATTGCTCAGTTGAAATTCACTTGCTATAACATTTACTTTTGATGTATTATGAATGGCATATTCAATATTGTTCGATTTTTGAGAGGCATAACAACTTTACATTCCAAACCACACTACGTTTCAACAACTTGGAATTAATTCGTTAATATTATTTATTATGAAAATTATACCCACTATTGTTACAACCATACAATTGTCTAATTTTGTCTATACCTCTTCCATTTATAGATTTTAATATTCCCCAGGGTACAATAGTGTGCGCCTTCGCCTCGACAAATCTTGGCGACGTGTCTCCCAACACGCGCGGGCCTCGCTGCGAGTTCAGCGGCAAGCGCTGCGACCAGGAGAAGCTGCTGTGTCGCCTGCCCAAGGAGCGCTGCTTCGCCTCCGGACCCGGCCGCGACATGTTCGACAGCACCAGGATTATTGCCACCAAGCTGTTTGATGCTGCTATGGTATGGTACATTTATTAGCTCACTTAAATAAGCAAGGCTTCTGCTCAGTTGCAGCAAAATATCATTGACGATCTTTAATTTTGACTGTCAAACATTTTGTAGGTATCAATGTTGAGGGCACGCATTTACAACGCGAATACGTATAAGATATTTTAAAATAAGGTAGGTGAAAATATCTTTGAAAAAAATATATTTGTAAAGGGGACGGATCCTGATCAGAATTCATTACTTCCTCTATACAATCTTTCCAATTGATACCAATGTTCAGTGTATAAATAGCCATAAAGTATTTAAACCGTAAAATACGTAGGTGGGTTTTATTTACCGCGTAATACATCGTATCCATGCCCAAGCTGCGGTTGGTGTTCGTTCCTTCATGTAGTGAGAGTTTAAACACGGCCTAAAAATTAAAAAGTTTTAGATGCCGTTCTGTGCGGGCGAATGACCTTTGTGGGTGTATTGCTACTACTAGCGCCACCTAGTGATTATCTTTCTAAATAATATTAAAGATTATAACAGCGGCATCTAGTGTACCACGTGTGGCCTTTTTTTTTAAAGATTGCATTGTAGCGCCATCTTTTGAATTATTGTAGTAACAATGTCAAAATGCGAAAAAGTGACATCTGTTATTATATAACGTAACTGCAGAGTTTAGAGTTTTGGCGGGAAATTTGACAATAGTGTTGACTGCTTTTAATTTTATTTATTTTCATAATTGGGTATTTGACTGTTGTGGCAATAAATTATAAAATGTGTTGCATATGATAGCTTTTTGGTAAACAATAATTATAGGTATTTTTATTTACATTTATCTAAATTATAAATATTTAAATTATCTAAAATAAGTTTGCCATTTTTTATCTGTTGATTAAATGTAACAAAACACGACAAGCTGTCATTGTGCAGCGTGTGATGTCACGATTTACAATTTTCATTCATCTCTGCCACTAAGATCATTCACCATTTATAAAGCGTGACGTAACTTTTTCAAAGTCACGTGACCTACCGTTTTGGTGACATATATGATGATAAAACTGAAAAATATGTTTATTCGTTATAAACAACTCTTTAAAAATAAATTAATAGTTTGAAGAGGTATAGAGTGATTATATCTAGACTTTAAAACACTTTTCAGAAATTAGTCAAATAGCCAATTAATTTTGTTGTGGTTATTGTTTGAAAGTGGTGTATACGAAAATAATAACATAAAATATTTCAAAAGCTAAACAGTGAGTAGGTTAAAGAAAACACAAGGATTAAGGTGATTTCTCTTATTTTTACTCACCTAATTAACGATGCATGGAAATATATTTCATTTAGATGTCTTCAGATGCATCCCATGTAGTGGGAATATTATGGAAAATAATATATATTTTTAACTTTACCTTAAAAAGTAAGTTGACTGCGCTTTTTACGCATCAGCTCTAGCTTATGTTATAAACAAATGCAGTGGTACCCCTAGTGCAATCCACCGTTCCCAGAGTTTATTACCGAGGTTTTTATTCAACAATAAAAATACAATTACAGCGCAATATTGTTTATAATGACAAGCATGAATATTGTAATATATGAATATAATTTTCAGCAAGTACTGAAGCAACCAGGGGAAGATCTCACTGGACCTCTAGGCATCGTGCAACAGTTCGTCAAGATGCCGGAACAAGTCGTATCGCCGTACGATGCCGTCACTGAAACTTTTAATACTGTAAGTAACTATTTTTTCGCTATTTGCCATTTAAGTAAACATTATATCAACTTGTCTCCAACTAAGTATAGGATTTCTTTATAACCTAGAGTTAGATTAAAAGGGTTTAGGCAATAGTTATCTAAGTTATACGTGTGCTAGACTCCGTGTATAGGTATAATTGTAATTATTTATTTCTCGATCTTAAAGTTTGCTTTTGTAAACATCAAATGCGCCACTATTGCGATAATTATGAAATTATAGAGATATTATATTATAGAACATTTTTTCTTACATACCCACATTTCGCCTTGTATGTTCCGTCCCTCGATGTGACGGGCGAGCCTATCGCCATATCGGGCACAAATTCCTGACTCCGGGCTGATAAAGAATAGAAAAATCCAAATATCACTTTGCTCGACCCGGGATTCGAACCCGAGACCTCAGCTTTGTAATCGTACAGTTGTACAACTACGCCACCGAGGCAGTCATGTTTTCTTGTAATATTTAATTCGGGAAACCTGAACAAATATATTTTTTCCAAGTAGTTAAAACACTTGTATTAACGATTCTTCGTAGCTTATCGTTAATGTAACGTTTTATCGAGAAAAGTTCAAAGTGTCAAGATGAGTAGCATGGGCATGATTGGACTACGAGTATATAGCTATAAAACATTTATATATTTATATTTTCTTTACACTACAGAAGCTTGACAAAAAAAAAACATTAAATTAGATAGCAGTACAAAAGGTGGTCGTATCGCTCGAAGCAGTCTCTTACCGACTACCTTGGGATGGAAATAAGAGAAGGATAAAAGAGAGGTACATTATTATTTTTGTTGGAAACTTATGTTATGGTTGTTTAGAAATCATCCAATTATGAATAGTCCAGAATAATCTTCTGAACAATTTTACAATAATATCCATGGACTAGACTAAATACTACTATAAAATGAGATCACAATTGGAACTTGATAAAAGTTTTTAACAGAATAATGGTTCTTATATTTACGCGAATGTTACACAATGAAATAAAGTCCTTTGTTTACGGATTTTATCGCGTATTTGGTTTAATTTTATATTTTTCGTAGTCACAATGCCGACTGAAGTTATTTGTACATACATACATAAACTCACGCCTTTATCCCCGAAGGGGTAGGCAGAGGCGCCACCAGAACACCCACATTTCGCCTTGTATGTTCCGTCCCATGATGTGATAGGGGGCGAGCCTATCGCCATATCGGGCACAAATTCCTGACTCCGGGCTGATAATTAATAGAAAAATCCAATACTTACCACTTTGCCCGACCCGGGACTCGAACCCGAGACCTCAGCTTTGTAGCCGTACCGTAATACAACTACGCCACCGAGGCAGTCGTTATTTATATTTAGATGGAATAGAAAATAACAATAATTTGTTGTTTCACATGCAAATGTACAGTACTTATTTTGGATTCAGCCTTTCAATATTTTATGTCGATCTGCGGTAGAAACATTTATTTTTTCATTTACTATTGTAGTCACTGTCGTATCAGCATAAAAAAATGATTTTTGAGGACTTAATTTTTGCATTTTATTAAAGACATTGCAGTAAGGTAAGCCTCTTTTATTAAGTAAGCTTTTTATTAAGTAAGCAGTCTTCAAGCCACGTTAAATGGTTAAATCACAATTCAGTGCGGTGTAAAGAGTTTAGTTAAATTCTATCACGCTGGTTCAATGCAGGCTAGTGAACCTATGGATATTCTACATGGTTTAACCACCCCAATATCACTCGATTTTATCACAAAGTGTTCGAAACAGCAGTTGTACGAGACCGTTTGCTTTCAATATGAAGATCTTATTGTTGTGTTTCATAATTCTATTAAATTACGCGTTTTGTGGCGTAACTAAAGACCAACAAAAGTACTCAGCAATAAATATCAAAGAAAGTATTTTCAGCAAAAGAGAAGTTGAACAAAGACCGGAGAGAATACAACCTTGTAAAATTATTGCTTGGAAAGTTGGAAACACAACGTTTCGCAAGCATTCTTGTTATTATCATTTTAAAAAACATTTTTTGGAAGCGGATAGTTGTCCTACGGGATACAGGAGAGCTGACGACAACACTTGCCGGATGGAAGAATAATAATCCTGGAAATGTCAAAGAAAAAGAAAGATAATTTACGATTGGAGTACATCCCAAAAACCCAAGGTAATTTGTGGATAAATATAAAGTACACTAGGTACTCCCATAGTAAGAACAATTCAATAACCGTTGTTCTAAAGTTATACTGAAACACTGTTCGATAAAAAAAATAGTGTGACAGAATGTTCCATCGTTGAATAAGCATAAGTAATTATATAGTTTGTAAAACACGAAGTGAAATAAAAATCTAGGGATCCATCAACCCGACGCCACCCACCACCAAATAATAAAAAGGAAAGTCGTACGAAAATACAGTGTATTGCGAAAATGAAGTCGTTTGTGTTGTGTATCACTATCGTTTTGGTGAATCAAGTCTATTGTGGTGTTGTCAACTATGATACAACTGAACATTTTGATGGCGAAGTGAAGAGTAGCACCGAAAATATTGCTAAGTTTGGTGATAAGGAAGTAATAGAAGATACTACGCAAGTCAATAACACAAATGTACCGAATTATGCAAAGATTCCATCGCTTAATGAAATTGACGCTGGCATTGAGGCGGACAACACTGCCTTTATAATTGGTGACGATTGTCCAACGGGATACGCACGAGGTTTTGACTATAAGTGTAAACTAATAGAGTAACTCTTGTACTAAAGACCACAAGTTTGTTATTGTCTGGTCCAGAATACGTACTTTGAACTTTGTACTCAAGAAAGTGTGAGTTATGCAAATAACTTGGAAATAATCGTTATTGATAACCTTCGTGAAAAAGAATGATGATATATTATATCTATATTAAGTTTGAGGATTGTAATAACTATTAATAGTTTGTGAGTGAGTAAACATTGTGTTATATGTGTACTTAATAAACCACTTTGTTATAATATTGGTATTTTGTTTTAAACCATAAATTCTAATGAAAAAATATTTTCATTAAACGGACCTTGGCGTCGGGTGCTCTATAGGCTCAACCAACTCTAATAGTACACAGACAGTTTTTATGCGCATAAATTTTGTATGTATGTACCACATAAATACTTATACACAGTCAAAATTGATCTTCGTCCTCGACATTACTTAGAATATACGTAGTTTACACGTGAATCTCACGCAGTTCATACTGATTTTTATCATTAAACAGTCAATTTTCATATTCACGTCGTACAAATTAATTACTATGATAACTGCAATTATAAATATTCCACGATTAATGCTTGTAAAGCAATTCACAGATATGGAAAAAGTACCTAATGTATAGGTCTGTTCTAGGATAAATTGTGTTCTTAATTAATTAATGCTCATTTGAACGGTGAAGACATATTATGTAAATTACTAGTTTCTGACCGCAAACTTCGTCTGCGTGATTAAATTTATTAATAAATGATGCACATAATTATTCTCGTTTCCTTAAAATCCGGAATTATTGAAACATTCAACAGGCCGCTCAAATTGCGTCGAATGAGGAGAGATATTAGCGTTGCCATTTGCCACCAGAAGGCTTTTTGCCTACCGAAGCCAGCTCCTGCTTTTTGTTTTATATTATAGGGGTCAACCGCCAACCCGCACTAGGTCAGCGTGGTGGACTACATGGCCTAACCACTCTCAATTGATTCTCTCGATTGTAGAGTAGGCCCGTGCCCTGCAGTGGGACGTATATGGGCTGATATAGATAGATAGATAGATAGGGGTCAAACGAGCAAACGGTTCTCCTGATGGATGAGTGATCACCGCTGCCCATGAACATCTAACACCACAGGTCATGGTGATGCGTTGCCGGCCTTTCAGGTGGGAATACGCTTGTTTTTTGAAGGTTGCCATATCGTATTTGTCGTATGTGATTGCTTTGTGGACTATTGCGCAGAGTTGTTTTGCTGAAACATTCGCATAAATCCGGCCATGGTGAACCACGCTATGTTTTTATTTGTATTCTTCTTAATTATTCTTCTATTTGGATTGGTGTAGGGTATTGGTATCCGCTTGGAGAGAGAGGGTCGGCCACCATATTAACGGGAATGTCGCAAGCATGCAAGGTGATCGCGTTTCTCGTCCAGCCTATGTATATTCAGTTTTAAGCTGTTCGGCGTCGTTATGTCTACCGAAGAGAGATAAGAATATCGAGAGCATCATCAACATGAGATAAGCATCTCGCTCGTATATTATTACGATACGAATACGATTACGCTCCCTATTTCAATTTGGCTGCACTTTCTATCACGTGCATTGTAATCAGTATGTCGTGCATAACATTATTATCAAAGTTCAGAATTGATCACAGGTTACATAAAAATAACTAACTATATCAATTGCAATAATACAGTGAGTTAAGTCATTTACTTAAGCTACTTTAGATAACGAAAAAAATGTGATTTTCAAATATCTATGATAAGTGAAGTCTGCCACAACCTCCTGAAATTGTTGTGGTGGCCTAAGCCCCTTCAATCAAACTCTTGATTGTAGAAGACTTGTGCTTAACAGTGACCGATTATAGACTGATAACTTCTTACTCTACATATTTCAGAGTGTAAACGTATCGGGATGTCTCCCAGCCATGGGTTACAGCTTCGCCGCCGGCACCACCGATGGTCCAGGCGCGTTCGACTTCAAGCAGGGCACCAAGACCTCCAACCCTTTGTGGAATGCTGTGCGGGACTTCATCGCTGAACCTACTGAGGACGATATCAAGTGCCAAGCGCCGAAACCTATACTGCTGGCTACTGGAAGGGTAAGATTGTGACGAAGGTGAAATGGTAAAGCTATGGTGCAAGTCAGTGACTCTCATTTCATAGAGATTATGGCAAGGACAGGCCCATCCCTATCTTATATCTCCTTACATTAAAATGTTGCTAAATTTTACGGATATTAAGGTTAGACATTTTTTTATTGACTATCAACTCTTCTACCTATACTTTGTGGTGTAAGCGTAAGCATATGATGTAAATAGAGTGCTTTTAAAATCGGTGAATTTTGAATCTAAAAAAAAACTGATATGATTTTAATATACAGGTTATATCAAGACCGCGACCGAAAACGAAGCCAGGTGGTAGTTTTAGCGGTTACAGACACAATGCAACTAAACATTTTGCAAAAACAGCGACGGATTTTTTTTTACAGTATTTTAAAAATCATCGTGTTGGGGGGGTAAATACCTAGTTTTTGCAAAAATGATAATTTATACACTTACGTACCATTGCGTGTATAAAAATGAAGCAGTGTACGTCATAATTTTAGAAAAACTATGTATTTATCACTCAAATAAGACGATAAGTAAAAAATTACAAAAAGAAATTTGACGATATTTTTTTGTGAAATTTTTACTTGTTTTGAGTTTGATATCACTAATACTATCATCACCTGGCTTTGTTTTCGGTCGCGGTCTTGATATACCCTGTATATGAAATGCCTTTGATATCCATCATTTTATGTCGTTAATCAGTGACTATTAATCCATGCGACTAATAGGTCGATATGAACATACGTATTTTTCTTCCAAGGCGAAATTCCCTTACGAATGGCAGCCGAAGGTAGTCTCCTGTTCAGTGGCTCGTATCGGCGGTTTGTTCCTGGCCGCCGTGCCTGGAGAGTTCACCACCATGTCAGGTCGCAGGCTGAGGAGCATCATCAAGAAGACCGCTCCCGAGGCCAGGAAGGTGGTGCTGGCTGGACTCTCCAACATATACTCCGATTATATCGCTACTCCTGAGGAGTACCAGGTATTGAATTGTTGATGTTTTTTATAGTGTATTCATTTTATAATTTCAAGCCCCAATTTGCAAACTTAATACGCGAGTATTTAAGTACTTGTGGGACTTTTATTGAAAATATTTTTATTTTTTTTAAATTTTTCTCCTATTTTTTGTAACTTGTAACTATTTTATTACTTCCATGCCGATAACTATCGTGCATTAAAATATTCTCTCCATTTAACCGTAAACCTATTTGTTCTCTGCAGGCCCAGAGGTATGAAGCGGCGTCAACAATATTCGGTCCTTACACCTTGGACATTTATCTCAACAAATACGTGGAGCTGACTGAAGCTTTGATATCGGTGAGCAATATTCCCAACCGTCATAGTGTTTACGATATTCGACTTTAAATTTTAATTAGCCTGATAGTATTAACAATTATTTTATTGGGCAGCTCTAGCAATGCAAGAATGAAAGTTGTTTCTTATCTCCAAAGTAAAAGAGAGAGTTGGTAGTAAGAAACTCGTGGTTTACACGAATTCTGAGTAAATAAATAAAAATTAATCAATGATTTCCAAGAATGATTAGTACTCAACACCTTTTTAACATCTGCATCACATTCCGTCATTATTTTCAACTCCAACTCCACTTAATCAGCTACATTTTATTTTCCAGGGACGAACACCCGAGTCAGGGCCCGAGCCCCCCGACCTGAGCACGCAGCTGATCACGCTGGTCCCGCCAGTGCTGTGGGACTCCGCCCCCTGGGGCAAGGAGTTCGGAGACTGTCTGAAGCAGCCGCAGAGACAGTATAGTTATGGAGACGTCGTCACTGCTACATTTGTGAGTTTACTGTTTTTTTGTACAGGTGAAAGTCGGCCCATGTTCTTTTTCCTACTAGTTTTTGTCAGGTTAGTATAAAAATTGTCCTTAAAACAATGCTTGGAGTCCGTAGGACCGAAAATTATATTATTTCCTACTCCTGTTAACCCGAGGCATAAAAGCGTGGAAGGTTGAAACTATTTGTCAGCCTAAGATCTCCTTCCTTCTAGGTTTTTCCCAGTGGTACTAAAAATTGGTCAAAAACAACATTCCGAATTTGTGTGACCGAATATTCAGTTTTTTTTGTCTCCTGTCTGCCCAATATACGTGAGTAGGCAGTGGTGCCGGTAGTGTCAAATATATTTTGCTAAGATAGCTCCCGTCGCTAAACGTTATACAGGTTGTCCTTAAATCTAGGCTTGACAGATAAGCTGTGTCTGCTACCATAATCTCAACCACGAGAAGCTCACTTCTGAACATAAGCCTCCAAGGAATTTCACACCGACTTATAGCTCCACCTTGTACCCAGCGACATTCTGGCACCATACACCTTACTAGTCACATACTGACAGTCGGTATTCCTTGCAGGTGTCAGGTCACCCTCGCAACAGCATCAGGCATGGCAGATGGTACGCTACCGTGGAGAGACTTGAATCCGAAGAAGATGACGCCTGGACCATAGTCGCTACTGATGCTGATTGGGAGACCAAGTATGTACCAAAATATCTAGAAAATGCTGTACACAGGGTAGATGTATAGGTTGATCTTTATCAATTTATCACATATTTTGATGTAAGTAAAACAAGATAGTCGTCAATAGCCTCACTGTGAATTCAATGCGTGTAGCTGAAAGTTAAAATGAATCAAGAAATTTATTTTGTATTGAAAAAGCGTAAATAGAGTTCGGTTAATTTATTTATAATTTCGCGACAAAATTATCACAGTTAACTCAATAGTATGATTATTAATAATTATTACAATTTTGTTACAGGGGAAAACCTCCCCATTCTAAGGGGGGGAAATATAAAAAAAAATATGTAAAGAAAACTACCTTCTTTGTCCACAACTTCCAGGTACATCTGGCACAGAGACTCGAAGTTCCTAGGCACGAGCCACGCTGAGATCGAGTGGGAGATCCCCGTGGGAACGCCCGTGGGCACGTACAGGATACACCACTACGGCAACTACAAGTACGTGCTGGGCGGGATATACCCCTACCACGGGTTCACCGACTCGTTCGAGGTGACGTAGTATATGTAGTTAACTACTGTAGTTTTACAATGGTAGAACAATTGTACGGTGACGCATAACTTGACCGATGTGAAGTTTATGCGTATTGTCAGTGAGCACTTCACTTCCATGTCAACTTCACAGCGGATGGTTGGTTTCGATTACGATATTGTGTAAAAAGTAGTTTTAAGTTAATTGTATAGTCAACGGTAGTTTAGCCTTTGAAACTGTTGTAGATTTTGTAGATGATTTGAACTTTGATGTAACAATTTCAGTGGCTGGTTTAAGAACATATTATAGCCTTTTAATGGTTAAATTAAACTAAGTCTTTTTATTAATTTATGTATCACACATTGAACAAGTACACTGCAATTTATTTACATATCATAATATACGTAGAAATTATTCTAATAATCATAATGCTATTACAAAATAAAATTACGTGTCCCCTACTACGAGTACACGCTTGTGTATTTGAATGCAGTATACGTAGTTAATTTTACTATAGGTAAACTTTTAGCTACAGTATCAATTAATTGTGTAAGTACACTGTGCTATTTCTTAACTAGTCGTTTAGTTATAAATATTTATTGTAAATGCCTCGCTTATTCGTGATTTTCTATCTTGTGCCTCAAGCATAAGTTTCAAGCAAACTTATATTTTCATACAAATCAGACCTAAAACAGATATATAAAAAATGGGTGCATTTGTTTTTTGTTGGTACGAAAAAGTACTGTAAATGCAGTACAGTGATTATCAGAAAGATAAAGTTATCACTTGTCGGTGGACTCTATTATGGGCTATTAAACAGCCTTCGTGGCGCAGTTCGTTAGGCGCCGACTGTGATACGAAGGGCCGCGAGTTCGATCCCCGCACCGAAACAAATATTTCAATAATCAAACCTCATGCCTTTTTTTTTCAAAACTAGTAAGTAGTCTTGGTTTAAAACTCTGCCTCTAACGGCCTTATTCATAGACAAGTTTTAAACCTATTTTAATTATCGAATGTTTTGTCTTCTTCGCCTCAAACTGAATTCAAAAGTCGGTCGAAAGGGACAAAATATTCGATAGCTAGAATAGGTTTTAAAACTGTCTTTGAATAAGGCCGTAAGAGTATGGCTCACGTTTATCTAATTTCGTTCATGCTTGGGGCAATATAAGTAGTCAGTCTTTTAGACAATGGTAAAAGCCAAAGGATCTTTAAGTATTCTTCGTAAGGGAAAATTAATGTTTAGAGGCATGTGTAGTTGTAAGTTTTTAATTATTGTACAGGGTGTTTTATTATGTATAGACCACAATTACGGGCTGATACAGTACCAATAGCAAGTAGTAAACTATTTTTTTGTAATTAAAAAGATATTAATAAAGTAAAGATTTGATGTGGTTTGGTCCCTTATATGCAGTGGGCTGTCTGGGTAGGTACTACCGCTTTATCATTTCTGTCACCAAGCAGTAATGTTAATAATATTGAATGGTGTGGCTTAATGAAACAGCCTGTACATGTATAAATATTAATACTCCTATAAATAAAATGTACTCGTCACATGATCATTGCCATTAGCTATACGGTGTATTCAAGGTGTTAAATAAATATATTTGTTAACATTCTAAAACCTAAGATTAAGTGCCAGTGATTATATTAAAGAAAATCAAATATTGTGATTTTGTTTTTTATTTTTCTCCACATAATTTAATGCTACTCAAAGTTAGCCGAACTTAATCCCGTGGCAAGGTGTGTTAGAGGGCGTGATTATTATCCTAATTTTAGAAAATAATACTGTTTTAAAGATCTACTAAACAGTATTAAACCTAGTCCCGGCCAGTGTCTATTAGCCCGACCTGAGAATCGAACCCAAAATACGGATACAGCTAAAGCAGACGACTCAGGAATTAAATATTATTAATCAATTACAATTGTACCTTAACCCTCGGTAATACTGATAAAATGATTAAAAATCCTTTAGTGAACAGCAATTAATGATAAACGCTAACAATATCGTTTATGCGATAAGTATTATTAATTTTAATAGCCGTAGAAATATCTGTTTATCGTAGTAGCTTCTTGGCAGGACGGATTTACGGCTTAATTAATGTAAATGACATTCAAGAAATACCTATAATGTTTGCTGCCTCATCGGTCTCCATGCAGCATAGTTTATACCCAGTCTACAAGTTGTGAATCTAGAGGACTACCGTTTGATTTTCAGGCCAAGCACTTCACTTTGTGTTACATATATTGACTTGGCGAATATCATAAGAGGTCTCTGGCACTACGGCAAACACTGACTGCTGTAAGGGCCTTTAAGGCCGCTAGGCATTCTGCAGGGTGATTAGAGTAAACCTAAAAGGGACGGAACGGGTACCTGTAGCTGTTAGAACATTAAATTTCAAAAATCGCTTCGAAACGTGTATCCGTTAAGAAGCATGGATAAATATACTTTTTAGCCGCTGCGCCAACTCGTCACTCAATATTGCCATACAATTAAATCTAAAGGAGTTGTAATGTTTATGATTATATTTGTATCGAAATAATTGGCCACTCTGCGTACGCATGGTTCTTTAATGCTCAATATTTTTATTACTTTTTCGGATAACGTGCAAACACCTTATATCACGTAAAAGTAAGAGATAACCACTGTCCACTGGGCACTGCCTGTAAACATGTACGTCACATGGATCGTAGATTGTGCCTGCTTTTACAAATAGTAGGGGAAAACGGAGGTAGGAAGAGATATTGAACATGAAAGAAACATAGCAGCAAAGCTGTCGCTTAACATTAACTTTCTGTTTAACATTGGTACCACCTCGGTAACATTCCTACTGTAGTTCAGAGTATCTATGTTTCTCTGTGTGTCGGACTATATAAGTCCCACTGCAGGGCACGAGCCTCCTCTACAATCGAGAGTACGATTCAGAGGAGTTATGTCATATAGTCCACCACGTTGACCTAGTGCGGGTTGGCGGACTTTACATACCATAGAAATTATTAAAATTCGCTATGGTATGCCAGTTTCCTCACGATGTTTTCCTTCATCGTTGTAGTGCGTGGTGATTGACTATCAATACACACATGACTCCGAAAAGTTAGAGGTGTGCCCTGGGATTTGAACCCGCGACCAATACGTTGGCAGTCGCGTCCGGTTCGATAACCAACAGGCCACCACGCACTTCATCTTCATTCATGTGTCTATACAAGTTTTTATTAAATTTCTTCAATTTACCTCCACGACACAACACAATTTATGGGATTCGCTGTGAGCCACTTAGGCCGAACGACGAGGGCGGCTGCAGCTGCTGCTGAAGTAGCTGCTGAGTCGAAGCGAGCAAAATATGCTCCACTTTTAAGAGACTACTTTTTTGTTCCTTTTGCCGTTGAGGTGACTGGCTGTTGGGGATCTGAAGCCAAAATATTAGTTAAAGATATTGGCCGTCGTCTTAGAGATCTGGGTAGGGACTATCGCTCTGGGTGGTTCCTTACGCAAAGGATAGCTATCGCCACCCAAAGAGGAAATGCCTCCTGTATTTTGGGCTCGTTTGCTCCAGGAATTATGACGGGCGGTTTGTTTGATAAAGGGGGATCTGATAAATAAAATATTGGAATATTTATTAGAAATTGTATTAGAGACTGTATAAAGATTGTATTGTATAAGTATGTATAATTACCGATTTATGGGATTTGTAATTTTTGTTCAAAGATTTCCTTATATTGCTTATATTTTTCGGTCCAATCTAGGATCCTATACACATACCATGCGAAGATAATTAGCGCCGATAAATGGATTATCACTTATCGGTTTCATGTGATGGATGTGTATAATCTTAATATCTTTTATTTTTATTCAGTTTACGCTGCACCGTTCGGTGCTGGCCGCTAGTTTTGTGTGGAATGAAAAAAAAATAACGTAAGTAATTGTTTTAATTTGTTTTTCTATTATAAGTGGAAGTTAGTGGGATGCACAATTCATTTTTATATTTTTTTCATCAATAAAATTTTATCTGTTTTCAGTCATTGAAATATTAAGTGTTATCGAACAATCATTAAGGAAAACTATTAACTCTATCGTTGATTCGTGATGATCTACCCAGGCAAGGGCGGATCCAGCTTTCAAGTCAGGGGGGGGGGGTCATATAGTTCTAGTCAGAACGCTGGGTCCGCCCTTGTACCCAGGTAGATCAAAGTGATGGTAGGGTTAGTCAAAGTGCTGGACTAAGACCTAACCGCTTCTCAATAGTAAGGAAGGTCCGAATTAAATTTTAAGTTTTTTTTTTCACTTTCATGGTTTAATATCGTTCATTACTTTATATCCTATTCAATTCTTAACCAATGTGGTGTACAACTAAAAGTTATTGATGCAAAGGACCACTTTATTAAAATGCTCGAAGGGCCACGTGTTGGTCGGCTGAGGTGTCCTTCCCAATTACACAAAATGATAACAATGCTTGATTGTGATCAAAATACTATATAACTATTATATCAATGAAAGGATAATTAATAAATACATCCAACTGTCAAACACATATTTATGACTCCACACTAAAATGCTAGTCGTTCTTCATAGATTTTTTTCTATTAAGAAAATTTGAGACACATTATGGTCTAACAACCTTCAGCTTGGCATGAATAAATCGTGATATACACCTATAATTGGCTTTTTTAAGAGATAGAACCCGCGTTCTCTCATTTCGTAGCCGATGCCTAACTAATTTTGCCATAGGTGCTGTGCAACTTTGTAGAGAAAAGCAAAAGATAAGCAAAGATTTTATTAACAAAGATCAGATATAAAAACAATTTTTACAACCAGGATATTGACCTAAAGTAAGGTGCCCTTTTTATCAAGGAACAGTAAAATTATCATGATTATCTTCTATACAGGTATGGGATATAGGTATTCATGGTGTAATTCTAAAGCACTTTTACAAGGCACTATATTGCCCTGTCTACTCGACGACCAGTAAACTCGTAATTATTCGAAATTACTTTAGTATTAATAATTGTTAAATGATCACTATCATCATCACTAGAGACCGGATTATATTATGCATATTTGCATATGGAATTGCATATTTTTCAGTGATCACGCATATTTGCATGCATATTTTTATGTTGCATATAATCCGGTCCCTAATCATCAAAATAATACTGATCACAAAATTTCTAAGACTTTACATACCACACCCAAACCTTGCCAGATTTCTAACCCTTTAACTTCTATTTCCAGGCACCATGACAGTCTCATTAACAGGCAAAACAGTGATCACAGTGGTGGTACTGGGGGTGGTAGCGGGTATGAGTGCCACCATCGCTCTCATAGTGATGGATGGTAACGCCACTGTGGAAGAGACGCCAGTCGTCAGTCCAACTGCGGCGCCGGACAGTGAGTTTCCGTATCACGTCGGAGTGGGTATTGCTGATATGACTGGGCCGTGTGTGGAGATTACTTTTGTAAGTAGATTTATTGTTGACCATATCAAATCCCTAAGTTACAATAGGCACGATTATAGTAATGGAAGTTGTACGACTTATGGTGGTCGTAATAATTTCGCTGAGGAAATTCTTATATTACTTACTCCTCAATCCTTATTGATGATATATTGTAATTTAAAATTCATTGTTATTTGGTACCTGAAAGGTACTATTTTTAGAAGCTTTAATTTGACTTGTTATGTTTTTTAGTGTGTTTAGGTTATTGCTCTTTTGTTTGCAGATGGGTTACGCCGAACTAAGTCAGTCCGGGGAAGGTCTTCATACGAGGCAGTTTGCAAGGTCGTTTATTTTCGTAAAGGGAGATAAAAGAGTAGTGTTGGTCACTGCTGAGGTACAGGCAGTTGGCATTGCTGTTAGGAGAGAGGTGAGATATTGAATGTAGTGGGTCATATATGTTCTTCCACACTTTATCCCACATATCACTGATTTTTGGCTCAGGTCCACAAGGTATATCCTATAGGGCCGTCTAATTGTTATTAATTTTGGCATTCAGAGTTGTAGAAACTCGCTGAATGCGGACTGTTTTCAACTGATCGCTCTTTGAGGGCCCTCGGTTTATCATTGGAGTACGTACGTCTGAAAATTATGATATTGTACATTAACTTTGCGGGGTTTCATGGGGTAAAACTAACTAGTTAATGTATTAGGGTTTCTTTATATTGGTTTTACGTTTGTTAAGAAATAAATTTCATCTTTATCTAGCACATCAGGAAATCACTATAAATCCTTTTGACCTATCTATATAACAAAATTTTACAAACATCGAACACCTCCAGGTGGTCCGCAACCTCCAAACTCTGTACGGCGACATGTACTCGCTCCGCAACGTGATCATCACGGGAACTCACACACACAGCGCGCCTGGAGGTCACCTGGTAGACTTCCTGCTGGACGTCAGCATCCTCGGCTTCTCCCGGGAGACTTATGACGCTTATGTGGCTGGTATCACCAGGGTGAGTGCTCATTTCAGTAATTATGTAGGGGCTGGTGTATTTGTGGTCAAATTAATCTTTCTTAATATTGAGATTATTTCCCGCACAAGTTTTTTATTGCAAACGTTTAGCAAACAACTTAATCTGGAGGTAAGTGATTACTGTTCGTGAACATTTATAGCTCGTGGATTAAAAAGAAACAGAATAAGATAGTAAAAAAGATAAGAGGAGGAAAGGAGCATTAGGTTTCCGGGAACCCAATTCACCGTACGAACCACGACATTAAGGCGATTGCTGCACGTAGGTTTTATTAAGTTTACAAAGGTAAACAATGCACTTTTTGACTGGCGTTAATGGTTAAAGTGGTGCTCAACAATTTAAATACACAATAATAATAGATCATTCTTTGTATTGTAGAGTATAGTGCGAGCTCACGAGAACATGGCACCGTCACGCTTGTACTTTAGCCAAACTAAGGTCGCCAACGCACATAGGAACAGATCTCCGTTCTCTTACGAAAACAACCCTGAGGAGGAAAGGGCGAAGTAAGTTTAAGAAGACAATCATACGGAACAATAATAATTTATAGAAACCTCAGATACTAGTCATGTAGACCTACATATCAAAACATTTTAAATGTCATATGATATATTTTTATCTAAGAATTCTTCCAGCATCATGCTATCTACATAATTTAAAGCAAACTATTCACTGGTCAAACATGACCACTGCGAACACCCCAACATTTGTGAGTAATTGGTTAATTACGCCTCACTCTTAGGCATTGCTTTTAGTTTTTCCTTATTTCGTTTCCTTCTTAAATGCAGATATTTTGTAGCGAATCCCATTGGACTAGATCTCATGTACTCATTCAAGTTATACAGCTAGTCCAACCACTGCCATAATTGTTCCTATGTTCCAACACATCTCAACCCCTGGTCTCCTTCTAGATACGACTCCAACGTGGACGACGTCCTCACTCAGATCAAGATAGTGAAGGCAAACGGGCAGCTGCATGGTGTCATGAACTGGTTCGCAGTACATACTACTAGCATGAACATGACTAATCTGCTGGTCTCGTCTGATAACCTGGGCTACTCCGCGCTCAGGATGGAGGCTGACCTTAACCCTGGTAGCTTGACTGGAAAGGTGGGTGTCGTTTTGGTACCAACTAATGTTATGGGTAGTAATAGGCCAGCTTTATTGTGTAGGTTAGATAAAGGTGAAGGTTTCTGGACGATCGGTTAAAAAATGACACGTGCCCGACCGCACAATAAAGAGGTAAACTTGGATACCATTAAATACTCATAAAGACACTAAGATTGTCTCTTAGTGTCTCAAATTGAAATATTGATGATGGTGAAATCAAAAGACAAACCAGGCCATAAAATTTCATAGTTAAACAGTTTAGCTGACGTACCTACATGAAGAATAGTAACACGTGGAAGAAGTATAGAAAGAATCAGTTTCAATTTTCGTACCACATTTCGTTGTCAGGGTGCTATAGTAGCCGGGTTCTTCTCGTCGTCCCTGGGCGACGTGTCCCCCAACACGCGCGGCGCTCGCTGCGAGTTCAGCGGGCGGGAGTGCGACAACCAGTTCCTGCTGTGCCGCGCGCACGAACGATGCTTCGCGCAAGGACCTGGAGAGGATATGTTCGACAGCGCCAGGATCATTGGACAAGCTGTGTACGAGGGGGCTATGGTGAGTACTTTGAGAACACTAGAAAAAAGCAAGGTAGGACTTTCCAGCTAGGTTTTTTATCCTGGTTGTGCGAAATGACCATAATAACTCAATGCTGAACACGGGACTCTACAAGAGAAAGTTTGATTGAGATGTTAGGCCATAATCCACCACGTTGGCCTAGTGCGGATTGGCACTTCGATAATAGTAGCTGAGTTTTTTTCCTCCGCCCCGGGCTTACTTCGCTTTGCATTGCTGAAAGACCAAGAGCTGACAGACCAGCACCAGGATTATTAGACAAGTGTATGAGAGCGCTATGGTGAGGCCATTGACCAATAGGTGTTTTCACAATTACCCAAGATTGTAGGAAGAAACCTATATTCCGGGGTACTTATTTAGTGTGAAAAAATAGTTATGTCAAAATTGTTGGAAGACAGGAGGTAAGTTTCTGTTATCCTTATTTGGACGGCATTTGCTCGGGTAAACCTTTTATTTAAATAATAGTTGAGGAGTGTTACGTAGTCACTAGTTAGTATCACTAAACAACATACCATTTCATGACTTATCGAGCATATGTTAAATCAACAACGAATGATAACCGATCAAAATTTTAATTTTATCAAATAACATCGTATTTGCTAAGATTATTTGATAATTATAAAAACATTATCTCAATAAAATAATTTTGAACTGTGATAAGGGCTTAAGAATGGTATTAGAAATATATTAGGAAGTATCACATCCCTTTCTTAAATATAAAATAAATAGGCGTTAGTAAGCTCCAGGTTCATCTAATGAAATCGTACTTGCTTTGGTCAATGAGGGACATCAACTATTAAAAATTATATTGCAAAATCCGAAAATGCATTATGCACCTTGTGAGAGGTTTATTGACACCAATGAACTGATTAGTTCAATATCGCATATTATTTACTGAAATAGTCTTTCATAAGGTCTTTTCATAGTTTTAACACATTTTCAGAACATGTGATAGCTGCAAACAAAACCGAACAGGAAACGTCATAAACTTTAGCTGCCGTTTTTTTCTTCCTATTTTTCTCCCACGGCGCCATTTTAAGCTTAATAGTGTGTGAATAGGTCCGTAACTGAAACTAATACATTGTCTCCAGGAAGCACTGAACAGTCCAGGGGAGGAATTGCTCGGGGAGTTAGCAGTGATCCATCAGTTCGTAGACATGCCCAACGAAATAGTAGCCAAGTACAACCCTCTAAACAACACCTTTGATGTGGTAAGTACACAGTTACTTTGTATATAGAAGTTTTACTAGATTTTCTTTTGATGTTATGAGCTCATGAACATTAAAAAGTCCGCCATTTACCAGAGACTCGATCACAGATGTAGTATATCACATCTATAGATTCAACAATAGGGGAAACGGCTTACTCGATGGTAACTGTGGGGTTGCTTGGGCAGGTATCACCGATTTGTGTTTTTCTACCATCAAGCAGCTGTTTATAAACACTGCAATTATGCTCCGATTTGGAAGAAATTATAGTACCCGATTACAGGCATTAAGGAACCTTACATCTAATATCCAGCGGTGACAGGGGCTCAATAATACATTCTGAGTATTGTTGGTCTTATTTATATGTAGTCTTATTTATTTATATGTCTGACCTACAATACTCGAATAATTTTAGTAATATCGCTAGTCTTGTAGGATGGAGAAGACCAAGAGATTGCTATAGGGTCAATATCAAATTGCCTTTTAATTTTCAGGAGCAACCAGTAGGAGGATGTGTGCCTGCTATGGGATACAGTTTCGCTTCTGGTACTATCGACGGAGCCAATACTTTGAATATTACTCAGGTTATTAATAATTTAAATGATTACAACAAACGAAGATAAAGAATCCACTATTCCTCAAAAGTTTTACAAATGTGTTTTCAAATGGTAATGACCGGCACCAATTGTTCTTTTCATTATGCATATACAAAAATGTTCTTCAATAAATAATACTATTAAAACTTCGTCAAATCAATTACAATAATGAGATATAACAGTTGTTACAACTTAGTAGGGCATAGCAGGATATAGGCATTCATCAGTTGTCTTAACTGCCAGATTGTTATTCTATATTTTTTCTATACCTATCTTGTACTTTTTTGAAATATTTATAAAATTGAAAATAAAGGATAATGAAATAAACAGCCAGTAATATCCTCCAGGGCACGTTACAAGGCAACCCACTACTGGACTTGGTGGGTGGGGTGGTGGCGCGCCCCACTGAAGAGGACGTGGCGTGCCACGCGCCCAAACCTATTCTACTGGCCACTGGCAGGGTGAGTACCTTCACATTTACATACTTACATCTAATCACGCCTTTTACCCTGAAGGGGTAGGCATTGCTATAACGACACCCTATCGTGGGACGGAACACACAAGGTGAAATGTGTGTGCTCTTTACATAGCGTTTATCTAATAGAGTAAGAGACCCAGATTTCCTTCTGTTACATATCTGCCAAACTCACCATGATCAAAATTTTATAGTTGGTGATCGAGTTACGCCTATGTTAGAGGCATGGGAAAAAAACAGTTTTATAAAATTATTTAAATTTAGTATTCGTGACCTCTTAGACCAGTAGGTGTTAGACATCTAGTCTATGGTGTGTCAGTAATGTGCATTGCAGAGGAAGCCCTATAGTGGGACGTTCTTAGGCTGGACTATCACTAACCTACGTTAATTGTATACTATTTCCCTTTACAGGCCGACTTCCCCATACCCTGGCACCCTCGAAACATCTCCGCATCCCTGGCGCTGATCGGAGGGGTGGCTATCGTTGGGGTGGCTGGCGAGCCCACCACCATGGCGGGGCGGCGCATGCAGAGGGTAGTGGGGGCGGAAATGGAGCGCCGAGGCCTGAAGCCCAGGGTAATTGTGTCGGGGTTGACGAACGAATATATACATTATGTGTCTACTTTTGAGGAGTATCAGGTGAGGAAAATGAAGTCAACAGTCACACATTAATATAAAAAATAAAAAATACTTTCGTTTCATAGCACTCTAAATGAAAGAAAGTGTTTTAAATCACATGTTATACAAATAAATTTTCTCGGTGCGAGGATTGATCACATGGCTTTTTATTACACATTATAAACCGCTTTGTATGATGTAATTGACTAAAACCGCTTTTAGGAATTAGGCTAAAAGTATAAAGAAACTGACGTCATAGCTTTGTAATCATCTCAAATTACCTGCTGTGCGAGAACTCATTATACTAATAACAATTTTAAATTATGCAGCGAATATTTAAACATCGGAGCGTAAAATATTTGTGTTAGAAATATTTTATAACGCTAGAATTCAAATTATTTATGGATATAAATAATAATATCTAAAGTAATTTAACGCCTTAGTGGCGTAGTTGTAACACGGTACGACTAAAAATCTGAGGTCTCGGGTTTGAATCCCGGGTCGGGCAAAGTGATATTGGGTTTTTCTATTCATTATCAGCTCGGAGTCAGGAATTTGTGCCCGATATAGCGATAGGCTCGCCCCCTATCACATCGTGGGACGGAACATACAAGGCGAAAAGTGGGTGTCCTGGTGGTGCCCCTGCCTACCCCTTCTGGGATAAAGGCGTGAGTTTATGTATGTATTTATGTCATTTCATTGACCAATACTGTTAAGTTTTATACACTATTGATGCTTCACACTGCGCTCAGAATAAAGCCCAAGGGTTTAGCAAAAAAACGTTAGGTTATTCTTTAAAATATTCCCGATCGTCAATCTTTTCATCATCAATTGTTAACACGCTTTTATTAGCTTCGTCTGTATGTATGTATGTAACGGAATTTCTGATATGAAGTCCATTTTCGAGCACTTCAAAACGTCGGATTGACTTGAAATTTACAAAGCGTGGGGTTCTTACAACAATTACTTAGCCCCAAGCACCCTAGATTTTTAACCATAAAATGAATGTTTTTCAGTCCATTTTCTAATTTTAAACACATTATAATATTTTTTAATTTTCTATTTGGGTCTTTTACTAAAGATGGTATTTAAGTTTGTTAAACTATTATATATTCTAGTCTCCACCTGACCTTCCTTCTATAATTTCAGATCCAAAGATACGAAGCCGCGTCTACGATCTTCGGTCCCCACACGCTGGACATTCTGCTCAACAAGTACCGCGAGTTTATCAACGTCGCCTTAGATGTAAGTAATGCTTATCTACTACATTTTCTCGTTCACTCAATTTCGACTGCATCGGTGGCGTACTGTAATTGTAAATATCTCGGGTTCGAATTCTGGGTCGGGCAGTGTGTTTGTGCCCGATATGGCGATAGGGTCGCATATCACATGGTAGGGCGGAAAATACAAGGTGAAACGTGGATGTCCTCTGCCTACCCTTTCTGGAAATTTTCATAAGTTATTTTCATACACAGAAAAACGTATTTAATATAGGGATATTAAAAAACTGTAATAATAAAAAGGTAATTAATATAATCAATTTAGTGCTAACAATATTGGGGCCAGTCATGTATGAGAATGTAAATTAGGAATTAAAACAAAAGATTTAAAAACATATTATTTTTCACATAAAATTGTACGGAAAGAAATAATAAAAACTAAAAAATTACACCTATTGTTCGCATTTTGAAATAATTCAAATATATTATTATCTAATATAGTAAAGAATATCTTTGAAACATATCCACAATTTCGACTCAATACCCAACATCCGATATGGTCTAGTGGCTAGGATACCTGGCTCTCACCCAGGAGGCTCGGGTTCGATTCCCGGTATCGGAAGACGTAGCCTCAGTTTTGTAACTTGTAACCGCGAATATTGTAATCTTTAAAATATTTGTCAAGCAAATAAGAAATATAGTTGTGTTAACAAAACCATAAAATGTTAGTAACTTTTATTATGGTTCGTTTTTTCAATCGTCAAAAAAGGAGAGTCGTTGAATTAAAAAAAAAGTGACACGACGTTTAAACTTCACAAAACAAACTCTTCAGCTTTGTATAAAATTTAAACTTAAGCTTAAAATTTAAGCTTTTAAATACATTGTACACATTAATGATGGCTGATAACACCTTTATCGATAGAACAGAGTTTTTTTGTCAACCTGTATAAACTATAATAAACGAATGAATTGGAATTTAATACCACAATCGACCTGTTGGTAAACGGACCAGACGCGACTGCCAACATACTGACGGTGTTGACTTTTCGGAATCATGTGTGTATTGATAGTCAATCACCACGCACTATAATGGCGAAGGAAAACACTGTGGAAACCTGCAGGCTGCATGTCATGCGATTTCTAATAATTTCTATGGTATGTAAAAACCGCCAAACCGCACTAGACCAGCGTGGTAGACTATAGGGCCTAAACCCTCTCAATCGTAGTATTGATTGTAGGGGAGGCTCGTGCCCTGCAGTGGGATGTATACAGTGCATTACAGTACCCCATCCTAACAAGTTGGGTTCTTTCAAGAGACTACCGCATGCCCTATACAAGGGGTATTTGGTAAGCCTCCGTGGCGCAGTTGGTTAGACGCCGCTTGTGAAACGAGAGGCCGTGGGTTCGATCCCCACTCCGAGACAAATGTTTGTGAGAACCACAAGTATTTGTTTCGGGTCTGGGTGTTTGCGAGACCGAAAGTCTCTCGTAGTTCCTGATACCCACGACACAAGACTCGATTTTAGTGTGGGGTCAGGACTATGTATGTGACTGTTGGGTGTATTTATTATGATTTTTATTTTATTTCCCTTCTCACCCTTTTTCCTTCCCGCTCCCCTCCTGATTTGATGGGCTGGCAACACTTCTATGATCCAACAGTTGTGGATGTCCAGGGCAGTGATCACCTACCATCAGGTGACCTGTTTGCTCGTTTGCCGGATCTATTGTATAAAAGTTACACCACGGAGTCATAAAACATAAATCACCTTCAAAACAATCAAATCAAAATATTGTTAATTGAAATAGTCTTTTGGATCGTTAATTTCTGCTACCACCGCAGGAACATGTTGTAGCTGTGAAGAAGAAACGGCGCAACAAACTTCCTCAGCAACACGAACTGTCTTCTTTTATTGCTTTTCTTTTCTTTCTTTCTTTTTCTGCTTTCTTCATCTAAAAGAAAGCAACAGTAAGTAAAATTTGATTCCAGGGTGGTGACGTAAAGCCAGGTCCGACGCCAGAGAACAACATCTACCGCACGATATCCCTGATCCTGCCCGTGGTGGCCGACTCCTCAGGGATCGGCAGATCGTTCGGAGACGTTCTAGAACAACCCCCAACTATAGTCACCAGGGGACAGACTATATCTGCTACTTTTGTAAGTTATTCTTTTGTTTATAAAAAAATATGGTTTTGTGAGGGCATTTAATTTAATTAATTTTATCTTCTTCAATCAGGAGACTTAAGATTGGCTTTGAAATTCAGATAAACATAACCAGCTTTTTGCGTTATAAAATCTATAGGTAATTTTGTATTACACCAGTGAAGGATGAACCTAAAAACTGGAGGGATTTGGGAATGACCAAGAGCCTATAGAAACGCTTTTGTTACGAACTAAGATGTACGAATCGTAATCTACGAATGTAGCAGATTAAAGTTGCCTTTACAATGTGTGTAGACGAACATTTTGTATTTTACTAAGACACTTTATCATCATTACCATCCTTGACCTCTGGATGTCCACGAAGGTATTAATTTATTCACATCCAAATAAAGCGTCACAATTTTTACTTTACCAATCCAAACTAGTGATTATGTATATTAGGATCCAAGTCACGGCAATTAAGTACAAAAACTCTCGATAGTTAAATAGTCACTACCGTCAATCTTATTTACTAGGTGGGAGCGAATCCCCGCAATGATCTGAAGCAAGAGGAGAATCACGCGGCAGTAGAGAGGCTGGAGGTTGGCCGCTGGGCGGTGATTGCCAACGACGCTGACTGGAACACCAAGTTAGTAATACGTAGAGTAAACTAGATATGTTACCTGCATTATCTAGAGCCGAAACATTTGACTATAATACCATTAAAGTGCTATAACAGTCATTTGTGGACATAAGTGCCCCAAAATCGCACTAATATTATTTTAATATTATTTTTTCTTATTATTTTATTTATTGATTTAAAACACTTAATATAAGTATTATTATTTCTTATCAGTCTAGCAATTAGTACACTATTGACTGCCCTCTCTTTTATCCTTCTGTTATTTCCATCCCAAGGTAGTCGGTAAGAGATTGCTTCGAGCGATACGACCGCCTTTTGTACTCCTATCTAATTTAATGTTGTTGTTTTTTATTTCTTTGTTAAGTTTATATAGTGTACAATAAAGGATATAATCAATCAATTGATAGTCAATCACCACGCACTTTAACGGTGAAGGAAAACATCGTGAGGAAACCTGCATACCGTAGCGATTTTAAAGAATTTCTACGGTATGTAAGTCCGCCAACCCGCACTAGGCCAGCGTGGTGGACTGTATGGCCTAACCACTCTCAATCGATTCTCTCGATTGTAGAGTAGGCCCGTGCCCTGCAGTGGGACGTATATGGGCTGATATAGATAGATAGATAGAAAGGATATAAATAAAATATAAATAAATAATTGGTTGACCGTCATCTACTCATTCTTTCTGGTCAGAATATTTCTCTACTTAATAAAAATAATCTAAGCTTTACGACCAGTAACCTTCACTTTACTATGGTTTGGTAGACTTACCGTGGAGCCTGTGACTGTTGAGTATATTATTTATTACTTTTCACAGGTTCATCTGGATCCGAAATTCCACCGTAACAGGCACAAGCTCCGTAAGGTTCGAGTGGACGATCCCTCAGGACGCGATGTCCGGGTCCTACCGGCTCGTGTACCACGGAGCCGCGCGCTCACTGCTCGGGGCCGTCAGGTCCTTCCAAGGAACCACCGACGCCTTCACGCTACGAGATATACACAACTAGCGCGGATACTGTGTTTTATTTACCTTCGTGTCCTGTGACATCTTCAATATCATGATCACCAATAAGCGCACCATTATTGCCGCCATTACCACCAGTACCACCATCGTCACCAGTTTCGTCATTATCATCAATAACATCAGCGTGAATGATATTTCTATCATCAGAGTTTTGACGTCTGATCTCCATTCCTGTCACAAGGTACGCAGACCACTTCGATTTTACGTAATTACATATGGCATTGATAGGTATAGTGCCATGTAGAAATAGTATAAGATATTTTTGTCTCGGGACTTCATTTAAATTGTGTACCATGGAGCCACGCGTTCCCTACTCGGCGCCGTCAGACAGTTCCAAAGATCCACCGACGCCTTCACGCTCCGAGATATACACAACTAGCTTAGAAACTGTGTTTTATGTATATTCAGCTCCTGTTACGTCATCTACATCATCATTCATCATTGCCATTACCAGGATTTCATTTGATTCGTAAAATCTTAAGGCCTATTATGGTTTCACAGGTAGTATTCAGTGATACCGCTGTGGTTATGTTCATGGTTATCATAAATTTTGTAAATTAGGCCCAATTGCCGACTTTGACAATATCAATCCTAAACACTTGCAATCTCAAATATATGGCGATGACATTGTCAAAATTATAGTTATCGTCAGTGTTAGTTTGTGCAATTATCCTTGCATTGTGTATCAGCCCAAATACGTCGCACAGAGCACGGACCTTCAATCGAGAGTACGATTGAGAGGGGTTGGGCCTTGCATAATCATTATTATAAGCTGTATCATCACTATCATCACTATGATTATTGTCATTAAAATAATATTATCTTCCATCAAGATGTAGACTCCTGACATCTACTCCTGTTATTTTGCAGTCAGCTGAGCTCGATCTTCCGCTCGTATAAAGTAGCATAGCCCGTAACTTGGAATGCTACTTAGTTTCACCTACGTCACGAATAATACACGAGTATTCTTTGTTTATATTCGATCCCCAACAATTTCTAATCTTCCCTCCAATATTCTACCTCTTAGAGCTAACAACGCACCTAAGACTATAGGCGGTCATGATTAATACAAATATTTGCCTGGATATAATAATATATCCTTATGTTTATGTATGAAGAATTTATGTATAGCCACGCTCCCACACTACATGAACAAATTATTGAAAAAATAAAATTAGAATAATAATAGTTTAGTATTCAAGTAGCTTGAAAAAAGTTCAAAGAATACAAACGCAACAAAATATAATTGTTATAAAACACGTGCCGTTATTATGGTTTCTTCAATTACGATTAGTGCTTTTAAAAATAGTCCCATTACACTCAATATATTCTGTACGGTCTGTGCGTGAGAATAGTATCATTTTTTTTAGGCTACAAGCTATTTTATTCTTTATATGTGTCGTCTTAGAGTTGTTTTTAGCGTATTTTTTTAAAAGACCTTGTAGCACTGAGGAGTTAAATTTAGTGTAGTTGTTATATACATCATTTGCTTTGCTTTTCAATGGATGGTAGACTGTAGGACAGTAATTGTAAAACTTTTTGTCAGTGTTTTGTATATTGTATAAAAAATATTTTGTGTTAACCCTACATGTTGTGATAGAGTCGTTTAGTATATGAGTTTGCTAGAGAACTTATTGCTGGCGGAAGGATTCGGCCGGAAAGCCACCGACGATTGAAAATCTGTTCCTAGTGAGACAAGCAAGTATTATAACATGACACTTATTATGTCCTGTCATTGATCTTAATTGCTATAATCATAATTAAATTAATGGATATGTATAACCTGTCGGAAATATCTGCACCTAGCTGGAATACATATTCACTATGTTCTTTACACTAAAAACATTGAGATGGATGCGAAATATATTTTTGGTATCAATATTTTTCCTATTTTAATATAGTTTTTTTAACCTTATATTTTGAATTTGCCGACCTTATGTTCCAAGGACGTCAATTAGCCAGGTGCACAGATTTCATATAAAATATGTCACTTTTCGCATTCAGTTTGTGTACGTCTGGTTTAAAAAACTGCGTGGTAGCCTGTTGGTTACGAACCAGATGCGGCTGCCTACATGATCATGATCACGGCCTGCTGAGTAGGTACCACCGCCATGTCTATTTCTCCCGCGAAACAGCAGTGTAAATGCACCGTTGTGTTCCGGTTTGAAGGACATTGCAGCCAGAGCAACTACTGGACATAATGAGACTTAACATCTTATGTCTCAGGATGAAATGCCAAGAATTGCTTTATCATTCATGGTGTTATATATAAAAAAACACAACGTGGGGACGCTATGACGGTGAAGGAAAACATAGTGTGGAAACCTTAATACCATAGCAAATTGTAAGAATTTCTATGGTATGTACAGTCCGCCACCCTGCACTAGGCTACTGTGGTGGACGGTAGCTTAACCCCTCAGTGGAGATTCTTACCAAAAATATACGAAGTCGTGTGGTAATACACGTTGATATCAGTAAATAACAATTTTACGCTCTCAGTGTTATATTAGTAGGTTTGTTTTTGTATAAACCCCACTTAGGTTATAATAACATCTCATCAAAAGGACCTTTTGATTTTTGATTGCAGTAAAAAATAATTATATTACCATTATATGAGTCTCGGCTCATTCTTAATTATGTAATGTTTTCCTCGTGTTCATAAACAAAGTTTAAATTTCAAGTTTTAATAATATCTTACATCCATACATAAACTTAAGCCTTTTCCTCAGAAGAGGTAGGCAGAGGTAGCTGGTAGCAACCAAGACAACCACGGTGTGTTCCGTCCTATGATGTATTTCGAGACCGTTTATATTTTAGTTATTGAAGTACTTGAATTTGACGTTGATAATAATATTATATCTAAATCCAGTCTTATCATGTAATTTACCACCCTTGTAGATTACAATATAATTTATAAAAACAAATTGAGATATTGTACCGGAGATTTTTGTTGCAAACTGTTCGTTGTGTCGTTTCTGTAGTTAATGTAATGTCACCACAAGTAAAATATTTAGAAACACTGACGCGAACACACTGACAGATCATTGAGCAGTCGTTTGTTATTGCCGGACAAATTTTATGTATTTTTCTTGTTTACAACCCGATAAAGAGGTCATAAACTTTTAGATAAGTCATCTTACATAACAAGTAAATTTATTTTGCACCGTGCTGTGGCGATCGCCGCTTGTGTTATCTCAAAGTGTATTTGGTGATAAGGATTTTGGCGTTTAAGAAAAAAGATAGGTGAGTGATTTATTCTACCCTTGAAATTTTTCTACACAGCTCCTAGTGATAAAGTGATGTGCAGACTGCAGACAGATCAAAGTAGAGTGATAGACAATAACTCATAACTTTACCAGTCGCCTTTTAATACAATTATACCGGCAAGCCTCTATTGTCTATGTGATTAAGAGCTCACGGTATGCGCATACGCTCATAATCTATATAATATATATTGTGGTTTTGTGACCGATAAAATGGCCCACACATTATTGTTTCTTATTTAGAGACTGCGAGGGTAATTTCTATGAGAATCTTCGTTTTTGTTATTACAAGAAGACATCCTTGACAGTGTTTGCTCTGTTGTGTTTGCCTATTAACGTTGCATAGGTAGGATGACGTACAGAAAAAAAAACAATGAAAATAAAATAATGCGTTAGAAATCCACGGGGGGCAATCAAAAAGGGTTATATTCAAAAACCCTTTTTTTCTTCATTAACGGTTAAAACCTGCGTTTTCTTTTAAGCAATGTTTTATATATACATTTAAAAATTACTGTTGTTAAAATATGTTTTGTCAATTAGGTACTTTTTTCTATATAGATGTAGCAATGCTTCATCAAGCGTGTTGTCTTGATTTTTATAAGGCGCTTTTACAACGATACGAATTGCACTAATAACAAAGATTACGATAAAAATATTCAGAAGTTTTATATCCCATTTACATGGAGAAAGTTTTCTCGCCTGATTTTGAACGATAATCATCTGATATTATCGCATTCGATAATCGCTATAGGATTTTTTTATTGTAATGTTTAGAAGGCGAGAAATCATGAGGATTATGTTATACCAAACTCGCAATAACATTATCGCCTGTTGCAACTGTTTACACGGTTGAATATTCTCTGGAGATTATAGCTTGTGAGTTCACGATGCGATCACATAAATTTTTTCTCGCTCATTCGAATATCGTACAAATCAGTTTGAACCATCGATATCAATGTTAATAAGTCAATGTTTTGAACTGATTTCGGTGCGATATTTGCCATTCGATATCACTGATTGCTGTGCTACCGGTATCGAATTGACACAGAAATATTTATTAAAAAAATAAATGTTTTGATAACATTAACTTCATAGATCTTAAGAGAAGTTACAAATTTTTGTTTAATACCGAAAATGAAAATTATAAAAATCTATCTGGAAGAAATGTAGCTCGTTTTGCAATATCAAGAGATTTTGAAGATAATAAAAATTATATCCTTTTTAACCATTTCTATTATTTTTTTCTTTTAATTAATTACCAAATGAGAGGAACTACAATAGCCGAAACACCTACATACACTGCACTCATGTTAGAGACTGGTATGAAAACTCTAAATACGATACCCCTTTATGAGTTCGGATTACAATAAGGAGACAATTACAATTTATTGGCGAGGCGATTGTCGCCCGTTGGGAAGGTCGACAACGGCAAGTGTTTACACGATGCAATATTTTTATATATTTTTACGATAATCGTATCTTCGGGGCGAGGAACGCTCCCCGTGCATAATAAACACTCCTCTTGCCATTCATACTATAAAAAAAGAACAGCGAAAAAAGGAATGGAGTCACGAGCCGATTTTGATAAAAACCGAAACTGCATACTTGAAAGAAATGAATTTAACTAACAATTACCTCTTTCTGTTAATTTTCCGTTTGTCATTTGCATTACTTCCCCGGATGTGATCCTAATAATGGTTTTTTTTTTCAAAATCAATTTTTTTTTTCAGATTCCTCGCTAGGATAATAAATTTATCAAAAACCCAAGGAATGCAGTTTTGGTTTTCATCAAAATTGGGCTCGTGACTACTTTCAGTAGGTTTCGCTTTTCCTCATTATTTCGGATTTAAATCATTGATTTAAGACATCAATATAATTTAAAACAATACACCCATTTGAAAAAAATATCCTGTATATTGATATAACTGATAGCTGTGTATTTGTAGCTGCTGTGTTTTGACTGCCCCGGTGGCGTAGTTGTACTACGGTACGACTACAAAGCTGAGTTTTCGGGTTCGAATTCCGGGTCGGACAAAGTGATTTTGGTTTTTTCTATTCATTATTAGCCCGGAGTCAGGAATTTGTTCGCGATATGGCGATAGGCTCGCTCCCTATCACATCATGAGACGGAACACACAAGGCGAAATGTGGGTGTCCTGGTGGCGCCTCTGTCCACCCCTTGTGGGATAAAGGCGTAAGTTCATGTATGTATGTGTATTTGTTGACAAGTTATCTGTATGCAAGTCATGATGAGAGCAAGAATCTTGTATAAATGTGTCATATCATCGTGAGTAGTGGTTTATTGTTTACAGCACATTGACTTAAGGTAAAGGGTGGACTCATTTTCGCTGGTACCTATCTATCTATATCAGCCCATATACCTACGTCCCACTGCAGGGCACGGCCCTACTCTACAATCGAGAGAATCGATTGAGAGTGCTTAGGCCATATAGTCCACCACGCTGGCCTAGTGCGGGTTGGCGGACTTGTAAGTCCGGTACGGTATGTATACCGTAGATTTTTTTGAAATCGCTACGGTATGCAGGTTTCCTCACGATGTTTTCCTTCACCGTTAAAGTGCGTGGTGATTGACTATCAATACACACGTAACTCCGAGAAGTCAGAGGTGTGCCCTGGGATTTGAACCCGCGACCACCGTGAACATGTAGGCAGCCGCATCTGGTCCGTTACAAACAGGCCACCACGCACTTGGTACGCTGGTACCTATCTACCTGTATTTCTTGTAAAGTACGGTTGTTCTGATTTTTTTTTATTATATTACACCAGAACATGAGAAAATAAATAACAAATAACACCCAACAGTCGCATACATAGTCCTGACCCCACACTAAGATCAAGTCTTGTGTCGTGGGTATCAGGAACTACGAGAGACTTTTTGGTCTCACAAACACCCAGACCCGAAACAAATTCCTGTGGATCACACACATATTTGTATCGGTACGGGGATCGAACCCGTGGCCTCTCGTTTCACAGGCGGCGTCTAACCAACTGCGCCACAGAGGCTGTCGAAAATTATGATTGTTTCGTCAATAGGGCTAAATATCCCATGAATTTGTTTTTGTTTATTTGCAATATTGGAATACACATAATAAAACAACAAATTGTTGAAATCCATGTAATCCTATCCTATTATTATGGTTCCTATTTTGGATTCATCAGCTTATAGCTGGTTTATTTTAAGGAGGTGAAAGTACGAGTAACACCACACATTTTTGGCTTTATAAACGCTTTTGTCCCGCGATACTCTCGTCTCTGGTCTCCACTATACTACGAGCACAGATATTGATTTAGCTTTATAAAAATCTCACGATTATAGAGCACTTTTTAATTAATCATCTCGTGATTGCGTCAATAAAATATTGCCATAACTTTAACTATAAACATCAGTCGCGGAAATCCTCAATATTTGTTGTTTATTAGAAATTGTAAGAAAATACAAATACATATTATCTTAACTAGTTATATCTGGTTATAATAAATTATACACGCATATGTTTGTACAATACAAGCTCACTCACAATAAAACCGCGAGAGACATTGATGGTACCGGCATTCCAGTTTCAAGCTCGCGTCGCACAAGACGTACAATGTTCAATACACTGCTTATCATACTCGGAGTACTCCTAATATTGTATTATCTATCAACACGCAAATTTCACTACTGGAAGAGAAAGAATATTCCATACCCTGCCCCTAGCCCGCTTTTGGGCAACTACGCCGACCTCATTTTCGTGAGAAATACATTCGGCCATGTCGTTAAAGAAATATGTGACAAATATCCCGGCGTGCCAGTGGTAGGGGCATTTATTGGCACTGAACCTGTGCTCATACCCAAAGATCCTGAGATTATCAAAGCAATTCTCACGAAGGATTTCTATTACTTCAATGGGAGGGAACTCTCGGACTACACGCACATGGAAGCGGTGACCAACAGTTTGTTCTCAAGTTATGGCGACAAATGGAAAGTATTACGTCAGAACTTGACACCGCTGTTCTCATCAGCCAAGATGAAACTTATGTTCAACATGATCGCACAATGCTCGCGCTGCTTTGAAAACCAATTGGAGAAGGAATCTAAACTAGAATCAGTGGACGTCAAGAATTTGATGGACAGATTCACTATACAATGCATTGGCGCCTGTGTGTTCGGAGTTGATACGGACACGATCGGACACGGCGACGACAATCCTTTCAAGCAGGCTGGAGACGATGCTTTAAAGTCTACCAAGTGGTTGGCTTTTAAAAATGTAATACGAATGGTGTGGCCGTCAATATTTTACGGGCTCGGATTCAGGTTGGTGACAAACGAACTGGATTTATTAAACAGCATTATAATGGCGGTATTCAAGCAGCGAGACTATAAACCTACGAGTCGAAATGACTTCGTAGATCTGATCCTGAAGTGGAAAGAGAACAGTCACATCGAAGGTGATAAGTTACGTAGCGCAAGAAATGGTGAAGCGGGAAAAATAAGCATTAATGTTGATGATGATTTACTTCTCTCCCAATGCATGATATTCTTCAGTGCCGGTTTCGAAACATCAGCGACAACGCTCAATTTCACATTATACGAATTGGCAAAAAATGAAAGAGTAATGAAGAAAATTTGTGAAGAAATAGACGCTTACATGGTCCGACATAACAATAAGATAGCTTATGATTGTCTGTCTGAGTTGAACTACCTGGAAGCCTGTCTTGACGAGACACTACGTCTGTATCCTGTACTAGGAACTATTACGCGTGAGGTTATGGAGAACCACACTTTAGCGCCAGGACTTAATGTTGAAAAAGGACTTCGCGTTCACATTCCAGTTCTTCACATGCATTACAATCCGGAGTTTTTCCCTGAACCCCTGGAGTATCGTCCAGAAAGATTCTACGGAGATGAAAAACGTACGATTATACCTTATTCTTATATGCCCTTCGGAGAAGGAGCCAGGATTTGCATTGGTAAGTTCTAAGTAATTGTGTTTGACTGTATTTATTGTGTTCTATAGTCACAAATATACATATGAAATAAAATAGTTAGATCTTGTATGAACTTCAAAACTATGAGGGTTTTTCCGCCTCACAGCGCTCAAACGCAAAATAAATATTTGGAGCTCACAAACATTTGTCTTAATGGGAGCATTGAAGCTAAGACCTCTCGTATCACAGCTAATTGCCGCCCTGTACAACATTATGATTGCTTACTTGCTATTTAGCTTATCTTACCTCTTGGATCTGAAGTGCCATTCAATATATCAAATTGATATGATTGATTTTCCACAAATTCTAATTTTAGAACCACAATTCGATGATCTCACCTAAATACGAGGTCTATTAAGTGGACTATTATTATTTTTTGTCACGTTTCGAGTTTGATTACACAATTGCATGTTTTGCTTTGCATGCGAGCCAGACAAACACATTTGATTGTGGTGTAAAAAGATAATTATGGTGCAAAAGTAATTTATTAACAGTGTTTCTATATTACATTTGATTATAGATACTTGATTGTTGTTTTTTCAGGTTCGCGAAAATGCAAATGATGGCTGGATTGGTGACTGTATTGAAGTCTTATGTTGTGGAGCTAGCAGAAAGCATGCCAAAGGAAATTAAGTATAAGCCAGAAACTTTGGTCACGACAGCTATTGATGACATTCGTCTTAAGTTTGTAAAACGAGCAGGTTGGGAAAAACGAATGTATGCGGCATAAATAACTGTTGTTGATAAATTTAAATAACTGTGACTTTGGTAGAGTTTATGGTATATTCCTTTCGTAAAGCAAGCATGTAAATACCTATTTTTAAACTTTGTTACTAGTGAATACGTGTATCTGTACCAATAATATTATTTTTGTAAGCTTTATACTTGAATAATTTACAATAGACTTTCTAGATTTTATTATTAGAATACAATTAGATGGTTACTTAATTAAAACATTTTTATGTATCTACATCTATTTTAAATGATAAGCATTTTTTCAAACATTTGTACTTAATGACGTGATAATATTCTCATCGACTTCACAAATTATAAACAACGAAATTACAGGATTAATTTTAAGTTTTTACAATAATAAATATTTTTGAATATTATGGTGATTTTTTTTATTTTTTCAACACAAAGTTCAGACGTACCTGTTCATTAAAAGAAACCTGTAAATAATCACTTATAGAACACGAAAAAACATATTGTTTCTGAGTCTAGGTAGTTAATATCTTACAGACAATCATACAATAAATATAAAGGAGAGAGGGCTGTCTTATTTTCTCCGTATTTCCAGCCCAATACGATTTGATGCCTTGAGGTTTGAAGCCTTATCAAAAAAACAATTATTAAGTATGGCACGCTTTCATCAGGCCTAATTGGTGCTAATGGACATTGATGATCACATTCAAACCAAATGCTTTTATCAGTTAAACAGGAGTTCTAAACAGGAGCCATGGCAACAAGCAAGCCCGTGACGAAGAAGATAATAAACTCCCCTGAGACCTGTGTGGACGACAACCTACGAGGCGTTGTCGCCACCTACCCTCAATTGCAACTGCACCCTAAGCACAGGGTCATCACGGTCAGGAGATTGGTGAGTACATGTTTCTGAAGTACAAGTAATGAGATGGTAGAGTACATAAGGCCTAAATTTGCTGGATAGAGTACAGGCCACAACCAGGCAAGCGAAGTGTCGGACCCGCCTTCAAGGTGGACGGACGACCTGGTTAAGGTTGCAGGAAGTCCCTGGATGCAGGCCGCTTCGATCGATATTGTGATCCTTAAAGGACGCCTATGTTCAGCAGTGGACTTTCTGTGGTTGAATACATACATACATACATAAACTTACGCCTTTATCCCCGAAGGGGTAGGCAGAGGCGCCACCAGGACACCCAAATTTCGCCTTGTATGTTCCGTCCCATGATGTGATAGGGGGCAAGCCTATCGCCATATCGGGCACAAATTCCTGACTCCGGGCTGATAATGAATAGAAAAATCCAATACCACTTTGCCCGACCCGGGACTCGAACCCGAGACCTCAGCTTTGTAGCCGTACCGTAATACAACTACGCCACCGAGGCAGTCAGTCTGTGGTTGAATAGATAGATAAATGCACTGTGCATTGCGAGTTGAACACGTCTAAATTATGTAAAACTGTTTTTATTCCACTACAAAGACAAAATTACTTAATTGTATTGACGCATAGATTTTTGTGGATAGATAAAAATGTATGTCAGGACGTGGGTTCGATCCCCGCACCGACACAAATATTTGTGTCCACAGGTATTTGTTTAGGGTCTGGGTGTTTGTGAGACGGAAAAGTCTCTCTTAGTTACTGATACTCACGACACAAGATTTAATCTTACAGGCCTATGTATGTGACTGGTGGGTGTATTTGTATTATTTATTTGTTTAATTTTTACAGGAAGACACCGGAAGAGTTGCTATATTAGGTGGCGGCGGTTCCGGACATGAGCCTTTTGCCTCAGGTTAATTAGTTAAAAATTACTAGATCTTTAATAAAGCCAGGCCTATATCGGACATACAGTATGTGTCTATTCTCTATTCAGGGTTTGTGGGCTCGGGAATGCTGGACGGAGCAGTGGCCGGTGGGGTGTTCGCATCGCCTCCCACAGGACACGTTCTCTACGGCATAGCGCAATTACACAAATATAATTCAGGTAAGATAATCTGCAGAAATTCTTAGAGGCCACACTCGGTATCTTAGACTTACTTGGAAATGCTCCCGCTCATCTACTCCTGGGTAAATGCAATACACTTCTGCAATACATAATGATCTCCTGATGGTAGCTGCATGCATACAGATACTATCTGCGAATGTCATCAAACCTCTGACATGTGGATTCCGAACTGCGTAACCAGTAAAAATATTGTAATGTTTCTCATCTTTTTATTGTTTTATATTCTAGGAGGGGTTCTCGTCATCATTGGTAATTACACCGGAGATAGATTGAATTTCGGCAAAGCTATAGAAAAAGCGAAGGTTGCTGGGATGAAGGTATAAAATATTTTCAGTTACATATTATGTGGGCCGAAGATAGGGTGAAATGACGCAATTTGGAGGAGGCCTATGTCCAGCAGTGGATAATAAAAGGCTGATGATGATGATGAATATGTGGGCATTACAATTGCAGATCCTTAGGGAAGGCCTATGTTTATTTATTTACTTCCAGTGTTTGAAAATTATTACGATAACAAACTCACAATTTATTCGATTTCGATTCGATTATTTTTTATAGGTGGAAGGTCTGATAGTAGGAGAAGACGTGGCTTCGAGTAAGAACAAAACTGGTGGTCGCAGTATGGTCGGAGAAGTGTTGTTTTATAAGGTAAATAGTATAATTCAAGGTATTATCTTATTTTTAATAGTTTCACTAGTTATATTTGTGAATTTCCTAAAAGCCATTAATGTGTAATGCATCGTCTCTATTACTTTTATTCGAACAGGAATATTGAAAACAGGTAGTTAATTCTGAATTATTAAAAAGGATATGTCTTTTAGATAATTTGTAGGGGTTGAATGACGTTTTTTTTTGTTATTTTTGTGATTATTCGATTTATTATTCTCTAGCTATGCGGTGCCATGGCCGTTCGAGGACACGACTTGGCCACCATCAAATCCATGGCCGTTGAAGCTGAGAAGCACATGGCTACTTTAGGAGTGTGTTTAAGCGCCTGCTCCTTGCCAGGTATTGTTATTTTATATAAATTTATTCCACAGCTTCACTATACCCTGAAATCGAATCCGAGATCAAAAATGTAAACAAACAAATGTCATTGTGAAAGTGACATTTCAGGGCTAGGAAACATTTTCTAATAAAAATTCAAATGTTGCGAGTATTGTGTTTTAGAATTTCCTTTAGATTAACATGGTAAAAATGAAAAGCACCAACAAAAACGAAATATATTTAGTTTGTTATTTAAAAAGTATTTTATCAATCACACACTTATCCGTTCACAAACCTTCAATATCACTTGAATGAGACGAACTCGTTGATGTCAGAATCAGTAACATTTATTTTAAATTGATCTGGCACTATATCAATCAGGTGGTCTAATTTGCACGTTTTTCTTCCTTTATTACATGTATATAAAAGTGCGTGGTGGCCTGTTGGTAACGGACCAGACGCGGCTGCCTACATGTTCACGGTGGTCGCGGGTTCAAATCCCAGGGCACACCTCTGACTTTTCGGAGTTATGTGTGTATTGATAGTCAATCACCACGCACTTTAACGGTGAAGGAAAACATCGTGAGGAAACCTGCATACCGTAGCGATTTTAAAAATTTCTACGGTATGTAAGTCCGCCAACCCGCACTAGGCCCGCGTGGTGGACTATATGGCCTAACCACTCTCAATCGATTCTCTCGATTGTAGAGTAGGCCCGTGCCCTGCAGTGGGACGTATATGGGCTGATATAGATATAGATTACATGTTTAACACATCCATTCCACCACCGCGGTGTCACTTCTTGTAAACCATCTTCATTAATCATGTTTTCTTCATAACAAATATTTTTTCGTAATTGGAGAGGCTAAATATAATAAAGTTTTATTTCAGTGAGCCAAATGTTAGGAATTTCTATTTATTGCCAGCAGCATAACATAATTTCGTACCATTTTTATCATATCATTTAAAAAAAAATTGAAATTGTGTTTTATGTAAATATTATACCAAAGAATTTTAATTCGGCTATGTTTTATACTTATATAACAGGTGAGAATAATTCTTACCTATCATTTTAACGGTTTTCGACAAACTACCATGGCTATTTATTTTTATTGTAGTGGTAACCCTTCTGTTTACATTTTTGATCTCTGATTCCATTTCAGGGTATAGAGCAATATAATGACTAATAATAAATAAATACACAATAATAATAATATGTCGTTGCATTTTATTTGAGATTGACCAAAAATAAAAGATAGCCTTAGAACTTACTCAATGGTTAATTCAAATCAACACTACAGCAGATAGATTAGTTATTGCAAATGTGATTTCAGGTCAGCCACCTCTGTTCGAGATAGCTGATGATGAGATGGAGCTCGGTGCAGGAGTGCACGGGGAGGCTGGCATCGCCAAGCTCAAGATGGGAACTGCCAAGGAAATCGTCAAGATGATACTTGATCAGGTAACTGAACTTATTTTTCTGTAGTGTTCGTGTTTAGGTTTTCTTCTCCTGTATTTTCTTAATATCAAACTTTAAAAAATATTTTGGTTTGTATGATGTTGTAACTTGTAGCTTAGTATTTACGAATATAGTATGCAGTAATACTATGCAGTGCATGGTGAAATTCAAAAAGAGCGTTGCTATGAGAAATTTAAATACATTTTGCTCGATATGAAGTTTTCAAAGTTACTCATTTTACAGTCATCGTCATACAGCATCAGCCATATAAACTGTTAGACATAATTAGTTAAATTAAATTTTGAAAAAACTTGAATTGTCATTACGGAAATGCTCTCTTGTTCACAGATCGTGGATCATTTAAAGTTGGTGTCCGGCGACAGAGTGGTGGTGACTATTGACAACTTAGGAGGAACCTCATTCCTCGAAATGAACATCATCAGTGCTGAAACCAAGGATTATTTGGGTAAGTTCATCACCACACATTCTGTTCTGTCTATAATTTGCTAAGATTGAATCCTTTAACAATATCTAAAGTACAAATACAGATTATTGTTTTGCTTTTAGTCTTTCCTCATACATATTTTTTGTTTGTATCACCTTTGGTTCTTCAAGCGTCGCGTAAAGTATCTAACTATGCCGTTAAAATTATATCAAATGACTAGAATTTTCCATCAATCATCTGTGTATACCAAATAGGTATTTGCCGAATCAGAATAAATAAAATTCTGTATACACCAACCAGAAGGAACTTTTATTGTATTGTATCAGTCCATATATGTCCCACCACGCTGGCCTAGTGCGGGTTGGCGGACTTTACATAACATGGAAATTCTTAAATCGCGATGGTATGCAGGTTTCCTCAATGTTTTCCTTCACCGTTATAGTGCGTGGTGATTGACTATCAATACACACATGACTCCGGAAAGTCAGAGGTATGCCCTGGGATTTGAATCCGCGGCCGCCGTAAACATGTAGGCAACTGCGTCTGGTCCCTTACCAATAGTCCACTACGCATTAGAAGAAACTAATTTCAATAAATCAAATTGCAGAAGACAAGCACATAACGGTAGAGCGTCTGTACTCCGGGCATCTGAAGACATCGCTGGAGATGCACGGCTTCCAGATATGTGTGTTGCACTTGAACAAGACTAGCGGGGACTTGTGGCTGGCTCTACTGGACGCGCCCACAGCGGCCGCGTGCTGGACTGGAGGGGAGACCTCCGTGAGGACAGAGGGAGGGCATGGCGATGATGATAGTCTGCTGCAGAGCCATGGACGGAAGGTAGGTGGTAGAATTACTATTATGATAGAAGTAATTGAGAACAATACCCATGTTAAACTCGTAGTGGGTATATGGGTTGTACGCCTGTAATCCTAAGGCACTTGTATCAACTATTGCAAGAAAATTAATTTTAATAGATTTTCCAAAAAAAAAAAAGAGATTTACCTGTGAGTAGATAATTGTCCGTAAAACGAAAATAAACTATTGTGTGGGAATGCAGAAACTGCTGAGAAAATCAACTTGCGACGGCACCAAATGAATGATATGAAGAGTTCCACAATCCATTTAATAGACATTGTAGAACCTAGTTTTTCCTACTGCCAGTCTTTCACAAGGACGTGTATTTGCTGATTATTTGCCTGAGATACTTTATGACTATTCAATTTGTACCCATTGAAGCAATATTATCTGGCCAGATGGCGGGACGACTTGCATAAAAGGGCCGGCAGCGACTGGATGCGTAAAGCAGCAGACCGGGCTCTGTGGCGTATCTTGGGAGAGGCCTATGTCCAGCAGTGGACTGCAACGGGCTGATGATGATGATGATGATGAAGCAATATTATTTATCACAGGCTGCGTCAGGGCCATCGTTATCAAGTAAAGCACAAGAGCTGCTTAAAGGCAGTCTCACCGCTGCGGCCGAGGAGTTCGTGAAGAACGAAGGTTTGCTCAACAGACTCGACTCCGGCTGTGGGGACGGCGACTGCGGCATCACTCTCAAGAGGTTTGGACAAGGTATTCGCAACTGTTTTGTTAACTTTCACGTACCCCCATAGATCAAGTATTTTTATCTTTTCTGTTTGGTACCCTGCTTTTATATGTACCTATCTATAGCATCAACAGAGACACGCAATGAATTTACATCGAGATGGGCGAGGCCCAAAGGTCGAAGAGCATCGTAGAGACAAAACTGTGTCTAACTCATTTTTATTCAATATTTAATTGAGCCCTAAATAACTATGAATATACGCGCAAATTGCTAAAGGTGTTAGGGAAATGGTAGCCTTGAACCACGCCAACCACGTTTTATCTTATATGCTTATTAATGAATTAAATTAAATGAAAAAAAAAACATTTCATTTAATTTTCATTCATGTCTTTAGTCTGAACCGAATCTGTACATTTCCAGCAATCCTATCATACTTGGAGAACTGTTCACTGGAATATCTATCCAATGTACTATGGGACCTGTCGGAGATCGCCGAGACGGACATGGGCGGTACCTCCGGAGGCATCTACAGCTTGGGACTCGCCGCCGCGTCGCAGGCTATAGCTTGGTGAGGAATGTAGTATACAATATTTAGATTTTAGCTTGCTTTAACTGTTTTGATGATTTTTCGAAACATAACATAGCTACAGTAAACAAACCAGCATGTAGCACCAGAGGGCAAATTAATATTGTACTGTCCTCCACACTTGTTAACTTATTGGATAAAATTATTATAAAACTAGATTTAGAACAATATCCCACTTTATATAGTGGCTGTCCCTCTATCACTCTGTCTTCAATGGCTACAAGTCCAAATTCAAAATTCCCTCGAAGAATTCCATAGTCTTTTTGGAAGCGGCCTGCATCCAGCATAGCATTTGCAATTGTTCCTCCAAGATTACTAAATATTTCAGTGCCAAGGACATCAGCGTGGAGTCGTGGTTGGAGGCGTGGAAGAGCGCCATGCACGCCATCACCAAGTACGGAGGCGCCGAACCCGGCGACAGAACCATGGTAAATGATGTTCATATTTATAACTAGTCTTTAACTAAGCATTCTCGATTTTATGTTATAAAGGAATATACATAAACTCACGCCTTTATCCCAGAAGGAGTAGGCAGAGGCCAGGATACCCACATTTCGCCTTGTATGTTCCGTCCCATGATGAGATATGCGAGCCTATCGCCATATCGGGCACAAATTCCTGACTCCGGGCTGATAATGAATAGAAAAACCCAATATCACTTTGCCCGACCCGGGATTCGAACCCGAGACCTCAGCTTAGTAGTTGTATACAACTACGCCACCGAGGCAATAGAGGCAGTATAAAAGAACTGTTGTTGAATATAGAAAGTATGTTACTTGAATTCAAAGCTTCGAGTTCACGGATACGTCTGTTTATTCCACAAGTTTTTATTTTGGGCCTGGATGTGAGACCGATAAGCCACTTCTAGTTTATACCTACGTAAACACTTTGTATCCATTTCTCTCTGTTTTTAACTTATTTGGTTTCCTTGTAACAATTACACGACACTTCACCTTTTTTCTCTTTACAGTTGGACACTTTATACACCGCAGCAGTAGCGTTTGAACACAATTTGAAAGAAGATTTGAAACTTCTGTTGGAGAAGACAGCTGAAGCCGCCGAGGAGGGCGCTAAAGCCACCATCAATATGATCGCCAGGTGATTATATTCCTTATTTTCTTGATGACGTATACCAGAAATTCCTAATTTTGTTTAGTCGTTCACTCTCAGATATTTCGATTGTGGATGGCCCCATAATGTATTTATTTTTTGCAAATTAATCAGCTTTAAATCTCTTACATTTTGTTATTGTAATGAATTTTGGTTAACTATAGACTAAAGGAAATATAGGCTGTGAATCTTAAGGTTTTGGGTTTGATGCCCAGATTTGACAATAATCGTGGTGTGTATCAGGGCGGGTCGTGCATCGTATGTAAGCAGTTCGAGGCAGGTTGAAGAAGATGCTGGAGCGAGGGCCGCCGCACTAGCCTTGCAAGCTGTGTGCCACTTCCTAATACATAACCATACTCCTTGATGAATAGTGTTTTATTTATTCCTACTGTCGGTCAATGGTAATAAATGAACGTAATTGCTTACTCTCACTATTAGCGAAATGATTAAGCAATCCTATTGACAGTATAAAGATCGATAATGAAAATGGACCAATCAAGAAACATTGAATCTGGGCGTGTCGATAAGTGTGTCATCCGATTGGTCATTTCCTGAATTGATCTCTAGATAGCGATCAAGATTATTAATTGACAATAGCCTCAACTACCAATTTAAAGTTATTGAAAAAATGATCTAGGTATTAAAAATAAAAGGCAAAAAACAACAAAATTGTTTTTTATTGATCACAGTGGAGGTGTTCTATAACTATCGACATGGCGTCACAGCTGCTTAGTCGCATTTTTATCACTTTACTGTGCCTGTTTCAACAACAGGAGGACACTTCAATAATGCTACAATTTTCTTGCTTAAGCCTTTCCGCCTAACATGCGTGCATGGAGATAATTTCGTCGGCAAACCGTGTAAAGGCGACGTCGACTTATGCGTTTTAGTTTATTAAATAATGGTTATCTATGACTTTAAATGTATGTGCTGAGACATAAAGACTTAAAACTCAGTGCTTGGAAATACTTCCGGAATAATTAAAACGAAAAGTAAAGTGAGCAAATATGCCAGCATATTTCATTATGTCTGTAAGGCATTGTATTAATATAATTCTCCACTGATACGAGTGGATGTTCACATAGCAACATTTCTACATTTCTCGTTCCTTTTCAGTCTATTTAATTCAATCAGAATCGAACCTTTACATCTCTGTCATAGTCGGATTACTTAATACTAAAGCCCCATTTACTTGTGGAGAGTTTCTGGCCTTGAAAATACGATTATCGTAAGGACATAAAAAAGTTGCATCGTGTCAACATTTGTCAGAACACGATAATCTATGGCGGTTATGTCATGCGATAATCGCATACGATTCTCGCCGCGAGAAACTCACCCCGTATAAATGGGGCTTTAGGTTAATTAAAAAAAGAATAACTTTATAAAAATAACACATCAAAAACAAGATAATAAGGCATAACATTGCACTAATTTGAGGCCTAAAACAGCAGTGTGATTTGTGAAAAACACTTTAGTTTATACAGGGGTAAAAACAACATAATTACAATGGCTATGAGTCAAATAAAATACTTCAAAATCGTTATATTATACGTCACAACAAAGATAAAAATATTAGTTCGTGCATTTTTTATCATTTTACATGAGGGTAGTCTACAAAGCTTTGACCACGTATTTCATCGAGCGTCACTTCAGTACTGTGTGAGTTATGAGAAACATGTCGGAGTGCGACAGTTTGATATTTTCAATTCGTGTAAGACTACGGAAGTTCGCGAAACGACGGGAAGTTAAAAAACCAAGATAGATCGTCCGCGAGAAAATCCGTAGAATTAATTTTATTTCAATGTGAAATCCGCCGACTCGCGCTAACTAACGCGGTGGATTATGGCCTAAGCCCTCTCAATGGAACTCTCAGTTATGTTGGAGACCCCTGCTCAACATTATTCCATGGTTCGGTTTTAGTGTGACACTGTGACTTGGTGTGCATCGTTCAGTATATCTCAGCGGAATTTCAGGTTAGTGGGCTCATATGACTTGTTTTAAAATGTCTACACAACAGGGACTATTGATTGCGCAGACATCAATATTTTTATATACACTAAATAAAATAACAATGTACTTGATATCAATCTCTCTAGTAAAATATGGATTGTATGTGTATACCATTGAAAACATTTAATTATTTTTTGTTATACAAACTAATGATTCGAGATCTTGTATGTACTCGTAGGTTCAATTAATTCTATTATATCTTTCCCACTGTGAATATATTTGGAATAACCCTTATTGCACAAAATTTTAAGCGTTACATATTTGTATAAAAACTCACTCTATAACATGCCACTAATGATTAGTTCAAAGATTTTTATGAACATTCTAACATTAGCCCTATTGGGAGACAAACAGGGCATTTAATCTCATGTACACACAGTCAATTGACTTTAAAGGTGCCTTTTGTATGGCAGAAAGATTTGAATAATTATCGAGTAGTCAAATTTAAAATCGACGTCCCTACTCCACATTCCAAAAAAAATTAACAATAAATAAATATATATTGCTTTCATCACATACCGTGTTGTCTAGTTGTTAATATTTTGTCTCATATAGTTAACTATTAAACATATCATCTATCTGTGCGCCCAGCTGCTATTTGTCCAAACCAAAATATAAAGTTTTTAACACAATATTATTGAGCCAGTTTTTTTTGTTTTTTATTTTTTTATTATTCGAACTAATAAGCAGTGATGGCATATTAGTATTATTCATCATAGTATGTGTCAGATTCCATGCTTCTATAGATTCGATTCCAAGTCTAGGACACAGGACAATTTCTATATTTAGAGCAACTGTATTCAATATACTATCGATAAAGTAATTATATTTAATGTATGGATAATCATCGATAATTATCACGACCAGTGCTGTAATTCAAATTGATCTTTATGAGAAATGTCATAGATATAGCTTAGAACTTTACTTATTTCGAAAAAACCTTATTATATTGAACAGGTATTTATCCTAATAGATAGTTTTGGAACAGATTCGACAGCCTTCTTAGTGTCGTGGGTGTGATGAAGATAATGAAACGAGAAGGTGTGAATTTGAAATGGAGAGGCTTAGTGAGTAATCGGGGTGTACCAGGCCCTGGTTATTATAAAACAACTTGTGTTGGACTGCATGCTCAAGTCTGATATGTTCTATACAATTGCTTTTTTATACAAAAATATTTATTTCGTATGTAAAATATTGGTCTATATGTTATTTCAAATTTTATGTAATACAAAATAGTGATGGACAGTAGCTAATTTTAATAAGCTTTTTAAACCAGGACTACACCGAATTTACGAGTAAAAGACAAGTTACATATTCCCAGAGATACGTTTCTAACACGATCATGGCATGACACTGTGTAGTGGGCCGACAAAAAGAACGCAACTAAAGAAAAATACTACCACTAATATATCAAAGGTAATCGAATATTAAAACTATACTGTATTGTTATCTGGTCTACTAGTATAGGTACTGTCACCTGGAATCGAACCTACAGGCAAACGTGTACTAGAAGTCCCATTCAGTAGTCTTCTCTATGTCCATCTCGGACATTTGTTCTTGAAGTAGGAGAGCTGACATGTCATCTGGAATTAAAATTCAACTCTGTTATTATTTAAGGTAATTCATAGATATATTTTGTATTGAACGATATTAATTCAATTGCGCATGTTTTTTCTCTTTCTTGGTTCCTAGTTCAACGTTTTGTCGCTAGATGTCGTTATATAAACATGTCAAGATGGACATTTTTCTGCCTGACAGTTTTTGGCCACACGCAAAATTAAAACAATTTTTTTTTGGAAATAATGTTATTATGTTGATAGTTTACAGCTACAACTGTATGTGTACGTATACGCTCGTGTTCTTAATTGAAAATACTTACCTAAGTCAGGTTTGATAGGTTTCACTCGTCCAATAAGTCCGGGCAGGTAGTCTGTCTTTCTGATCTGTTTGAAGAAGGCATGGTTCAGCAGTTGCGTCGCTGATGGCCGCTTTTCTGGGTCTCTGGAGAATTGTAAATCGCTTTATTAGTCGATTGGTATTTAATTACAGTTTATTATAGTTCAGTGCTTCACTAGAAGGATAAAGCGCACAGTTTATGTAAAATAAATGGTCATTTGCAGATATTAAAATATTTTTACTGGTTTTAGTCATCAAATGACTTATGCCAGTATTATGTACGACCACGTAACCAATTACGTTGCTGATAATTTTAAAAGCGTCAATGGATAATCTTAAGAAGCTGATCGGGCGTAAGTAACGCGCGTGGTGATTGGGCAAACTACATTTATTACCACATATAAAAACTTGGTCAACTGCACATTAAATACTGGGTGACAAAATCTGCACTTCAAAAATATTGTGTCGGTTCATAACGAATCCAGAGTAACTCCTTATGACATTGTATATTCAGACAATAAGGATCTACTATCTATTGATTCACCTCTGCAGCGCCATCTCGCTGAGATGGTGGAAGTTGTCGGAGAGCTTCCTATTGGCGTACACCTGGCGCAGGCGAGACACCGCGTCCGCGCTGTCGCCCACACCGCTGTCTGTGTTGTACAGACCTGCAATACGTTCATACTAATTTAAATACTAGTCAAAAAAATAAAGGAAATTTTGAAAGGTTTTTTTGAAAAATAGAAATTATAGAGTCTCCACACGGCGCATTTTATGCGCGCCTACGACACGCAGTAGTCACGCGCTAACGTGCTTTAAATGCAATTCAGACGACCATCAAACGCGCGTTAGAAGCGCGTTTGTATCGTTGTGCACGCCTGTTTGAACTGATATACTCGCGACAATCTGCTTTTAGGTAATTTACAGCATCGTAAAAAATATGTCGTGTGCCCTTAAAGTCTCATTTGCACGGGGAGAGTTTCTCGCCTCGAAGATACGATTATCGTAAGGGTAAAAAAGTTGCATCGTGTAAACATTTGTCAGATCACAATAATCTGTGACGGTTATGTCATGCGATAATCGCATACGATTTTGCCACGAGAAACTCTCCTCGTGTAAATGGCGTTTTAGATTCCAATTCCAAGGCATTTTTTTCTCAAAGAAGAAAGGGTGTGTCATGATCGGTTGGTGCAGTACGTACTCTTGGCGTCGCTGTCGTGCAGGCAGGGCTCGGGGAAGGTGGAGCAGTCCAGCAGCTGCGGGCGGCTGCCGCGCACCTTCTCCGTGAACATGAGCGTGCGCTCCACGCCGCCGAACGGCGCGCAGCCGTTGCCCAGCTCGCAGCACACCACGCCCACCGAGTAGATGTCCGAGCGGGAGTCGTAGCCTCTCAGGTTCTACACCAACATTGCAGCCAATTATTATACCCCTCTCAATCGAACTCTCGATTGTAGAGGAAGCTAATGCCCTGCAGTGGGTCGCATATGAGCTGATAAAGACATAGATTGTAAAATATATACAGCAACACATGGAGCACATGGAGTTTGCTCAAACTTTGAAATTCGGCACCAGAGAAGCACTGCTGACGCTCAAATTTATTCACAGAACTTGAGTTCATATTGGACAGGTTTTACTAGGCAATAGCTTACACTATAAGTGTTTTACAATACACTCATAAGTTGTTAAAAAGAATATAAAAAACTTAAAAATACTTATTTTTGTAGTATAATTAGGTATGGATACCACTGTGTTACCAATTGGTTTGATCTTAATCTGAATCTTTGTAAGCCGATACAACGTAAAGTTCTGTAGTGACCAACTACTATAAAGCTGCCGTGCTAAATTAAAAACTGTGGGAATAATATTCATTTTATCGATTGATTCATACCTGTTCCAAGACCTCTGGACTGAGCCACATAAGGTTGGAATTGTCATAATCCGGTGGTGGCAGTTGGTGCAGGCGCCTTGCTCGCTGCCCGCGCACCACCAGACACGCCGCGGTGCGCAGCCCGGAGAGGCGACACACGCCATTAGGGCCCACTAGGATGTGGCTTGCTCGCACACTCCTGTTGTGTATCAATGCAATTGCCTTATTTTGTAGATTCTGTCTTATTCAAATACTTTATTTAAAGATAATCTCCTATAGATTGTAAGGGGATGTTAAATAGCCTTAAGCCTTTTTTTTTATTCTTAATTTAGGTCTTTTTCACTGAGTGAATATGTCGCCCTGGTGATTAAGATACATGCTTACAAAAAACTAAAATTAAATTATGACTAAAATTACAAACTTAAATTATACAACGCTCTGGCTAAGTCCCATTGGGGCTCTGCCAGAATACTGTTACAAGCTCCCAGATTGTAAGTGTTTAAGCCACAATGAGCCCGGATGCCATTGTTACGGCCACATTCCATCAAAATATGGTACAAATCCTGTATAGTGCTACAGTCAGGACAATTTGCTGTTACTGATTTCTTCATTAGAAATGAGCCTTAAGCCTTATCGTCAAGACTTTTGCTATAGAATACAATGCTATATTTTTTAAAACTGACTAATATATTGAAAGACTAATGTGTTCAAAGAAAAAAAAATACTCAGCATGAAAAATCTAAATTGCTTCAAATTATGAGGCCAGTAGTAAAATTAAAACTGAATTTCTACTAACCTGTGTATAAATAACTGTTTGTGTAGATACTGCAGAGCTTGTAAAACATCTCTTAGTATAAGTGCACATGCTAATTCAGGAAGACCTTCCGGAAAATATTGATCCAAGATATCACGGCAAGAGCCAAATGTCATGAGGGGTGACACCACATACAACTCCCGGCCATGGACAAATGATGCCAAGTACGGAAGAATGTTAGGATGCAGGAGCTCTTTTCTTGTCAAGATGTCTTGCTGAAACAAAAATATTCTTTGTAATTGGTAAATTGATTTTTGTATTGCATATACAACATACATGTTGATCTGTCAACCAGGCATAGTTTATTACAGTTTACTGCACTCTTTTTAGAAGCTCCTTTACAGAAGGGACTAATTTGTGTCGATTTTAAGTGAGGAAAAATGTGTATATTATAGAATTTTTTGAACATTCATTTAAACACCGGGTTTAATACATTATTGGAAAAAGGCTATGCAACGGCTTTATAACGGTTCACACCAGGACATTCACAAGTCCACTGGCTCAAATCCTTGAATTAGCAGGCAGCACAAAGCAGTTTTACTCTCTGAATGATTCATTTACAGATCGTAATGAAGTAAATCGGCCCCACAATTAAGTGGTTTGATGAAATGTTTACAAGAATGCGTTAATTAAAGTGTTTACCTGTATCAAACTAGCGTTTTCCTTATCTTTGTCAACAAAATACCTCTTGAGGGCCACATTTATGTTCGTGGGCTTGTACAGGGCGGAGTACACCACCGCCTTGCCGCCACAACACTCCGTTATTATCGACGTGAGCTGGTATTCATTGATATCTGGGCTAAACATTTCAAGGATACAATACAACAGCCCACGAATACAAATTAAAGCGTACAAATGCTAAAACAAAAAATCAACAACGCTATATTCAACACATTCTACGTTAAATAAATATAATTGTACTATTATTTTGTTATTTATCAAATTAATAAAGAACTTCTTGTAAAACCTTGGTTGTTTTTATTGACTTTGACAACCGACAATGAAAATGACAACTTCAATGGAGATTGCGTTCGGAATTTACGTACTTTTGATTTACAGTCTATGTTTGTAGACAAAAGGTAAATCTTTAAAATTTATATGTAATACATTTGAAAATTTACACTTTATTGATGTTGAATTTTATGTCGATTACTTATTAGTGCCTATTAATTTCAACACTCTGACAAGTTACATTCTTTTATCATGACACTTAAAGTCCTTTGATAAATTCAAATAAGAGATTCGGAATGTTTGTTATTTTAGCTTTGGGAGAGAATTTCGTAGCTAAAACAATCAAATACTTAAATGTTACGTTACCAAAGTAATGATATGAAAGTATATTTTTGTGATTTTAGTAATTATATAGCTTGATTTGATTACTATTTTCATTCATTCTGTTGATATAATACCTTCAATATTTCTACACGGGGAAACCCCGTGATTCAACGCCCGTTTGGGTATTTCGGAATCCGTGATTAGTATATTTAGCTCAATTATTTTTCATTATCCTCATAATAAAAACATTTAAATTAATTAGAAAGCAAGACCCATCGAAATTTCTCACGATATAAAAGTTGCGTCATCATTTCATAAAGAATCTGCGCTAGACGTGGGCGATGGGATGCAGCTTTAGGTACGCCTCGAAGATTCAGGATGCTTCCACTGAACAACTCCTGAAAAATATATACATACATAAACTCACGCCTTTTTCCCGGAAGGGGTAGGCAGTGGTTCCCCTGGTAGCAACCAGGACTCCCACGTTCCGCTTTGTATTTTTCGTCCCACGATGTGATAGGGGCGAGCCTATCGCCATATCGGGCACAAATTTCTGACACCGAGCTGATAATGAATCGAAAAATCCAAGATCACTTTGCCCGACTCGGGATTCGAACCCTACACCTCAGCTTTGCAATCATACCGTAGTACAACTGCGCCACTGAGGCAGACTCTTGAAAAATATTTGGTACAATATAATTAACTACTATTCTTTTACCATTTAAATAAGTTTATTTTATTATATGTAGGTAACACCGGTTCCTACACGGTTTGAGGAAACAAAGCGGGAAGTGCGTAAGATGTTGTACTTACGAAAATTATAGTTACCTATAACTTTGATAAGTTTATTATAAAAGTAAGGTATTGTACAACATCTATACATATAATAAATACTTCAATAAATAAAATAACTACATCCAGGAGTCACATAATGTATAGTCCTGACCCTACAATTAGATCAAATAAGTCTTGTGTCGTGGGTATCAGAGACCATGAGAACCTTATCGGTTTCACAAACGGCCAGACCCGAAACATATTTGTGGGCCTCACAAACATTTGTCTCGGTGCGGTGTTCAAACCCGCGGCCTCTTGTTTCATAGCCGGCGTCTTACTCATTGCACCACGGCGGCTGTCTGCACTGTTTTTTAATTATTTGGTTTGTACCGTTCCCAAATAAAGCTGTACATAATATGATTGTGTATTGTTAGTGCCAAAATGTTATCGTAAAGTTCCCCAGTTCTCACATGGCATAATGAGTGCGACATCTGCCAACAACTGACACCGTTGTGATGGATCACTGATGGCTCCTCGTGATCTACGGACTACGCCGGAGTTTATTAACACTGATCTTTGAGCTATAACATCATGACTATGAATATTATTTTACAATTTTGTTTCTCATAATTGTTACCTCTTGCGTTTTAATGAAGTTTTGTATTCCTAATTTAAATTCGCAATTCATGGCTTCCTATAATTATTTTGATGACTTTTCTTGTTCCAATTCAGTAATATTTTGTTTTATTTCTTTATAAAAATGATGTATAAATGGACTCTTTAATAAATGGAATCTATGGTGATGAAGAGATAAAAAGCGGTAGGTGCGTAAATAAAAAAAGATCATACCTAATGGTTTCTTAGATTTACGCGAATGTTACACATTGAAATAAAACTATATTTTACGGATTTTATCGCGATTTGGTTTAATTTTTACATTTTTTCACTTTTCGACGTCATACCTAATTATAAACAACCCAATTTCATTATCCTTGTTGCCGGGGATACAATATTTTTTAATTATTTTCAATTGCAGTTTGTTTATGCTGTCTAGATATGTTTTTAAATAAATTCGTCTATGACTACTAAGTTCGTATTGATCGTATGATTCTGTTAGTGAGTTAAACAGCATTAGTTTAAATATGTGCGAGAAATTGTCATAATTTGTTAAACACGTAATCAACATGATGGCTCCAATTAAATCTCTTATCTATCGTAAGACCGAAAGATGTGTATGAGTTAACTAGTTCAACATTAGTACAGTCACAGGTGTCAAATGATATAAAATAAGCCTGCGAACAGATTTTATTAAAAATTCAAAAAAATTGACAATGCATAGGTCCCACGAAACCGTATTTCGGTTTGATCGTGGAATCACCTTTGAATTTGAGTCTCACTTTAACTTAGTCATTAAATTAAAATTAAACGATTACAGAAAAATTAAAATAACAAAAAAAAACGGTATAAATAACTAAACAACAATAACCTTTCTCTCTCCTTTCTTCTATGTCCATCCTAGGGTTGCCTGGAAGAGATTGCCTTGTGCAATAAGGTCGCCGATTGTACTTTTTTTTATAGACTTTGTTTTTTTCCCTGGTGTACAATAAAGAATATATAAATAAAATAAACAACATCATATAGAGTACGAGTCATTAATAGATGTTTTATTAGTTTTCTTTTGAAGCTTCAATGCTTGGGATCATGCCTGATTACAAGAGGCAAACTGTTAAAAATAAATGGTAATCGTTTTATAACTGTTTAACCCCAGCTATTTGAGATAGCTACCAATTATCTCAACTGACCAGACTTAAGCTTTCTTCGTGAGACAATAATAAATTTCACTCCAGTAGTAATTCGATCTAGATTGCCCTAAGGTTCATTGTAGTCACTTTGTTTTGACATTATATAAATAAAGCATATCTTGCCAGTTACCAAGCGAATTAAGTGCTTATTGGTTGGAAATGTAACGATCTAGATGAATCATAACATAACCAGGCCGAAACATTACAAGAAGGATGTAAGACAACATTACGGAGAAAGCGCTGATAATTTTACGCGACGTTTAGCCTTCATCGTTGAATTATTAGGCACTATGTCATCAGTAACTATCATTTTGTGTATATTTTCAGATCTATGGCTCTCGTTTCCATTTTTATCGTGGAGGTACAATGATAATGGATTTTTCTATTGATTATCCGGACGGAGTCAGGAATTTGTGCCCGATATGGCGATAGTCTCGCCCCCTATCACATCATAGGACGGAAAATACAAGGCGAAACGTGGGTGTCCTGGTTACGCCTCTGCCTACCCCTTCTGGAAAAAAGCGTGAGTTTATGTATGTTTAGTATATATTTTCGTTTATTGCGGATGAGTATTGGCAGAATTACATTTATTTTTTTAGCTGTTTGGAATACCTACATTCATGAGCCATTACAGTTCAACTGCAGGGAAAAATCAAGATTATAATATGTATAGCTTGTGACATGTCCCATAATTTTGCCTAGGTCTTAGATTGTAATATAAAACTTTTATAATTCATTAAAAACACATTTTTTTTTAAATTTGTGCAACAGAAAAGGGACTTCTGATGTACGCAACCGAGATTATTATGGTCTTAATCCTTTAAGAAGCACTGGTTATGTCCTAATAAAGAAACATAACTTTCTGCTCCGAGATCAGAGGCGATGGGTTTGAAAGCTTTACAGTCTACATGTCTAACAATTAACTTAATCATAACTTGCCCTGTCTTAGAAATGTAAACTTTATTTGCCGCACCAGTCACCACATATATTATACGTCAAAAGGTTATTAGTTAATGTAGTTTCATAACTAAGTATAACCTGTTGCGATCAAAGCATTTTATGAATTTTGCCCACACGTCGAAATTTTCAAGATTTAATCTCATAGGAGTTTTCTGAAAGTGTAGTAAAAGGCATAATGCATACTTATTTTGTGTCTACACGGTGATATATGTATACCAATTACATATTTTAATATTTATATTGAAAGATACAATGATATTTCTATTCAATAAAAATAAAAACTGACTGCAGTTTTCTAATTTAATATATTTCGTATTAAATGCAAAAATTAAACCAGAGCAAAACTTAAAGAACCGCCATATATTTTCCGATTTCACGTGCGGAGATTCCAAGTATTCGGCAAAGGATGCCAGACGCAAGGTCAGAGCTTTCACATAGCTCGTGACGTAGGCCCAGGTAATTAATAACATGTTACGTAGACACGCGGTTTTGGTAAACGATCATATATGCAAATTTTCACACGGCTAAAACGTTTTTTTCAAAAGTCCGACGACTAGAGGAGAACTATGTGGCGTGGGTGATATTTTAGCACACGTTGCCAAAAACGTCGCGCCCGCACAGAAATATCGGCCATCCCGTACCGTCGGACGGTATGCAAAAATTTACAATCCACTCAATAAAAAGTCGTAATTTCTATTTATACACATATAGGAGCGACCACATCTCGACTTCTCTTTATACGATGTACTCACTGCTATATAAAACCGGGGAGAGGGCCAAATTCTAAATATAATAGTGGCCGAACGCAGCCGAACGGCGCCGAATCCGCCCGCCCGCCTCAGTCCAGCGCTAACTGCCGCACATTCCCAACCCGGCGGAACGACGCGCGCTAACCGTGCCGCGCTAACAAACCTTGTCTGGTAAGGTCACTCCGTAAACGGCATTCCACCTCCAGTCCCGCTCATCAGTACCACAGTACCACAGTACCACCGCCCGACCTCCGACACGAGCCGCGCGCGATCCCGCCAGTGCGATTGTATGTAACGTGGATACGCCATACAGGAAGTGCCATTAGTGTTGTGCTACCGTCGAACGTTTACACTCATACCGGTAATGTAGTGATTATTTGCACCTTTTTATCGCTTATCTGTGCTGTAGTGTGCGGCTCACTAACTCTCGCTTAGGGGGCAGCGTGCATACCGCTCTGGAGGCGGGAGTATTGAGTTTCAATATGTCCGCCTGCCGTTCCAAAATTATTTTCATCGTCATTCCTCTGTACTGTAGTTTTTTTGCTCTGCACTGTACTGACAGGGTGCCGGTAGTTTTCCTAACCTCAATCTCTCACGCTTGCTTCACTTAGCTAATCTATTTTAATGTGTTTATTAAAATTGAGTGCATTGGTTGGACTTGCTGGGCCGCATTGCGTCGAAGCCCGTAGGATCTCCGGGACTATGTCTAGATGAGCCTTTATTTTGCTCGTTCACTTCCAGAGCTGCAATCTCTGCTCTTATCTCATTACATTACATCACACCAACATTTACATACTTTATTGTACAAACACAACTATGTATCTTTCGTAAAGTAAACGAAATTAGGATAAAACAATATTAGAAGAGTTTAGAAAATAATTCCCCGTGCACCAAGCGACCGAATTTCCCGATTTGTTTATTGTTATGTTTTGAGCGGTTTATTTTGGATTTTGTTTTAGTTTTTCGATATAATCTGCGCGAATTAGGTTAGGTGGATACCTACATCTCAACAGAATATAACCAGCTATAAATTATTGCTCCAGAATACTTTTCGGATACATGATGTTTGGAAAATGTTGGAGGGCATTATTGATAAGTTGTTTGACATGTGGCCGACAATGTTTGATTTACAACATTGTTTAAGCTGGCTTGTGCACGCGTTCTCGTCTGCGTGGGCTTCACCACCGCTGAAGCATTTCAGATAAATTAATTTCATCAAAACACATATTTTTACTTAATAAATACCGGTTATGATGGAATTTTACGAGAAAACATCATTTACGCATTATTCTTAAGACATATACAATATATTTATATTAAAATCATGAAGCCTAAACATCTTTAAGAAAAAAAAAAAGACAAATTAGAATCCATTTAATATAATGATACAACATTATGCAATACAGAAAATATTTACTTAGTTGTTCAAGAGATTTTCAGTCCCTTTCTCCGGTATACTTAGGCAATAGGCACTTAAACCCCCAAAACCCCATGCCAGATGCTGTGTTGAAAAGAATGCAGAGGACTTACCTGAAGAGACTTGAAAAAAGATAATAATGTTAAAAGACACAAAAGAGAACGCATCACAAAACTAACCAAAACATTTAAATAATAATACAGAACAAATATGTCATTGGATTCATCTTTGAGCAATATAATCAAGAAATACATTTATTGAATTGACTACAAAGTACAAGCACAGAAGCTCGACAAGAATTGAGGATGCCAGCTTGTCGTTAGCGCAGAACGACATAATTGAGAAGCAAACCAATAGGAAAAGTTGAAAACAAATGACTATCGTCTATTCACTAATCTACACAGCTCACGGGAGACAAAATATAAGACAAGTCCAGGAGGCATTATTCTCGGATATAAAGACTGCTTTAATACAGGCTACAAAGCATCAAATTAGTATGTGAAAACGGAATCCTTAAACTATATAGTTTCTAAAACCTTTACTAAAGTGAATTCAAATGTTTCAGTTGTAACAAAAACTATCAGAGTGAATATTGATCGATGCCACCCTCATAACCTCTCAACTTTTTATTACTGTAGGGTTTTCGATGCCATAAATTATGGTTACGTATCGTATGTAAAATCACGCATGGTAACACCGTACACGCGCGATTGTTTCAGACATTTGATTTGAGGTTACGTAAATAAACAAACTCACAAACCACGGGATTAAATTATATATGGCTGTGATCCAGAAAAACATTGCGGAAGTCCAGTGACCAGTTGAGCGAAAGAATTTTTAATGCCATTAAATTAGACTGATTAGACTTATCTTTGAACAAAGCGTGAAGAAGAAAATTATTGCGACTGTTGTTTGTTGGTTTGCTTGTTTGCTTACGGAATTGTTCCTATGTGTACCGTTCAGGAAATTTAGGCCAGAAGAACTAGATATTTGTTATATAAGGGTCAACTTAACTGTGTCGAATTGTGATACATAATAATTATCATTCGTCAGACATGATCATTAATCTGAATAGAACTGCAATTCTACATTGATGCAGTACAGTCACTTTGCTGTGCTATTATAAAAATGCCTCAGAATATATGATAGGATAATAGACTTGTAATAATGAGAGAAACATGCTGAAATGAAACAGATATATGGGAGTCAGTCGCGTTGTATCTCTAATTAAAGGTTAAATTAAGCTTCAGCTATTTTGTGCTCAATCCATTTCCAGTCTCATCACAGAATCTAATCCAATCATGAGCTTGCTGAATGAATGACAGTAAACCCAAAATTACTGAATAACAGTGTAGCCATTCACAACAATCAGCTTTATACCACTAACTTTACTCCAGGGGAAATAAAATCAACGCAACAAAAGCTAAAGCTTTGCCGTTAATATTTCCAGACACGCAAGTTTCGAATCAATTTCGTAATATTTTTGTACCAATTTAAATTAGCGCATAGGCTCTAAGTGTGAAAGTTACGGGCTAGAATTCCATTCAACTAAATATTTGAATAAACTTTAAATATTTAAGTCGGTCTGGGCGTTTGTGCATCTATTTGTAAGCACTAAACTAGAGTACATAATTAGTGATCAGAATTAAAAAAAAAAAAAACAGTATGTTATACCTCTTCCACAAAATCACATTACGCAAATATGTTTACTCATACGTTAATTTTGTAAGAAATAGTTATTTCGTCATTCCGTGATCTAACTCATCCTTCGCCGAGGAGCGATAACGAATCTTCATTAGGCTGATTGTTTAACAAGTCTGAGAATTGCTAGGTGTTCGTTTCAATACGCAGCTAGGTCTCGTTTGAATTTTATCGATTCGCGTTTTGCGTGTGTCATTGTTGCAATTATTTGAGTTAAAGTTCAAGCAAGATATTTTTATTGTTTCCGATTTGAAAAATCAAATGTTTTGTAAAGTGCTTTATGTGCGGTTACAGTTTTAAAAAAGAATTTGGATTTATTGCTAAAAAATTAAAATCTGCTCATAAATCAATTTTATAAATATTTGTGCTGGAAACTGAAATTCAGAAAATATCTACAACTGGTAAGAAATCTTATTTCGTTGTACTAAAAATATATTGATTATTGCTCATCTATTGTTGAAAGTGGGAGAAGCGATTCAGAATCTTAGTGCACACGTCGATTTCAAGATGAATCACGTAAAATCAGTTTTATTACTATTTGCAATCATTTGTACTTGGTAGGCACTAACTACTAAGAGTCGTGTAATAAACTATAGAATATAGATACTACTTTTAATCTAGACAGATGCATATATCGCAGCTTATCTAAAACAATATTTCATTTCTAAACTCCATTGAATGCTTATTTGAATTCACACATCTTTGACTTCTTGTGCAGAACTCAATGGTAGGTAAATTACAATAGGCATGAGGGTTTCCATAAGCAGTTGAAACATGCTTACAAGTGTAACTTTGAAATCAGAAGTGCATGCATTGGACACAAACCTGCACCAACATTTCATTTATTCGCTCCAATGTCAATTATGTACACAAAGTAAGTTTACAAAGTGATTCCCGCCTGTCTGTTTGTAAACACATGATGAAGATCAATCAATCTTTTGAACTCGTCTCTAACGAGTAACGGTGCTCGCAGACAATTTGTATTACATGTGATCACAAAATCAGCTATTTATATCAACTCCTACGATGTTCATTACAAAAGGTATTAAACAATTATTGTAAATAAAATGAAGGGTCAATAAACTAACAATAGACTGCCTCGGTGGCGTAGTTGTACTACGGTACGACTGCAAAGCTGAGATCTCGGGTTCGAATCCCAGAATCTGTGTTTGAATTGAACATTCGTGGTGATTGTGATGATTAGCGTTCAATGTGATATTGGTTTTTCCTTTTTGGGCCAAGTTACATTTATAAAGTGATGGATAAAATTCAAAAACGTCAGGGAAAAATACACAGCACCTCCGTGGCAGTGGCAAATTATACTCGTAATAGGCTGTTTCACTTCCCTTCGGATAGAAGTAAAAAATCACTTCTGGCTCCTCTTATTCATTTTGCAGTTGGATTAATTTAGTAGTGGGTTACAGACAAGTCAGACATTTCCAGAAACGCGCTGAGCTTCAGCACTTACTTAGTGGTATAAAAATGCATACCGTCGGACCTGGATTACAGAACGTATAGTGGCGGGAGTGAGGGCGGGATAGTCTACGGAATTCTGGGTAACAACAGATTATGTCACCAATGTCACGAAGTTTTTCATACGATTACATCTGCATTGCTATTTCGAGTGCATTATGTAGTTGTTTGTAAACATCGGTTTGATGCCGCCCACTACTGTCGTCGGCTATTTTAGTTGTTGATGTGATGGACGTACAATCCATCGACTCGTTGCGCTAATACGATATTTAATTATGCACCAACAGACACAAAATCAATATACAAAACCTGGCCATATGACTTCTAGCCTTAAAAAGCTACTCTAAAAGGTTGAAGCGCGCGCATTCAGCGATTTTATTACATTTTTTTAGAATACTTAGCTTATTTTTCACTTGGGTAAACATATACAAAATTAATGAAACCTATGTACGTGTATTACTTTTTATAAGAAATTCGTATTTATTGAAATAAGATCCATATAAAAATGATTTAATGACATGGCGATGAGGATTAAAATATTTTTTTTCAATGTGCGCCCATTTTTACTGTGTTAAGACAATAAATGTATACCTACAAATGTAAATTCGTCATAATATTAAATGTTGTAATTTATTTGTAATTAAACCTATTGTTTACTAAAATAATTAATTTATTTAAATTAATATTTGTGAATGTCACAAACATTCGGAATTCAAACTCATGGATTCTCGTTTCACATCCAACATCGAGGTTATCAATTCTCATCGCGTACTTCCTACAAAAAATAATCTGACCCTATATCTTTTTGCCCTATATGTAATGAATAAATTTTATGTAATAATAATATATAAAATCACATGAAAAATTGCGAATTATTCTACGCAAGCTTAAAAACCGTGGTCTGGCAGCTAGGGCGAGTCTTTGTAATTCCCACCAAAAGGCAAATTTCACCAATTGTTAATTTTTTATATGCCTAAATTGTTTTCGCCGCAATACGTTACGAAATCTAGGTCCATAAAAGCAGAATATGATTTTTCACTCATAATTATAAATATGTCAATAACCTTAGGATATCGACATATCATTGTAATATTCCATCTCTCCTGGTTCCCTGAATATTTCCTGGTTTGTCCCTGACAAATACAAATACCGAAACTAAGCCAAATAAAATTAAGGAATGTGTCAGGAAGTAATCTTATTATTCGTATATTTAGCGGTGATTATACGAATATGTGTGTCTTTGTCTAACTCGACGCGTAGTAATATTGCTTTCTCCTTCCTTTGTTGCCCTTAATTATTTCAAATGCTAAAGGTTGAGTTTTGATTTGGCGTGGACATGGATTTTACATGATTTTGGCGCCATGCCAATTATGGTTTTTTGCGGACGTGTGTTTAGGACGTTTTAGTAATTGGTATTGAATAGTGGAGTGTTTGGAATGAAAGTCGATTGTTTAATTATGCTAAAGTGCATGTGTGTTATTGTTTATTTACTGCATGGCGGCTATCAAACATTTTTCAAGGTTAGTTATTCATTGAGTATCTGGATTTCACACTTTCGATGTTTTGGCAAATTTTCACCTGAAGATTTCGCCAGGGTATAAAGTAGAAACAACAATTTCAAATGAAATATTGCATTTAGTTAGGATTCACGTTCCTGGCCAGTTTTGGCTAAATCTGAAATACTTGGTGGCGCTCGCGGAGCGCCTAACGCCTGTATTCAACAGTAAACTTTTGTGATTAACGCTAATGGTCTATTCTTTGGACTAAAGATATTAAATAAGATAATATTACAAGATTTCACGAACAAGACATTGTAAAGAGTACGCATTTTACATAATATCCACAAATCCGACAATTATGAATGACCTTAATTATTATAAATTTAAAATATCATTAGAAAATAAGTGTATAGGGGTAGAAATGATCATTAGCTGCCATTCGTATAATTAATATCCTGTAAAATGTAAGTTCATAAATTGCCTAAGGGTGATTGATTGCACAAGAGCAGATATCACGAAAACAAACTTCGCGCAAAGTGCGCGCGTGCCGCATATAGCGTTGCCAGGCGTCCGGATAAAGCCGGACATAGTTAGGCTTTTTATTTGCATGTCCGGCTAAAATAAACGGTGTCCGTCTTGTCCGGCTTTTGTTAGGCTTTTTACATTTCGCAAACAAGCGAGCACTGCCGCCGCGCCGCGCCGCGCGAGCGTGGCCGAGATTTATGATAATAATCAAAAAGACTTGGTTTTACATAAAAAAAAATTGTCGTACCTATTAATACTAAGACAAAATCCTCAATAATATAGGGTGTCCGGCTTTTTTAACCAAATGTCCGGCGAAACTGGCTGGTCTGTGCGGCTATTAGGTTTGGCGACCTGGCAACGCTAGCCGCATACCACGCTCCGCCCGGAATCGGCGCGGGCGATAGATGTGCCAGTCATTAATTTCTAAGATATTTATTGAGCTTTAAGCTTCTATTGATTTAGTTAGCTAATAATTTGTTTACCGAAAATTCAGATAATGTAGTTTAATTCTAAATACAACGAATAAATAAATACACCCAATAGTCACACTCATCGTCCTGAACCCATAGCAAATGCCAAGTTTTATGCGGTAGGTATTATAAATTACGAGAGATGTTTTGGTCCCACATAAAATAGGTATTTTCACTCTACTAAATGAACGGGGTGCGGGGACCGAACATGCGGCCTATAGTTTCACAGCCAACACGTAATCAACTGCGAAATAAGGGTTGTATCTGTATCAATCCATATACGTCCCACTGCAGGACACAGGCCTCCTCTACAATAGTCAGTGCAATTGTATAGTCCACTACGCTGGCATACTGCGGATTGGTAGACTTTTTATATACAATAGAAATTCTTCTGCATCTCCCTCACCGTAATAGTGCATGGTGCACAGAAATATATTTCTGTGGCGTGGTGATTGACTATCAACACACACATGCCCCGAAAAGTCATAAGTGTGCCCTGGAATTTGAACCCGTGACCATCGTAAACATATTGGCAGCCGCGTCTGGTCCGTTACCAACAGGCCACCACGCACTTTACGCGACATACTAGGTTTGATTAAAGGTCCCATAAAATTTCTCTGTTTTATTGTAAGTGTAGTTTAAACTCGCATACGCTTTTTGACCCGTTGACTGGGTTACTACACAACTGACTAAGCCAGGACAATGCAGATTTCTTATGATATTGCCCTGCGAGTCGACGAACTCAAGTATACTCCGAATGCTGACAACGCGTGACAATCCTTAAGTTTAAAAAAGTAAATAGACACTTATGTTTGGTACAGTTCATCACCTGAGATTAATACGTCAATGGTAATGACGCAATATTAATTAAATCGCTCAGTGATATTATGTTATCGATTGTCGCCTTTTTTCCCAAATGAGTCAATTCTACTGGATGAAATTGCGGCACTCTCACAAATATTTCAGTGAACATTATGTCTGTACACACTTCAAAGGCTTTATCAAAGATTTACCAGCTTTTCATTTTATAATGTCAATATATTCACATATAGAAGTTATTTTAACATCTATGGTAGATACCTGACATAAATGTTGTTTTGGGAAACAGATCCTTGGCCGCTCGTTTCACAGCTGGTGCGTTTCTGAGTTTCCACTGCGCCATCGAGGTTGTCATGCAGCACGTGTAGTCTAGATTATTCTAGCCCAGTGTGTCAGTAAAAAGATCTGGAGTTAGTGGACGCGGCTAATATTAGCCGCGTGTGATACAATCGACGGATATAGATTGAAATCTAGACAGATTAATCTCATGCTTCATACATCATTTTGTTTTCCTTGCAATTTTACGATGTTTACAGACTTTCGGAAAGAGTTGCACTATGTGAAGTCTAGTCCAATATTAAGTAATACGTATATTGATGGATAGTCAAAAAGTATTTTTTTTTTACCTGAATAACATATTATATTTTTTAACTGCCTGATCCCTTCTTTATACTTGCGTGTTGTCTCATAGACTGTAGAGTCAAAGCTTAAATGATGAATATTAAATCATAAATGAAATGTGGGTTGTCAGTCTTCGTGATACGTTATAAGAGACGTCCTTAAACGTATGTACACGAAAAAGAATTAGAATTATATCAACAGATTTAAATAAAGAATACTTTAGTTAATTTTTCTTAAAAACAATATAATTTTGTTAATAACATTGCATTGCTCACATCCGGTGTGGTACACTTGTATCCTCAGTTTGAAGAGGCACTTGTATCGGTTCTATTTCGCTCGGCTTTGATCCGAGCCCACGCCGCCGCATACGTGGCCTCCAAATATTTTGATGTATGATTTACTGATTATACATTCTGTAGACGCAGTTATCGCACGGGTTCTGTACTGGTTAAATTTTAAACATTTTTGATAAAATATTTTTTTATTATTGTTACCTGGGCAGTCCCCTGGTGGCATAGATGATAATTTTCTTTAATCGACACAGATAAAAAAGTGACAAACTAACAATATTAATAATTATATCAGTTGCCTCTGAAACACATGTTCTGTTTGTAAACAGATCTTTAACTTGTATCAACTGTATACTGTATGTATATATACGGTCCACTGCAGGGCACGGGCCTCCTCTACAATCTACGTACGATTGAGAGAGGTTAGGGCGTATAGTCCACCACATTAAACTGGTGCTGGTTGGTGGATTTTACGTACCATATAAATTCTTACAAATCGCTGTGGTATGCAAGGCTTCCTCACGATGTTTTCCTTCACCGTTACCTCGACTGCATGGTGGTGATGATTGGTGATGATTAACACACACATGACTCCGAAAAGTCAGACGTGCCCTGGGATTTAAACCCGCGACTACCGTGAACATGTAGGCAGCCGCGTCTGGACCGTTACCAATAGGCCACCACGTACTATATTATGTAATAACTGAACTCAATTATGAAATTCGAATGTTCTTTATCCGCGTCCTTCGTTTGTGTTTTATTGTGTGTATTTTTAATCGCCTTCAAAAAAAGGAGATTATTTATTCAACCTGTATTTATTTTTTGTAAAGTCGTGGCTTTTCAAGGAATATACTTATTAATTAATTATAGTAATTCGTTTATGTATGTTTAAGTAGTAACTGGACCAAGTTTGATAAAAGTTTAATGTTTTTAAAGATTTTCATTATATTAAAAGTTTATTCCGTCAAACTGATTGTTAAACACAATAATCTTAGGCCATATTTTGTAATGAAATCGAATTATAATTAGAAGGAAAAAAAAATAATTACGCCTGCAACAGTTTTACTGTGTGTAAGATTAACGCACAATAATGTTGGCATAGTCTTTGATATTCTCAACTTCAGCACATTGTCTATGGTATTGCATAACCGGTCTTTACGCTGGCACGGTTGGAGAAACGCCAGTCCATCTCTGTATATGCCAAAACTTATGTTTTTGCCAGTCTTCTGGCGTCTGGCGAGCGGCCATTTTTTCCCCTTTATTGCAGGGTTTATTGACTGCTTTCGTTGTTTTTTGTTTTTCAAAATAAATTGGTGATTGATTTAGATTAATATTCTAATTCTTAAGAGAGTTCAATAGAGGCAAGTATGCTTTTAGTAAAAAAAAGTTATTATAAAAATGCAAAAGACTACACGGACCGGATGGAACTCCAAGGAATGAAAAGGTTTGAATATACAGTAGAATCGATTGAGAGGTTAGGCCATATAGTTCTGACGTAAAAATGATAAAATATATTCCTATATAGTGTACTTATTATGTACAAATTGTATTTTGATTTAATATGCCGTGTTTCTCGCTATTAAAATAAATATACACAAACTATAGTTATACCTAACAAAATAGGAGCTTGTTTAGTTTCGACAAATGCTTTGTATGACGTCCGTTTAGTATGACATATTTGTCTTACCTTTCGATGTCATTATATACGGATTCCACCGTACGTAAAAGATTACTTTCATAAGTCGTAATAATACCAACGACTTTGATGTACACTAAAGTGACTAGTTTTACATAAAGTAAACAAAAAAAATGTGACGATGAAAATGTCTGTGACGAAATGACGAATATGTAACAGCCTCTTTGGTCTTGTGGCAAAACAGACAGGGTGTAGGTACTTGAACTTTTGAATTTGCACAAACACATTTTCTGGGCTTGGATGTGGGACGTATATTCATGCAGACGCCCAGTTTATAATGGTGCTTAATTTATTCTCAGCAACATCCTATGATATGGATTTTGTGCTTGGGATTTCAAGATAAGAATGTTACTGCTTTTTGGTCACCGAGAAGCCATAGCACAAAAAAATCGGATATATTATTATGTACCTTTAAAATTGTTGATAGTTCAGTTTGCTCAGTTCAATAACCTTACCCGACTTAACAATCTATAAAATCATAAAATTGTAATGATTTCACAACTGGGCAATGATAAGGCCACATCAGCATTATCCCGTCTTATAACGCGAATCTTGCGCAGCTTAGCTATCGAGGATAAGTCACTACTACATTCGCTACTGAAACTCTCTCGCAACAGCTGTTCCGCCGAAAACAGCTTACGTACCGATGGGCGTGAAAAGAGTTTTTTCATGTCCAACGCCTGTACCACCATTGGCGGCCGTCCAATATAATTTATCCAACAGTTATGTCTTTCAGAATATCGTAATGCAACCGCTTTGCAATGTACGTCATCGCTAATTATACCCGCTACACCCGTCTATTTATATAAATTAGTAAAATATATATTTTTTTATTCCCTCATTTTGTGAGATTGATGCGTCTCGTGAGACTAGAAATGCTTTAGATCGAGACTAGGTATAAAAGTTGTGACACGAGGATTTTATGTAGTTATATGTGGAACACGTAAAAATACGTGCAAGAGAGTATTTTTGTATTCTGTAATTTCGTAGATGGTAAACGTTACGGTAGATAACTGATTTAATTAAGGCTATAATTCCTTGTGTCCATTTTTCGGGTAGGGCAATACACTTTATAACATAGCTTACCAATATTACATATTATAAGTTGCTAGGGGGTGCGAATTTGTACCCGGCATGACATCTTGGGGTTGACTAATCTCGACGAATTGTGTAACACTGGGGGAATTTTGTATACCCCCTTTGGGACACTAGCGTGAGCTTATTTATGTATTAACTGCCTGACCTGTTTCTGTGTTACTCATTATATATAAAATCTAATGCATCAGAGACATCAAGGTTAATAACTGCTATTAATACTTTTAATATTGGAACAGTGTTGAAAGCATAGATGATATCAATGTGACGTGTCTCTTTATTACTAGATAATATTTAATTAAATTCACAGAGTCTCTGGAAATGTAGAAGTTGTATTTAAGCTTAATTAATCAGATATAAGATTCCCACTTGTTTCATCATATTTGGAAGAAATTCGTCATGCTCTCTAAAACGCCTGTGCTTGCGGCGGCGTCGTTTGCTAGGTCGGTCACCATGGTTGAGGAGGCCTATAGCTGGCACATGCGTCATACTCGTGAACGGGTGCTTGCATGTATGAACTTGTCTAAATTAATTACTTTGAAACTTTTATTGCTGTTCATTGCTTTGGCGGAACAGTGTACGACTTCGCGTTCTGGGCCACTTCCCCTTACTCAGCAGTACAAAATGATTTAAGAAATATTATTATTAATCAATTATTATTGCAAATCATGTATGAACTGCTCTAAATTCAACTAAGCTGCGACTCCTGTATAATTACTGTAATGTAAACTTGTTTTGGAAAGAGCAACGCTAGAGTTTTTTGCCCGTGCTTTTCTGGCGAAAACAGCCTTGTAGTAAAAAAAAGCATATTATGGATTCAATAAAATATATCATTTTCATAAAATTTTAAAGTCTGTTCTGGCGCACTTGGTTAATAGGTCGACTGAGTTAAATTCCTATATACGTTTTATGCATGCAGACGGGTGCGATACTCAACTAATATTTTTTGTGACCTTCTGAGACCATAAGGCATAAAGTGTCACATAATTTTTGATAAGCGCATCACAATTTTATCTACAATTGCGTTCAAGACTATGTGTATGACTTCTGGATATCTGCTTAATACTTGGAAATCTATTCCATTTCCCGTCGTTGTAAATTGTTATCACCTATTATAAAGTACGTTTCTATTGTTGCAGCGATGCTCATGGTGGCGTGACACCGGGTTGACACGACTCAATCCGCGAGATGTCGCAGCCGCCGCCGGGCCGAGGGCGCGCGCGTCCCCCCGGCCCCGCCTCCCCGCACAACTTCCGCCCCCCATCCCCATGGGCCCCGAGTCCGCCGCCCCTCATATCGGGGCCCAGGCACCCCACAGCCATCGTCACTCCGCCGCCAGTCCATCCATCTCCGAAACCGTTCAGACCTCTTCATTCTCCGCACACATTGAGACAGCATTCGCCGTCTCCTAGTTCTCATTTTTCGATATCCCCTTATCCGATGTCTCCTATATTGGGACAGAGTCCGGAGTACTTTTACTCATCGCCGTACGAACCGATCCGCGAGTACGATTACGCGGGAGCGCCGCTGGAGCCGCCTCCTCCACCGCGCCCCATGATCTACGAAGAGGATGAGGAGGACCGCGGGCCTTCCACCGCGGAGATCATCGCGCAGCAGTCACAGGAAGGCTACGTTGATGAGAAGTTGGCAGAGTACCAAGCTACCATCCAGTTATTGCAAGGTGAGTTTCTTTTAAGTTCTCTAAATTATAAGCATAAATCGCCTAATCGGAAAATCAGGAATATTAGACCTATCGTTGAGAGACATCATTATCGTATGCGTGTATTTACAACAATCTAATGTAAGTGTTATATCATAGCGGGGTAATTTGTGGAGAGAAACAACTATATGCCGCCACCCATCATTGATTTAAACAGTTCTAAGTGGGCATCCTGATGTCTTCCATAGCAAGTGACAATTACCAAACGGTTTTAGTCGGTTTGTGGACGTGGCTTTTGGTAGAGTTCTAGTGCGATGGCTTTATTTACGAGCCTATAGAGCCTATTATAGTGTCGCGGGCCCGTACTACAAATAAAAAAATAAATACACCCGACAGTTACGTAAATAGTACTGACCCCACACTAAGATCGAGTCTTCTGTCGTGGGTACCAGATTCTACAAGAGATTATTGTCTTACAAACACTCAGACCCGACACAAATACTTAATATGGTTCACACAAACATTTGAAAACATCTGTATCAATTTACGTTTAGTTATTAGAATAGAATCAAGCGATTTTCATTCAATGAACCACCGCCGACAATAATAATCGCTCATAAATATTTATAGTTTATGCGCCCTATGTCGAGACTTATAGGTTTCTTCTGGTTTCAAATCGATAAAAAAAGCAATAACTACTTTTCCGTGGATATTTTTTTAGTATTGAGAAATTGGCGGTAGGAAAAATTCAGAGCTTCTAGCTCTTAGACTAAGTGTGTTGTTTGCTTCGAAACCATGTGTCACTGATAGTTTGGTAGCAGAGATTTTTGTGTGTATCGACGAACGCGAGATAACTAACGCATAGGCTTCCATGACTATATCAGCCCATATACGTCCCACTGCAGGGCACGGGCCTACTCTACAATCGAGAGAATCGATTGAGAGTGGTTAGGCCATATAGTCCACCACGCTGGCCTAGTGCGGGTTGGCGGACTTACATACCGTAGAAATTCTTTAAAATCGCTACGGTATGCAGGTTTCCTCACGATGTTTTCCTTCACCGTTAAAGTGCGTGGTGATAGACTATCAATACACACATAACTCCGAAAAGTCAGAGGTGTGCCCTGGGATTTGAACCCGCGACCACCGCGAACATGTAGGCAGCCGCGTCTGGTCCGTTTACCAACAGGCCACCACGCACTTGACACTGGTGTAAAATCCCATCAGTCATGTCTCATCACCGAGCTTGAATAAAAAATATGTTTCAAAGTAATGAACGGTGCTAAAGTACAAAACATAGAAATATTGTAAATAGAAAACTAAAAATATTGCATATTGTAGCGATAGGTTCGCCCCCTATCATATCAGGGGACGGTAATAAAGAGCGAAACGTGGGTGTCCTGGTTGCAACTCTGCCTACCCCTACTGGGAAGAAGGCGTGAGTTTATATATGTATGTATGTATGTATAAAGAAAACTTGGTCGACCTTACAGACGGCTGTAAACAATCTGCAAGTTTTATGAAGGTTACCCAGTTACTGGATGCAGACAGATCTATTAACGGACGATGCAAGAGTTATGATTCCATTTATCAACGTCAAACCAAATTCTGAATTATTTTGGATCTTCGAGAGCCATTGTTTTAAGTGCTGCATCATATTATTGGCTGTAAGGTGAAAATATCGTAGGTTAGTTTTTGATGCGGTTGAGTATTTATAATTTCTGACTATTTATAAATTCAACATAATTATTTTAACTTGTTTCGGTCGTCTATTTTCATGACTTCTCGTGGTTTAACAGCAAATTTTAGATCTCAAAGAATACGACTTTCGGATTTAGATAACTATAGCGTCCTAAAGATGCAGAAAGATATGAAATATAAAGTCTAACAATAACTGCTATTTTATTCTTAGAGATGCGACTGAGCTGTCTTTTAGTACGAGCATTATCGTTAACCTGGATTCATCTAGTTATAACGGCATAATCATAATGTCAAGCACGCACACCATCAACCCATCAAACGTCAGATTGCCCACCCACGTTTTCCCCTTTTTCTATAATTGTGGAATCTTTAAGCAGGGTGTGAAATAGCAATTAAACAGGCTGTTTTAATTGGGTCGAATGGTGAGAGATAATATTGTACCGCCATGCGATTTTCTATCAGGACAGAAATACGCTTACCATCAGTTGTAGTGTACTTCCCTAGGCCAGTATAAGTTGCAAATGTAAAACTTAAAATTTTCCACACTTCGTTTCCAATCGCTAACATAGTGATTTGTGTCCGCATTTGCCGATGCTCAAAGACGTTACAGATTCGGAAGTTGCATCATAGTTGGCATTTTTCTCGACGGTTGCCAAACAACCAGATGCGAGTGCATGTAAATAAACGCTGCCGTGTTAACAACTATTTATATGAAGTGCGCCCCGCTTGGATGCAGTTACTCACATCTTCAGATGAGTCACTGGGCGACGCGTTTTTATTTCGTATTTGGACGTGAGCAATGGAGTTGAAGAAAGTATTGTCATCTTCGAGAATAGTATAGTGATCATACTTATAAAAAGAAAGCGTATGTGGCAATTTGGATTGATATTATTTTAAATGCTTCGATTAGCTTTCCATTAAATCGTGTTGCGATAGCTGACTATGTAGGCACTGAAAACAAAACTAGGTAGAGCATATGGTGAAACTTAGGCACGATAGATGTGAAAGAAAAAAGAACAAAATAAAGATTATCGCTTAGAACTAAAAAATCCTAAAAATCGATGCTATCGTGAATAATAACAGCACTCGCAAAGATAGAGAAACAGTCCACAGACAATTTTAATACTGAAGACAAACAAATCTAACATCGCCACTTCTAATAGGAATTATAATGGATCGGCTTAGATGTGAATTTCATCATAAACAGTGTTTCTGCAATAAGATCAACTGGAGAAAGGCGAAGTTTAATTAGTCCTGTTTATAAATTAGTTAGTTATAGACTTTAAAGACACGTGACATCATGAAATACTACCTTCCAACAAAATGGCACATGACATACGACCGAAAGATCTAGCTTTTCTAGCTTATATTAAGAATGAGACAAATTGACATTGTCAGCGGAGAGCGATGGAGTGGAAAATTGGACAGGACGCGTGCGTTCGCATCGACACATTATGACGGTGATTATAATAATGTGACTCTACATTAGGTTCAAACGTTTACCGCGTGTTGGATGTTGGTCTTCATTAAGCTCCCCTTTAGTTTAAAATTCTGTTTCGATTTTCACAATGGGATGTTTGTTGTTGGTGAATACTAACGCAATCTTAATAAATGATGATTTATGATTTTTCCAAATTTACGAGCAAAATAATTTAGAAACCAAATAGTATCGGGTACATTATATTGAAACAAAGTTAAGTCAACTGCTGAATATTTCCTTAATATTATCGAACCCAGCGCCTTATTGTCTCAAGTCACGCGACGCTATGCAATACCGTAGCACTTCCTGCCTTCCATATTGGGTTATATTCAGTTTGATCAATGACTTTTGTGTTTGTCATTTCTTTTTTTTATCGACATTCTTTTGTAACTGAAACAGTCATGCGATATGATGAAGGATTTTTATTATAGGAATTTGTACAGTTTGTGGTAATAGTAGGTTTGAAATTGATAAGTCCTCAAGTAGAGATTTACTGATTTCAATGTGATCTAAAAGGTTTTGGTAAAGTTTTGTTTCCTTTTTAAACTTTATGTTATAGGAGTGCTATAATTTGAGGCTTTTAAGGCTAGAGTAAATAGAAACCTCTCAGGTAGAAAGCGAGGATATACTTAATTTAAGCAATGTTTTCCACTGAATGAGTTGTAATTAGCAACAGTCGCAATAAAGCTATACATTATGTCCTCACATCGAATGTCGTGAACAGAAGCAGAGGAGACGACGACTACATTTTGACACTTAATCCATTCAAAATATAAATACAATGAAAAATGCCTAATGGTTCTTTCATACAACTACACAGAACCTATAGCGATACAGAAAACGTCATAAGATTCGTGAATTTCCTGAAGATGTTTCTATCATCACCTCATAAAGAGGAGACACGAATCAAGGACAAGCTGTTCTAAAGCGGCCAGTGTCAATGATCGTCTAACACAAACATTGGCACACAATGCGCTATTAATTTTGTGTGATAGTGAGTGCAATGCGCTATACAATATTACAAATACTTCTAAATTTGTTTTCTCGGAATTTTGCATTTGTATGTGGGCTGCGTGGCAACTCGGCTACACTCTCTCTGTCATAAATATTTGGGATATTTTATCACAGGAGGGCGCTTTAGAATCTACTTTTAAGGCAATTGATGCAGATGTATGTCTATTTTACTGGTAGGTTTCTTATATGCGAGAGGCCGCCTGGGTAGGTACCACCGCAATGTCTATTTCTCCCGCCTAATAGCCGTGAATATGCATTGTTGTTTTTGAAGGGAGGACGGTTTGAAGGACATTGTAACCAGAGTAACTATTGGCGATAATGAGACTTACATCTTATGTCTTAGGATGGCGAGCGCATTGGAATGCCAAGCATTGTTTTGATTCATGGCGTTGTTTGATTTGCTACTCCCCATGAGCGGTCGTGTCGCTTACCATTAGGCGAATGGCATGCTTCCCTCGTCATTCACCGCAATGAAAAAATATTAATACAATGTAGAAAAAAACTTACTTGTGTCAACACAGCTGTTGTTTAAGCACAAGTACCAAAGCTACCGCTGCAAAGTTAAAAATAAAAATACAAAAATATATGATATATTTTTTTGATTATTCATTCCTTTCATTAGTCTACGTAGCTTAATCACCTACCATATAAATTATTATTAGATAAATTCCATCGAGAGTTTTTTTGTACAAGTTTTCCTATTCATTTAGCAGAAAAGCAAATGTACCTTAGCCTTTTTCTTGAAAAAAGTATACGTTTTGTGTTTGCCCCTAATATATCTTAAGGCGACAAGTATCTCGGCTAACCAAATTTTAGTGGTACCTACTTCTAATAACTCTTGGGGATACAGGCTTATGCTTACAAGATGGAGTGCATTGATCAGTCTAATCTAATTAGCGATTGAATAATTTCACGAAATAATACTTAGATTTCTTATTCGCAGTTTAAAATCACTTAACAAATTTTGCATCAAATAACGCCCAAATTCGCCGTACATGTTACTCGCATATCTTTCGTTTGCGACATTAGCTGAAATGCGGTTTATCGTGGTTGGTACTCCGCCAAGAACATAATTTCTGGGGCGGCCGGTGTAGGTTGCAGCGGACGTGACTTCAATCACTGGCGATATGTGACTGTCATGTACTTGTAGTATTTTAACACCTGGTAACTATTAGTGAAAAATGCAGTTTTGTTTGCTTCTTTTTTAGTGACGTTGAACGTCACTAAGGCCAGGTTATTTGGTTGATTAATGACAGTGGCATTTAGTTTTGAATATTTTAAATCCAGTTTAGAAACGGAACTCGATTAGTGGGATATAAGGGCGGATATACGCAACGCAAAATACCAATACTTCACGCAATCCCATTCTCATTTACCTGTCGTAATCTCACATTCAGTGGAATCGTAGAATGCGGTTTTTGAAAACATTACCCTAGCAGTAAATTATACAACACAAAACAATTAAAAACCCGCACAAATTTACTTCCTGACCATAACATCAATCCTAAAATCCCCCTTGCCAACTCAACCCGCCACATCGCCAACCGCCTCCAATCACAACACCCAACTCAAATGAAGACATCGCAAAAGTAATATTTAAAAATGCCATCACATCATCACAATACGTTAGCAGTCCAAAATAAACAGCGTTGTATCCGATGCATTACGCTGTAAAGTGTAACACTGAACCAGCTGTGAGATCACCTTGTGCCAGATCCGTCCTACCGTCTACTGTTTCCTGCGTTACGACATTTCTATTACCCAGTTGCTATACTCTATGATTTCTATTCTGTTTTCGTGTTTACGTCTCAGGGGCTGGACAATTTATCTTTGCGTATGTTTGGCTAATTTGTTTTGCAATGGCTCTGACTGGTGATGCTATTGGTATGCTTGCATTTCTGCGATTTAAAATACGGTGAAAGGATTTATCAAATAAAGAATATTTTTATTTATTAATTCATTCTTCGCGTCGTTGCTTCTCCGATATAGTAATTCATGATGGTTTATTTGGTTTATTTTATGTGGACATTATGGACTAATTTGAAAGAAAATCAATTGCAAATGATGATATTTATTTTTTATTACATTTTGAGCAACTGTTATAGGCATCTTTAGTTTATAGTAAATGATTTTGGTAATTAAAAACCATCCCACGCTGTTAACATTTATTATTGTCGACTTAACTTTCTCTCTGTATGTAGGCTGATTTATGTTTAAAATAGAAAGCAGAAGTACCTAAATTGCTAGTGTCTTTACTATCGTGCAAGCTTTGATTGCGCTTCCTAGTTCCTACCTCAGTATTCTCCAAGACTTATGATCTATCTTTCTTTAATCTTGATTTAAAGAGAATATTCACCACAACGTGGTCAGTGTTTTGAATTTGCTCGCAGGTTTGCCAAAGTAAATGATTGGTGGTGGCCTTTTGCTATCAGTGCCCCTAGCCGGAACATTTTGCAGTATCGTAATAGAATAAAAATAGTAAAATTTTGTATGGAATTTAAACAGCGCCATTGTGAGCGTATTTGGAACTAAAATTTCACAGCGAGAAACTTTTACGATACTATACGAGAATTACTATACGATACTTCAAAATCTTCCGGCTTGGGGCACAGCTGAGCCGTCAGCTCGTTTTTTTAGATAGGCATTAAGCTAGGATCTATACATTACCAAGATTTCAATTTATTTGACGTTAAAAGTCGAAAACCGGATTTCGCATATTCTAAGAAAAAGAACAGCACAACAGAATTATTGAAACACTCGAATCGAAACTAAATAAATGTATATTGAAGTTCCTCTGAATCACGCGAGTGTTGTTAATATTAGTAATTGTTTGAATTACTTCTGTTCGAGATCTATTCTCGATGACTCCATTACGAAATGATGATTCAACCATCACGTCTGAATTTGTTTTCACATATCGGAATCGATTACATGTAATATGATTTATATTATCTTATTACACGCCTGTCAAAATAGTGAAAGTCATGTATTGTGTTCATTTTCTCTTATTATATTGTCTGTTCTATTATTTGTACAATGAGTTCTTAAAAGGAAAGGGTTATTAGTCTTTGTCGTTGGTTTGCCTTTGGGTAAGAAATGATCAAAATACTGAGGAGGTAGTGGAAACTTAAAATACTGCACAGAACTGTCATTAAAACACTTTTAACTATGCAAAAGTGTGTTATCAAAACTCAAGAATCAATATTTTCAAATATTAGAGAAAATAATCTACTACGTGTTAATGTATCTTTCTATTGAAAATCATTTATATTTTTTGGAGAATTAACTGCTGACGTAATATGCTGTATGGGATTTTAATTAATGTCGTCATATCTCTCCCACCTACCGTATTACGTAATAAAAAAAGATAAATATTAATCCTGCCATATCCGGTACTGGAGCATTTTAAATATGCAGCTGGATAAAAAATTTCAAAATCCTTTGATAATTACAGCTCCATAAGGACACTTGAAAGATCAAAAAAGAAGAACTTATTATGAAATTGCCTTTTAATATTGACCGTTACATGTCAAAATGTTTTTTAAAGATTGAACATCAAAAAATCCAGCAGATGTATATTTTCCCATGAGATATTGATTACAATACCTACAATATTAATTACGGTTTTGCGGAAAATGACTAACTGTAAGTTTTGGTTGTTATCACAGCGATGCAATTAATTGCTAGGTCGCTCTTAAAATCCTGCTTATGTCATGAAAACCTGCTACTAAGCTAGCCGTTATAGGCTAATAATCTGTACACGTTAAAACAATCGTAATAATTATGTTTTCCATAAAGTGGGCCACAAAAATAAACCAAAATACTTCAACCAAGTGGAGAAAGAAAAATATATTTTCTATCCTTAGATTTGACTTGGAATACAGTTCTCTAGGGATCTTAACTCAATTAAAGCATCCCTCAGATCATCGTAAATCTAAGTTAATTACCGATTTCCTCTAGTGAAGAAATATATAACGCGTCGGCTCCGGAGCTGTGCGTCTCGTATTGACGTTTGAAATCCCCTAAATATAGCGCATACTGAATCGTTGACTACGTCGGGACTATTATCGTTGCCGTCATGTGCTATTTTAGATTCGAATCTTTAAGTTTCATTAGGATATTGCATTTGTATTTGATTCGTTTTGTGTATCTAGTTTAAATTGCATACGTATGAGGTTTAGGTGTCGGTAGTTATTTTCGTGTCTGTTGTTAAGTTCCTGATAAAGTATAGTATATAAATATGGAAGAGAAAAAAACATTTTCACTTAAAAAACAAAGATCATGGACAAATATGCCCTCGTCTATATTAATCGTTTAATATTAAACAATAGTTGCCAACATGGCTGAACAACTGGCACTAGCCAATAACCTTTGGTTGAATAAGAAATCAGAATGAGAATCCTACCCGCAGTAGAACCATGTGTGATAATGCATGTAAAATTGATTACCATAATTTTGAAAGCATAAAGCTCGCATAGATTAGAATAATATTTCGTTTTATATTTCGTTTTGAAATCGCACATAAGTTCATAAGTTCCCTGTTAATGGAATCGGTGTCCGCTATGACACAAGTGGTCAATCTCCTTGGGGGGAAATATATACGCTAATTTTTGAATGGCAATAGTGACATCTCAGCTAATCCATTCGAAAATGCAGTCGTGAGCTTATGCATTTATTTTTAACTTGGACAATATACTATTAAACCATATCGGTGTAGATATAATTAGGTACTCCTTACTCACGCCGTGTGTAGTATTGTGTGCAAATAAAACGTATTGTATTGTAATCGAAGTCGCGTACGATTATTATATGACAGCTGATTGATATTGACGACCTGAAATTGGCACAGCGCAGTGAAATGATGATGAACATACACATGAAAGTACACACACAGATCCATGAACTCCTTTAAGGGACACGACCTTCAGTAATGAAGAACACGACTGTGGAAGGAGGACACATGAAACGTTTATAAAATACCTTTAATTTACTTAGTAAAGCTTATTTATTTCTTAAAGATCATGTATGCTTTTTATATGATACATCAAGGTGTCTACAATATGACAAAGAGTCAAAACCAAGAGTCTGCTTAAAACCGAATATACCTGTGTATATCAGTCTGTACTGATTCCGGAATCCGTCATTAATGAAACTTTTATTTGAATTGTGCTACAGCTCATTTCCGATGGTTGACAGATACGAACATCAACTTAGCTGTCGGAAAGTTCATGCATATAGAGTAATCAGTATCTACCTATGTAAGCTGTTGACTCATGCATAGAAACATAGTTGGCCGACCGTCAGCTGGGTTTTAGAGCTAAGTGCCGCCCACAATCACTTCACCTTAATGATAAGTTGAGATAGGTCGGTCATTTCTATTACACTAAAACTGGCATAGCTGATCTCTTCAGTTTCTATGTCTATGATGATTATGTTTTCTTAGTTCGGCCAATTGTCTAGTTGATGAGTTGGAAAGAAAGACCGATATATGCGTTTTCATTTTGAAAGGATTAAGTATATTATTTTCCATTATTTAAAATTATCTTTTGTAAGATCTTTTGAATTGTGAACTATTACTACCACCGCTTCCAGATTACTTACATCAGTAAAGCAGAAACTAAACAAGTAACTCGTTTATCAAACCCAATTGTTTACTTTTCCTGTTATTGTTTTTCTTTAAGTAATTTCTTCTACAAAAGCCTTTTTTAAAGGTCTAATATTCCTGCCATTCGCACACTGCGTCCCCTTGGCATGGCAGAAGCGCCGGCGCTGGTGCCCTACCCTGGCACGGCGCCAGCCAGACTTCCTTCATTCACCTCGAACAATATCGCGCGGTTTTAATCTAACTCGCCAGTTCAAGGTTTCCAATCGACTTCCTCCTTTCAGACATGATGTAGTATAAAAATACTACATCTATAGTTTTAGACGATACGTAAAAGAATTTTGTTGAATTGTGTGTTTTGAGGGCTGGAGAAAAGTTGTTGAACGGATATAGGATAATGGTTTCTTAGATTTACGCGAATGTTACACATTGAAATAAAACTATTTTACGGATTTTATCGCGATTTCATTTAATTTTATACAATTTTAACTTCCCGACGTTTCGATTACTTTACAGCTTTCGTGAGTGCGCCCCGTGACCAAAAAAGCTGTAAAGTAATCGATATATTTTATTTCAATGGATACAGGATAGCTTATAGTATTACGGCATCAAACCATTACTAATAACAGAGAGTATTGTAGTACCTGATTACAAAGACAAAAATATTCGCAGCAGTTCCGATTTGCCTACGTTGACAGTTGGTGAGAGATTGATTTAGTGCAAAAATGTTTTAAGAAACTCTCCGGTAGTTTTGTTAAAAACCGCGATTGATATTTATTAAGAAGACTGTATGTAAATTTCTAGATGGATATCATTTTTTAAACCCCTTTTCTACCAGTTTTTATCCCACACTACATGAAGTTGTCGAAATATTGATTAATTGACTTTTCAGGTGCTCGTAATTGTGTAAATATGTGCTTTCACCGTTAAAAGAAGAATTAAATTTCGCTGAACGAATACTTAGTTTAAAAATCTTATTAGTTTGTGTTCTGGGTTTGAATCAATTAGGTTTTCCCACGCACGTGTATCATGAAGTGTTAAATATATTTTTAACATTGTTCACAAAAACAGAAATCAGTTTTGCGTGAAATGTTTAGCGAAATATTTTACATCCTACAAATTTCTTGCAGCTGGTATGTAAATCGATCGTTGCATATATAAAAGCTTCCGATTCATGTATTTCACAATCTTAACTAATATTAGAAATGAGAGTTTGAGTTCATTTTTATACGTTAACTTCTGAACAGATCATCGTGAAATTTTAAATACAGTTTTTCACCGATAAGGACATAAGGTACCTTACAATGAGAGTAATCTATCTTTACTACGGGCTAAATGCAATTTGAAGATACCAGAGACTCCTTTAGATTCATTTTTAGGTCAAAATAAAAAACGTGCCGTTGCCGATGCTGTCTTTGTTTGATATAGCTCGCAAATTGAAAAAATAACCTAAGTGAAACCGCGATCTAAACCTAATAGTCCACACGGGAATATTCTAAAACAAGCGATTTGTTCCTCACAGCTGATTCTGGAGTCGGCGTCACCCGCCCACGAGGCTCACTGACGCCATACCCATAGTTTATAACACGTTCGCTGTGTTGGAATATTCGAGGTCGTTGCACGCACGTGTCTGTTGGGGTTTGAATTCTTCCTTTATACTTCAATAGATAATATAATTTTTGGGATTATAATGCATGTTAGTGTAAGAAACGGGAGTGTTATTTTACTTTAAGGTCAATTTAATGATAGTTAATATATATCTCAGTACTTAATCTTTTCTCATATTTATATTGGGCTCCGTTAAAATGATGAAGGTTGGGTATGAAAGCTCTTACCTATATTCTTGGTGCATTCATAGTATTACCTCATGGTTGCTATTTTGTAATAATATCAGCTGTTAATCCGTAAAAACTTTTGACATTTGACTAGTTATTCGCAGAACCATCTAGGACCACCTCGGAGTTGGTACAATAAGGCCTAAGTCCCGATGTATAAGAAGGATATCTACTAATAAAGATGTTGCAACGCTCTGAAATATAATATTTCACACAGATCATCCTTAACTATGATTACAAGACATTGAGCTTTATAAATTTAATATGATCTCGTGTGATAAATATTACGTCCGTGCAATAGACTGACAAGTTCAATCTTTCATAGAGATATAAATAAGATCACGTAGGCCGGCGAAAATAAAACTGACGCTACACCGCCGAGTTACCAGCTAGATCTTTTACATGGCTCCAATGTTTGATCTAATGTAACTATTCAAGAGGACAATAAGTCAATTTTATGACATAGTAATTCATAAAAAACATTATTAACCTTGCCGAATTAGCTCAGCGTATTTGCAAGTTGAAAAAGTGATGGCCAATGGGGTCGAAATGCTGATACAGCATTTGCCGGACGTCCACTCATAAAGTTAACAGACGACTTTAAAAAGTCTGCCGTAAGCTGATGAACATAGGTCGCTTCTAACAGGTTGTTGTGAAAACTATTCTACAAGCTGCATATTAGCTATGCCACACATACGAATAACCCCACGCTTGTAAATATTTTTTCCATTTATTTTTCAAGTAAGTACGTATTAACATCCAAAGATGTAAACTTCCTACTCTTAAGCTTACAAAATAGGGCCGGCAGTATAGCAATATAGCAATATAGCAGCAGACTTGGCTCTGTGGCGTACCTTAGGAGAGGCCTATGTCCAGCAGTGGACTGTAATGGGCTGATGATGATAATTATGATGAAAACTTACACAAAGTGGACCGCTAAACCCAAGACCCAACAGTTTACATATTATACTTTAAATAATATCCATTAGTGATAAGTCTAATGAGATTAGTATATAGAAAAACATTTTGGAAACTCGGAAAAGGAAACCAGAGTATACAAAAAGTATGTGTGATGTATATAACATATATATTTTAGCTATGAGGAAATATAAATAGGTGCAAATGGTCCCAAGACGCTGAGCGTTGCGGCTGGTTAGTTCTATTGTTTTATGGATAACATGTGCATGAAATGGAATGTTTGGGTGTGATTCAACGACCCACGGATAATTTTAGAAGGATCTCATTTGGCATGGAGAATAATATTCGAAATTATAGAAATAGTTACAGCTTACAAAGTTGCACTATACAAGTATGACTTCACAATTAGTCGTTCGCACGGATTTAAAAATTATCCTATTTTGTTATTTGATAAAGATGTTTATAGAATACGATTTCATCGGAGACACATACTACTATCCTGTGATTTTTATAGACGATATAAGAGGCGATCAGAAGCACCCATTCCTGACGCTGGTCCGACCAGGCCCTCGAAACGTTCAGGGATTATTTTTTAATGTAAATGTTCTAAGGGCCAGCCCATTGAATCAAAAGCCAAAGAATAAATACGTCCGCAAAATATACAATATCTAGCATAATGTATTTAATAGTAAAAAATCAATTTATAATTCAAACTTTTAGGTATATTAAGATTAGCAACATGCATTACGCTAACTAACCTAACCCAAGTGCCTATTATCAAATGATATATGTCAGAGTAATCTGTGGATGTCAGACATGCCGCCGATTGTGAAACTATAAGACAAATAATTCTGCAACCTAGAATAAAACGTTGCGTCAACTGCACGTAGCTGACTTCTGAGTATAAGAAATCAACTAAGCGGTTTGGCGCCTTATTTTTGTTATAGCTTCGGCGCCCCAAGCCTCCGGCTTATTCCGCCACTGAAAATTAATGAGGGCGCAAATGAAAGGCCCGTCAGTATTAGTTCTGTGATATTAGTAAAGAAACCTTGTCCGTGACGTGTATTTTTGTATGATACATCGCTCGCCGCTGTCTAAGTTCGTTCTATTTGCGATCTAGGTCACCTATTTGCCAAACTGATTCTGTGAATGAGTGGCGAGCGGTTTCCAACAGGTTATATCGTCGATGATCGTACGTTACATTCGAATCGGCTAATTAAATCAAGTGGCCTTGGTTTTGTTATCTGTTGGCTTGTATCATAGGAAATTGAGATCATCCACTTAGCGGTTTTGTTTCCCGTATGACGCTTAGAAATTGATATCATTGTTGATAATTGAACAAGTTTTTCAGAAAAAATAATAATGTGGCGTTATGCGCCACATTACATCTGGGAAATGAATTCAGAGAATTCAACTGAAGGCTTATTTCATTTGGCAAACAGGTACCATTGTATTCGTATGTTTGTCCTGATCCCCTTCTAAAAATTTTCCGCATTTTCATGGTGCAAATTGGGAGCTTATCTTTTTACGGGCAAATCTTTTTACGAATGGATGGATGACTGTCTGGCATCAACACTTTGATACCATTTCAACCGCACTCACCTAATGCGGTTGGTGGACTTCACATATCTTCGAAATTCTTGTAATTATTTAATTTAAATTAATGTATAATTTATCTATAAAAACACATTTGAAAATTTGATTGTCGTTGTCAGTAACAAATTTCTATTGAATTCTATATATTTTTGAAAGTATTCAAACAAACAATAAGATTACTTTGCCAATTAACAAATGATGAATTAAAAAGTCAGCGAGATAAATTAGATCTCGGATTGTTTACAAACGTATTTTTAAGGAACAATAAATTTTCACTATAAGCGACGTCTTGCACACGAAAATTGTTAAACAAATTCTCAAATAAATAGTAAGAAATGCTATAAATATGAGTATTTATAAATATCCAACGCAGACGGCCTGTGGGCGTGGATGATATTTATAAGATTTCACGGAATTAAGCCTATCGCTGACGTTGCGAAGGCAACAGATGTGGAGGTGCTATCTGTTCTAACTATTGTACATTTGTTATAATGTATTTATTTATAGAAAAACAATCATTTAGGTGCCAATGGATAGGACACATAGTACGAAGAACTGATGGCTGATGGCCATAACCTTCTCAAGTGGGGGCTAGCATCCGCCGTTTACCTTCAAGGTGGATTAAACATCTTGTAAAAGTTACGGGAAGTCTCTGGATACAGGTAGTTTCCAACAGCTGTGAAAATATCTGAAGTATAAACCTCCCAAAGGTCTCAGTAGACTTTCTGTCGTTGAAGTCGATGTTTCCTGATTAGATCTGGTAGATAAATAACCCGCGTAGGCTTCTTCATAGTAAGTGTAATGTCACAGATGAGTAGAACAATAGAAGAATGAATTTCGATCATTTTTGTCATATATATCAATTCTTCGTCTTTTGGCGTAACGCTATAAGTATATCCTAAGTTAATCTACCTAATAACTCCGTCTGGTATCGCAAATTAGTGAGTTAGTAGTTGCCAAATGGCAGCATGCGCTAAGTCCGAAGCTTTATAGATGGCTTAAAATTATTGGCACCAAACAGACCACTAATCACACGAGTTTAATGTATGTTGTCGTTGTTTGAAACGGACGTCCAATTGAAAAGTTGTGTGGAGTTAGTGTAACAGTTTATATAATTAGTTTTTAGACTTACCTCTTTATTTATTAAATTAGGTACTAGAATTGCTTAGATAATTATTGCTCGTTTGTAAGGTAAAGGAGAACATGGAAAGGAAACTTGTGTATGAGAAAATATCCGATAATATTTCAAGAGTCAATGGGCTGCAATAAGGTATACCTCTTTCTTAATTCTGTAGGAAAGTATTGTTCAGCAGTTCGACGTAAATGAGAAGGTATTATTAGCATTACTTTGCTTTTCGAGATGTCTTCTCTATCGAAGATAACATTTAGATGAGCATCCTTGATCTTTAGTGCGAGGTCAGGATAATGTGTGTCACTGTTAAGTATATTCGTTAATATTTAAAAACACGCTTGTTAGATCTAGCCATTAGCGGCGTATATGGGCTTTGAACTGTAAGGTTCAAATTCGATTTCCACATTGATAAATCTACTCTTGCCAATAGCTGGATTTCGTGCTTGATATGGCGATGGGTTCGCCCTACATCACGATTTTCATATAAAACAAGCTCGGCGAAAGATTCTCTAAATACAATCTATCAAGATAAGTACGGCTTAGTGGTGGTAGCACGACAAATGCCCGCAACGTGCTATCAGCATAGCGAACATTCTCCAATAAGGCGTGGGTGTGGATTTATATCATTATATTACATCATCCACTAAAACGAGGTGTAGCGTCCCAGCGGCATGTGCTTGCAGTTAGTGACGTCACTGGACCAACAACACCCGCAAATCACCCACGCACCGTAAATATAAAATATTTCATTTTATTTTTGATAACTGGTGATTTTGTTTTGAAGATTGTAAAGTTTGAGGTTAATTCCCAGGTTGAGGATTTTTTGGTGAAAGGATATTCAAAATGGTTTCTTAGATTTACGCGAATGTTACACATTGAAATAAAACCACCGAGTCCGCCCCGTGACCACGAAAGCTGTAAAGTAATCGAAACGTCGGGAAGTTAAAAAATGTAAAAATTAAACCAAATCGCGATAAAAACCGTATAAAATAGTTTTATTTCAAGGATATTCAAACTTAACTGGTAGGAATACGATGAAAATTCCAATGTTATACATAGATGCTGTGGCATTGAAAGGCATATCTCGACACAGAATTGGAGAGCACGCTAATGAATTCTCCGGCAGGATGCCGCAGCGCCCTGCAGTATGCAACAGCACGCCGAAGTGCTCCGTATCACGCCGCGCTTTTCCCGCGCAGGCCAAACGGGGGTATATGCAGGTGCAGACGATGTATACTTCAGCGTGACGCGGTACGTCGCGTCGCGGGATGCGTTGGTAGGCCGCCGGAACACTACAGTATGTTAGTGGCTGGCCGGTGGCAAAATTGTGTGCCATTCCGTACCGATGTGCGTGGGACTTAAGTGAGCTTTGCCATTTTTCCCGAGAAAACGAGGCGAGGAAGCTGTTTGTCTTTTAACCTACATAAACTCGTTATATGCCTATCTAATGTTATGTGATTATCGCTGCTCATTTGGCAATGTCTTTGCCACTGACAAGCCGATATATCTGGTCCTAGTACAATCAATTAAAATTCAATTGCATTACTAGTCACAACCATAACAAATATAACATTTTGAATAAACTTACGCATCTTGGATACTTGACATACATAAAAGTCTATTAGGAGACCCGACTTCCTTCATTTTTCACTCTATATATTAATATCTCAACAGCGTGAAATTATGTTTTGGTTTATTTGCGTCGTATCAGCCCAGCCTTACAGTTCACAGAAATAGCGCATCACATGTCCGTCCGCTAATCTATAGCTAATACTGTAGCTTTGACGTGCCAAATGTTTTTTTATAGATAACAGTAGTTTGAAGGGCGTGTATAGTATCCATAGTCTCTGCCTACCCCTATGGGATATAGGTGTTACGATTATGTATGTATGTATGTATGTATGAAGGGCGTGTTTTGAGAATTTTTGTAAATTTAGAGATCTTTAATCCGGCGTGATTGTTTCGATAAGAGAAAGCTGTTCGTCGATGCTCTTTCGATGTGTGTCATAGGTACGTTATAGGACAAGTTATTGTGTAGTGCACTGTAACAAAAAATATGCATGTGTAAAATTTTACTCATACGAGTATGTTGCCAATTCACTAGGGTGTGTCAGAGGGTGTGGGTCCGACAACTAGAGTTCCATACTACGTGTAGGTACTACTTACTAACACACAGTAACGAGAACCAAATGCCTATATTTATTCCAATATCAGTTGTATGTAATGTTTTTATTGAAGTGAATAGAAAAAAGGCTTACAGTTTTTATTGTTAACTACGATATTTGTCATAGTTATTCATATTTTCATGTGCCGAATTAAAGGTTTAGAAGGTTAATGTAGGACTAGGATCTAAACCAGTAGTTCCCAAACTTATTTTTCTCGTGGACCACTTTCAAAATTTTACTGGTTTCGGTGGACCCTCTGCTGCTACATTTCTACCACATTCTTAAAGTCGCCAAAAAATATAAAAGTAATGTCGCTTCTGAGTTCTGTCCCTATATTCCGATAGGTAAAATAAAAACGAAAGATGGTACATTTTATAACACTTTATTACAGAATAGAATTACAAGAAAAAATGTATAAGGTAATATAGGTTCAGGTCATAATTTGAAATAATGGGAAGGATGTATTTGATGGAGTGTCAGCAAACGATCAATGTTTGGCTTTATTTTTGTGAGCAATAACCGCAAATCACCCCGCTCTGTGATGTTTAATTTGCTCCTTTTTTTTTGTTAAGGGGCTTGTAACGGCACTAAAACTCCTTTCGATAAGATATGACGAGGGAAAAGCTATTAAAAATTTCCTTGCGATTTCCCACAGTCCAGGATATTTTTCGGGTATTTCTGCTTGCAGCCAAAATATTTGGTAGCCTTTTCTAAATTTCACGTTCAGTTCCTCATTGGTGCTTAGCTCGAGCAGCTCCTCTTGTAATACAACATTGGCCACTTCCGTTTCATCAAACGGATTTATGATCCATGGTGGTATATCCATCGTCAGCATATCTTCAAACCTGGTTTTGAAGTCATCATACAGGGCACTTAAATGTTGACTGTAGGTATGGATATCCTCATCAATACATTCTACCTGCGAGAAGTTTGGAAATTGAGAGAATTCGCGCCGACTAATGTTTTGCTTCATAAATTTCAATTTCCCAAGAAAAGCCGAAATTATCCCCTTTGTGTTTATTAAATTCAGACTGTCCCCTTGTAACTGCAACTTAAGATCATCAAATTTTTTAAGCAAATCTGTCAAATACGCAATGTCTGCTTTGAATTTGATCAAGTTTACTTTTATATCTGGATCTCTACTTTCTAGGAACTCTAATACGGAATCGAAAACAGAGTAAAATCTCGTTAAGCATGCACCTTTCGACAACCAGCGTACTTCAGTATGTAAGAGCAGTTGTTGGAAGTCTTCATCATTTTCGTCGCACAATTTAACAAATAAACGCGTATTCAATGCATTGCTTCTGATTTTGTTGACAGCTTTTATTACAAAATGAAGAGATTGGTTCAACCTGTCACTTAAATGTTTTGCCACAAGATGTTGTCGGTGGATTACGCAAATATTATCTGCTTAGTTAGGTACTTAAAACAATGTAGGTAGGCCCTTATTAAAACTATGCTTACATTTTTGCTCTTTACTATCAAAAGCAGATAAATTTTCGTGGACCCCCATTAACATCTCATGGACCCCCATTTTTTGTTCACGCCTACGTAGACCCCCAGCAAGTCTCCCGTGGACCCCTGGGGGTCCACCTGGACCACTTTGGGAATCACTGATCTAAACGGTGAAGTTTTAGCAATAGGGCTCGTTGACACACTGGTCACAAAAACCACACAAACAGTCTTACCAAAACACCGACCTCTGTGTGAGGTGACAGTGTCAGACAGACTGACCATCATTCACTCGACACTGCGGCCGCGGCCGACGCGACGGTCAAACACATCAGTCCTACGAAATCGCGCTATTTCGGCACCACGCGGACATTGACCTCAAGTCAAAACATAGACACGTCGATCCATACATTTCGGAACTTAAAGATGTTTACTGAAAATTGGTCAGAATTCTTCGAAGTTCGAAGCCAATTTCGTAAGGACAGATTCTGTCGTGAGATGTTTTTGCATGAATGTGTATTCCATAGATAATACACTATATAGGAAATAGATATGCCACTCTTCAAAAATATTGAGGTAAAAAAATTTACTCTTGCTGAGCGCGAGATGTCGCTGGAAATGTTCTGTTTTAAATAAAATCCGCCAGATGGTGCTGCTCATGCCTTTTTATTATCTAAAGAATGGAGGGGTCATAAGTCACGACAATTGGGCACGAGCTCATCGTTTTGTATCCAAATCCCAATAATTTCATTTTAAAACGAAGAGAACTGGCACCAATTTGTCGTATTTAAAAAAACAGCACGTTTGCAATAACATTATCTTTATTTTTACCCGACATTATCATTATTATTATCTTTATCTTTTTGTTACAATTGCGCAATGTTTGCATGTTTGTCTATGTCTAAATAGAAAGTGCAAGAAAATTATTACATTCAGCACAATTATTACATTAAATCGAAAAATTGCCCGAGCCCATCCGGGTATTTAGCAAACTCCAAATGAAGTACAAAAGTAAACCACGACGCAGAAGATATACCACGGAGGAAAAGATTCTTGCATTATGTACAAACAAAGTGGTTAGGGCTTATAACGTCCTCAGAGGTACACACCATTTCAAAATAGCACTTCCATAAACACTTCCTAGGCGCCATTGTTGTTCTTGAAATATCCAGTAAAATAAATCCAAATCGGAAAGCAAGTATGAAAATCCAGTAATAGGAAGCCGAGGTCAAACACAAAAGATATCAAACAAGTCCAGTTAAAAGCCAAAGTCGCAAATTTATAGCTATTGAATCGCAGTAGTACGCACACGAAAGTTTTCTCTTGTGTCAAAAAAACTTGTGTCAATTTTTTACACAAATTGTAAAAAGGGTATGTACATAAGTTAAAAAATGTAAAGAATGTAATAAAATGGTTACAGTAATAAATAAAATATACTTGATTTTTTTATATTAATAAGGAAAATAAAAAATATTAAAAAGCAAGACTGCTTATTTTGTTTATTATTTATACTTTTAGTTTTTTAAATTTTTTTGGCACTTGCCGCGACCTCTAGTAATACTTTAACAAAAAGATCATCAGGTTGGACCCGTGGTTTGTGTCTTATGCATTCAAGATGGCGCGACAAGTACCTTATGAATAGAATGCAAGAGAGTGGCACCCCCATGGTGTATTCGTTTTGGGTCGGCTGTCATGTCCTGTCATTTTAAACGGTACGTAAATAGGCACATGTCGAGGTTTTAAAGAAAAAAAGAATTTGTTATCGTCTGTCTAAATTATATCTATTCTATCTATTTCACTCATTGTTTGAGATACGTTTTTATTTAATATAAACAACAAGCATTTATGCTCCTAATCTAATAAAGTGTAAAGAGAGTCAAATATTGTTATTTTTTTTGACAACAACGCATTCTCACGCAAAAAGATCGTAGACGAGTTTTGATTGTTTTTTAATATTTCTTGTGTAGCAACGCCTACTGACTGAAGATGACTTGCATTTGTAATACATTGCTATTAGGATAACGCAGGCACGCGTGCGTATTCAAATTAGCTTTAACGTGATTTCCTGTTTACAAAAAATACATATAATATAAAGGTCTATTTGACTCATAGTAAAGAAAACTATGTTCGACAAATCCTACCATTTTATAAAACCTAAATTTGTTTACTATATTAGTTGGGATTTAGGTCTAAGTTGTTACTGCTTAATTGATAGTGGATGATCAGATGGCTTATATGTTGTTTGACGGTTAATATCCTTTCATAAATTTAGTTTAATCCGTAATATCTTACCGAATAAAGCGTTAAACCCGTGGTCTATTTTAAAACGAATTATAAGATATTGATATCAAGTCAATACAATTTCAATAGTTACAGCCTGACAGCTATCGACTACAAACATCGGTTTCGATAATATCTAGAGTTTGATACAAATAAACTATAGCCTTGTAGCTGTCATAAATATTAATTGCGCTTGTCGTGTAGCTCATCATTTCGAATGGAGGCAGTAGCCGGCACTATGAGGCCACGCATAAAGCTCTCAGAGAACTGACAAGTTTTCAAACTATGTTGCACCGTCGCGTCGGTTGCGGATGTTCATCTATCGCTTTTGTAAACGAAGATTTCTTATTCGTATTTATTAAATGTCTAATAACATTGCTACTATGACATATTGTGTATTATGTAAAATTACCAAGTTTCAGACAGCGTGCGAAGGCATTATAATATGTATTATGTATGGGCTAAGCATTGTTTGAGATGATTTCGATGTATAACAAATTCGAAGTCACCTTTAATTTTCCGAAAGACAGTCAATATAATTGCTTATATTTTTTGACAACGCAAGATTATATGCTAAAATTAAATCTAGTTGTATTTGTATGAAAAATATATGAATCAAGAACAATGCAAATAGATTTTTTTCCTCGATTAACATCTGTTAAAAAACTTTCATACCCGTGGGCCAGTCTCCCTCCGCTTTCTAATGTATTTCTTTATAACCTTCTAATCCGAACCGATGCCTATCAGTCAACAGCTCTCATTATAGGCCAGACTAAACGTCTAGGCTTAACAAAACACACACCGCAATACATTACCCTCTTAGCTTCGCCGTACTTGACTAAAAATAGTGTTCGAAATCTCACAGGGTTGTCAGCATGTCAGTTTTAAAAACTATGATATTTTTAGGACTATTTTTTGGCCCATGCTACTAGATTATCTTGTCATAGCCGCCACTGCTATTTCTGTAAACCAGGAGCAACAGGGACATGCATTCTATTTACACCTAGGACTTACTATAACTTCATGAGTCTGATCTCTAAGTAGTTTTTATACTACGACGAAATTAATCAAATACTGAAACACAATTGTTATTCTTTGCTCCGATATGACCAATTCTAAATAGTAACTATTTTACGGTCCATGTGCTGTTGGCATCTGAAAACTATCGCCAATAAAAGAAAAGGTTGAATCGTTTAATACGCAACGTCCTTAATTCCCTCCTGCGACACATCTGCAGTATTGCTCCAGCTTAATGGAGCGCGGATACCCGCGTCCTGTAGCGCATTGCGACAAACACTGCGCGCAGTCTAGTGTGTAAGCAATACGAGTATTGTTAATGCCTACATGAATTATTGATGTGTTAACTTGGAAAAGGGAATCAATTAAAAATATACTTATATTATTTATTACATTTGTTTGTGAAACCGAAAAGTCTCTCGTAGTGCCTGATACCCACGACACAAGACTCGATCTTAGTGTGGGGTCAGGACTATGTATGTGATTGTTAGGTGTATTTATTATTATTTATTTTTAAGAGATATGGTTTTTCATTACGCCAAACATCTTTTGGCCCTTCTATCATTGTTTGACCACTGTACTAAGGTTGTATTGAAAGAAATACCCGTAGAGATTTTATCTAATGTGCGCAGTTTTTGAGAAATTTGCTTTCGTCTTATTCGATATTTTTATGAAACATACGAATTGCGATTTAGACGCTGTATTCTGGATCTGGATTTATCATGTATCTGGAATCGTAACGAATTACAAATAGTTTTTAAGTAAACCTCCTGCAAGCCAGCCCTAGTTGTGCAATGGGAACAGTTAGGTGTGTTCCTGTGCCGGCGGGTTTCTCATAGAAACGTGACCGCACAGCGCTCGCCGATCACGAACAAGCCGCGCGAAAGGAAATACTTTAACACAGCGCTGAACGTTCTGTGAAAACGCACCTATACTATGCACTTCTAGGTTGGATCTACGAAAATACTGGGATTTTAATAAAGGTAGTTACTCTTTGCCACTTTAAATAAATAACGATCGTACATCTCATACTATGCATCTTCAGAAAATAGTGAACAAGAGACTTTGTGATTTAATTAAAATCAGTTCTAAAAATATTTTTTGCAAAAAAATGCGGTAACACGGCCTTTCGTTTCATAACCGGCTCCGTAACTGCTGCCGTCCGGATGTTCTTAAAATATAATAACAACATAACATTTAATTAGGTAAATAAGTTCATAACACGGAAATAAATTAACCAATCGCCCGCCCAGAACGCTTACGTAAAATAAAATGCACGATCTGGGAATCGAACCAAATCTCTTTTGGTTCATAATCCATATACGCTTTCTCATGACCCAAGTCACACTTAAACTGAATTAATGATATTCCTAAACAATTCAAGCTGTAGAAACTGTCTTTCATTAATTTATTTGATCTATCGACTCCGTGCAACGTATTTCACCTCCTGTCACTCGGCGGTTTAACTAGAGCTTTGTGAAAAGTAGCACATCAACCCAGCCAGTATGTGGGAAGTATTTAGAACAATTTATCTCGATTCAATCCGATCCGATGTGAAGTTAACGTATTTGAGCTTTAATACTAAGAGTTCGTTTGAGAATTTCATTTCACTAACTCTACATCGTAGCATGCGATGACCATGCTATGAACGTATCAGTCAAAAAATATAAGCATGTAGTGCCCAAAAACTCATAGATATAGTGTCTGTATGAATAACAATGTACATATTATACTACATTGTCTAGGCATTTTGAAAGTAACCTTTAGCAATATTTAATTAATTAAAACTATGATTCATTGTCATGCATTCCGGCAAACAGCAGTGTAAATGCGCTGTTGTGTTCCGGTATGTAGGACATTGTAGCCAGATTAACTACTGGACATATTGAGACTTAACATCTTATGTCTCAGGATGGCGAGCGCAGGGCAATGCCAAGCATTGCTTTGTGAATCATGGTGTTGTTTGGTTTTGCTACTGTCTATGAGCGGTCGTATTGTTTACCATCAGGCGGACGGCATGCTAGTCTCGCCATTCTAAGCAACAAAAAAAAATTAAAACTATGAAGTTCGCTTTCTTGTCTCTAAAGAGGCAGACATAGGTCGTTAGTCGTGTAACCCATAGTTGCCTCCGACTGGTATATTCGCCAGCATTGCGTTAGTCTTCGTGACTACCATACTTTTAAAACGTAATATGTTCGGCGAACCGTGGAAAGCTCCACAATCTAGTCCTATGACTTAGGGCAACAAATCAGACCATTTTTGCGATTAGTTTTTTTTTTACATATTGTCAGCAAAAGTTTTACGAAGTAATTTTAAAATTGTGAGTTTTCCGTAATGCTACACGCGTTGTCCTCCATGCAAAGACTAAGGTAGGTGAGTAATGACGTTCTAGGCCGGGCTAGGATGTCCTAGGCACAATGCGTGCTCGGGTTTCTAGCGGTCGGACCGGTCCGTGCTCTTATTCTGCCGGCGCGTCGTGGGCGTCGGATGCGACTGGCGGAATTCGCAACCAGTTTCAAATATTGTTGAGATTTTGTAGTACGAAATGGTATTGAGAAATGCTGCATTTGGATAAAAGTAGCTGTGATGTTATATGTGGACTTACAATTATGTACGATGTTTGCACAAATATTGGTAATATCATAGACGAAAGATAGCATATTCATCATTGAAAGTATTTAGAAATTCCTTTATGAGAATGTTTCCTAGAAAAACAATAATACGAGTATATCAATAAATTGGTTCCCGTAGAAATATAATGTGCCTTAGGATTTTAAATCGAATATCGATCCTCAGATTAGGAATTTAGCTCAGCTTTCCACTAGTAGAGTACATGCCATTAAATTCGACAAATACTATTTGAGAGATGGACCTTAAAGCTCTCTGTCACATGTGGCGCCAATAAATGTATATTTTATATCTAAGTGCAATTGATCGACATGTGCCTATTCCAAAAGAATACAATCGTGAACATATTTCCTTCGTACATATGTGATGAAAATTCCTACATAGACTTGTTCGTACTCGGAAAAAATGTTTAAATGTCGGATTAAGAATTTGAAGAGGGTACTTTGAAAGTATCTTCATATTCGCGTTCTCTCCCGGTGTAGGTTAGTACGTGGTGCATACAACGTGAACAATGAAGATGGTACACAATGCACACAATGTGTCGCGGGTCGTGTCGGATGGTAACCTGCTCGACCGGGCTTCGTACCTACATACATACAGTTGTAAGAATACATCGACTGCTCTACGACCCTTTGTTGTGGGTCTCGTGTGAAGAGATTTCTCTATAGACGGAAGAATTGCACCATAATGGTATAAAACTACAAGGTCCTTAATCAGTCAGTTAAAATACTTATTTTTGTTAAATTAGGTGTAATAAAAAATAATATTTTCATATAAAACTACCACCTGGCTTCGTTTTCGGTGGCAGTCTTGATGTACCTGGTATATCACACTTTATAATATTATGTATATCATGCATTGGAACCTAACGTATACAATCGGCTGGCGCCACGACAATAGCATTCAGAACATAGCTACATATTTCTTTAACTCTCAAGTCTTCCACAAGGACCTCAATTCAACAACATTCTTGTCAATTACGTGGTTTAAGTAATAGCTATTATTCTTTAATATTCAACCGTAAATACCATCTAATGATACACAAATCTTACCACGTCAAAGAAAAAAGTATATAAAACGTGTAAAATGAACTCTTTCGTATTTCAGACCTGAATGATCAACGTAAAATTATGTCCGGCCCGGCTTCGCCCGAGTGCAAATACTTTAGTCCAGTCCACACTAGAAACATGTTAAAATGCGTAGTAACAATTTTATATTCAAAATCAACATGAGTCCCAACGTTTATACGGCTTTGCCTCTCCCGTCCCGTCTCATTGTCTTCCATGATCCAAGGTATGCAAGTCTATCTTCTATCCCAATTTCATCCGCCCTATATTCTTTCCCATCCTATCTCTTTAAATTTAAAAGTGTAGCAAATATACATACTCGAATTTCTTGCTCATCCCACGGGAACATCCTTTTCGAGATAAAAATTGTTTATGTGATAATCCAGGGTATCATACCAAATTTCAACAAAATTTATTCAACCGTTTGAGAGTGAATCAGTAAGCAGAAGAAATAAACTTTCGCATTTATAAAATTAGTAGTATAGGATAATAAGTAGTAAGTATTAGATCAACGGAATTTTAGATATAGCACTAATAAAAAAAAGCTTTTTTACTTCAAAAGCATTCAAATAATGTAAATATTGCATAATCTGAGAATTAAACTGTAAATACAAAAGTATACAATTACCGAAAATACCTTTAGAAAGTTAATATTAATATATAAATCTAACGAGTCCATTGGTTACTATGATAAATCTCATTACTGCCCAAAAAGGGTAAAGGGCGTGTCAGATTTGTTCCCATAAAATTCTATATCAATGGAGCATACTAAATGCATATTTAGAGAGGCTTGAACTCGATGTCTTTTATCTTTACTGAAACTCAATGATGCAAAAGTTGTGTTCGTTTCTTTTCGTTGTCGTAGCATCAACTTTATTTCATTAACTTTTACTTAAAAAAGAAATAATTTTGTACGCGTAAGAGTAGGATGATTTAGTTACGGAATATATCACATTATCATACGAATAAATAAATCTATGTGAACACGATAACTAAAATCGATTACTACTTACATCACAATACGTAAATATTACATCTATTTTATAATACCAGTTCTACAAGTTTATTTTATTTTGTGTATTAAAATACATCGAGTCATAACAGGCATTTTGAATGTCGGACCGTTTGACCCAACGTCTTAGACGCTGCATTACCATAAGCGCTAGTGCCGCCCACCCACATATAAAATGTGTTCAACAAATATAAATTTTAAACCCTCCAAAACAGAGTCGAAAATCCATTGAATTTTGTGTAAAGAAAAGTTGGCATAAAGAGGTTTCAATGAACTGTAGGCCAACTGTAGGCCAGAACTGCGGTCTCGCTACGGCGAATGCGATGCAGTATTTTTGCAATTTTAAAGGAATTTCGGCTAAAAAAGTTGAATTTTTAAAGGACTTTATTGCGGGTTACAACATCGTGCTTCCTCGCCGTAAAGTTTTTGCTTCCTTTTGGGTATTTTTACGAGACTAAAATGGAAGGAAAATGTAGGAATTGTGTTGTATTCACTTTAACTAAATTCGAAATAGGATAATTCTTTTGGAATATTTTACACAAAAAAAAACATTAAGCTGATGTTTCTCAAGTCAAAGCAACATAAATTGAATAACTTATTTCGGTAGAGCCTCAGTGACTTCAAAGAGATCTAAGAGGTCAATGCATAGATAATACTATATCCCACATTTATCAAATCTTCATTGGTAAAGTACGGTGCCTAGGCCGGTAGATGTATATTATAAGTTTCCGTAAATTCGATGGGACTGATACAAGTATTTAAGTCTACGATTAATAATACTTAGAGTTAAGTTAATTAAAAATTACTGCAAGTAAATATGTATATGTCCTGTATGAGCTGCTAAATACAATTTTAATAGTGAGACTACGACGCAGGGTAGAGATGCATTAAACATGTTGCGTACGACGTTAAATGCCATTAGCTTGATGAATGGGCAGTTCACCTAGAATCCTAGATGTTGTGACACCTGTTGATACAAGAATTTCTCTGTTGATGAATCACAACCCGTTGTTTTAGATCTTATTATATCTACCAGCGGTCAGGCCCAGCTTTGCTCAAATGAAATGACGTAAGTTTTAAACATTGAAATAAAACTATTTTATACGGATTTTATCGCGATTTGGTTTAATTTTTACATTTTTGAAGTGAAACTTCTTTATCGGGGTTGGAAAAAATTTTTCGTTACGCGTCACATTCTTCCGTTACGCGCCATCTTTTTTTATTTAGTAAATTAGTACCCACTTCAGTAAGCCACACCCCCAACCGTTTCCAAGCCCCACCCAAAATTTTAAGTCCCACCCACTTTTTTGTAATTTGATCTTTACCCCCCCTCTGGCCTTCCCCCACCCTAAATCCAAAACAGTGCCCAATAGCCTCCCCACGAAACCTAACCCCCCCCCCCCGCCCCTACCCCCACCTAGAATTTTTACCTCACCCCCCCTAAACCTATCTCGGCCAATAAAGGTCGTGGACCCACCGAGCTTGGTATCCTCGGAACCGTCTCGGTGAGGGCTACAAATTGGCCCCGATAGAAATCCCAAATTCCCTCAAAAATTTCCCCCTCCTAAACTTAAACTTTATTTAATTTAGCTTTATTTTACCAATTCTGTAAATTTGTAAATAGTAGATCATTTTTCGAAAAATGATGTCATAAAGAAGTTTCACTTCTTACGTGTGTACACTAATACACACACACATTTTTTTAACTTCCCGACGTTTCGATTACTTTACAGCTTTCGTGGTCACGTGAAACGTCGGGAAGTTAAAAAATGTAAAAATTAAACCAAATCGCGATAAAATCCGTATAAAATAGTTTTATTTCAATGTGTAACATTCGCGTAAATCTAAGAAATCATTATGTAAGTTTTAAAGTTATAATAGGTATGTTTTTGGCTATGCCGTCCAAAAAATATGACACGGTTTGGAAGGTATTTAAGCGTTCGTATTTAATGGGACTTGGTATCATTTTTCATTTAAAATAAATATTCGGCTTTACGAAACTGCAGTCTGCAAGCACTTCGGGTAAATTCTCGTCTGCGAATAATTTAATATTAGTTATTGTGTGTAAGTACCTATTTACATAGAACGTTTTTGTCATACAAGAAAACGTCGTTCGGATACATTGCGCTGACAATATAGGCCTAGCTGCTTAGCAGGCTAGCTGGAACTTTCTAGATGCCATACTTTGTCGGCCTACGCGGAGCCACAGTATAGGCCACAAAGAGACGTGCAGATAGGAATTAATAAACACAGCTTGTTTTTGATTTGTGGATAATATAAGTTTAATAAGGAAATATTTGTACCAATTCATTTGTATGTCGACTCATATATGTGCCACTGTTACATACCAACATCTACAATGTAGATGAGTTGGCCCTTAGTGCTTTAGTTACTAACCTGGTCCGGTGCTGATCTATCTACTGCATTCCACAAATACTTTGGAAAGCCCTTTAAATGGGCCCACTAATTTTATAATTCCAATTGTTAATTGTATTTGGTATCCCAAGATACAGGCGTTGCCTAGTTTGGGTACCTTTGGTAATGCTATTTGTTTCGTCATGGTATTTAAATAAACATTTTTATTTTTTATTTTTATTCTTATAGCAAAATCTCAAGTTTACAAATATCTTCATGTAACTTCTAAAAGTCATTGTGACCTGGGATTGAACCAGCGACTTATTTCTCGCCATTATATACCCAATTAGGTAATCGTTTATTATAACTTTTATCTTTTAAACTTACAGTCTGTTTAAACGACGAAATCGTGATGTTGAAAAGGCGCAGTGTGAAATCAAACGAAAGCTCGGTGAAAGTTTTAAAGCTCCGGCGCTCGTTTGCAGACAAAAGTTAATTTTGCATTGCGACATTGTTAGCCTTATGTGTGTGTTCTATTTGCGTATTTTAAGCAAGTTATTTTTGGCTGCTGTATTGTTTCTTGCATGAGCGGTCTAACTAGTAATTAAATGTTGAGTAAGTATTTCATTTCCGTAGGTGAAATTAAATTTTTATTTAAATTATATTGACGGAAATCTCACATAAGTGAAGTTCTAAGTTGAGTGAAGCAACTTCTTCAAAACGCAAAATTTACCTTTTGCGTTTTCAGGCAATTTGAGCAATCACCACACTAATGTGGTGTTTGATGTAAATGAATATATTTTATAATACGTTTTTTTAATTCACTATATTAAAATAAAATCAAAAACAAACTATTTCGTTTAAAGTTATAATCGTCATAACAAAATTAACTCTTTGTCTACAAACGAACATGTTTCGATTTTCCTTTTATGTAGCTAACTGCTTAGACAAAAAGCATTAGTATAGCAGTAGACATGTTAAGTGACGTTTAAGTTTTTATTGATAGTCCATCAGTGTCCAAATTGGTCAGACCAAGAGAGAGGCGTAGTAGATATCGGTCAAGGCGGTGCGGCTTTCTATTTATGTACATGCACTAGATAGGTAGCTTAGTTAGTGTAATGATTTATCTTTACAAAAGTATTGGAGAGATGTGAGTTTTACTACAGCAAGGGGCATTTTCTTAATTGTTATTATCTTAATCCTTTTCTTAATACAATTTTAGGGAATGTTAATGTTTCGGTCGCTTTGAAAATCAGGAAATTTTCACTTGCTCCTCTTTTCAATATCCAAGACACGGTCAAAGGTCGACAAACTATCTCTAATCCCCATATGTCTTGAATATTTACCGCCAATGGTTGTCAGTTTTGTACATCAGGTGAACCGTGTATTCTTTTATGAATTTGTAGTGCAGAAAATGAAGAAATAATAATTACAAGTGATAAATGGTTTGTATACTCTGATTTGTAAGTAGTTAACTTGGCATTGGTCTGGTCTCGACAAAAGCGGTCAATTGGGTCTTGGTTCAATAAACTTCGTATTTCAGCACCCAATTCGTAAACAATACTAATTTATTACACCTAAAGTGAGATATCTGTACATACAGAAATAAACATTCTCAAAAAGGTTTAAAATAAAAACACTCGTAGATCTCAAATCGAGCCCAACTTTCAACGTTATTTTACCACCTTTATAAATATTTATAATTGCCTTTTACCGTGTGAGGTTACCATAAATATGTGCTGTCAATTGTTTCAATCATACCCACAACAATAAACACTTCAAATTCAAATGAAAGCAAGGATCAATTAACTAGACAAAAAAATAAAACATACCAAATTCGCTGCTTCAATAAGCAGGAATTCACTCGTTACAATGAGGTTTTCGATCGGCCTTTTTATAAATTAAATGATGTTAAGAACAACGAGAACAATTTATTTAAGGATACCTCAGTTAGGTGTTATTGTGCTTGTATCACTACAATACCGTCTGTTTTTTTGTACGCACGCCGATGAATGAAAGTGCACAAGCGCGTAATTACAAAAGCACCACTACGCTCCCTACCGCAATGTTTACCTGAAGCATCATCGTCACAAAAAACCAATTCATAAAGGCTAATGTAGGTCGCAGTCTGTCGCTCGCACTGCGAAGTCAAGGGCACGAGGGTTCCGGCCCCCAGGGTACTGCCATTCATCAGCGAGACATTGAGTTATTATGGTAGAGGGGACCTGGCGAAACAAAATTAACAAATAGTGGTACACTTGCTTTGTTTCTGTTTCTGTCTCTGACATTCTTATGTTTTTAATTATTTTTCCTCTCACTATCTTTGCTACGGAGGGAAGTGGAGAAAAAATATCTTAAACTCCTCATATTCATTTTACTATTAGATAATTAATTGCAGCTTAAAGACAAGTTAGATCTGAGTCTCCCTGCGCCTCAATGATCGGTATCATTAAAATGCCGCTGTTAATCCTGGCTCACAGAAGTTTCAGTGGTAGGTGTGAGGGCGGGACAGTCTCCGATCTTTCCTTTCGCTTCACTGACCTCCCGTAGTTCTGGTAGGCACATGCGCAATGCGCGCAGTTTTTTTCCGACATGTCCTCTCCAATATATTCCTTTAATGGCCAGACCTCACAATGGGGTTCGTCAGCTGATTCCGAACAGGTGGTAATAATCAGGCCGTGACGCCCGTCAGCATAAAAATACGATATTTTTGATGGCAGTGAAAGTGAGGATAATCTTACCTCTTTATGGTACGTTTTATTTACCATTACATGGTGAGAAAGTCGCTCTGTTGCAATTAAATGGTTTAAAAAGATGTCTCATTATTTTAATTTTATCTATTTATTTTAAACATTAAGTTATGGAGAACATTAAAATAATGAAATGTATCTTGTTAATATAATTTTGTCAATTATTTGAATGTTGAAGTAATGGAAATTAAAATAATGAAAATACTTAATGGGCGGTGTTGTATGGTAAAACCATTTATGTCGATACTGGTTTGCATAATGGTTTCTTAGATTTACGCGAATGTTACACATTGAAATAAAACTATTTTATACGGATTTTATCGCGATTTGGTTTAATTTTTACATTTTTTAACTTCCCGACGTTTCGATTACTTTACAGCTTTCGTGGTCACGGGGCGGACTGAGGTATTAGTCATCCGCTCAGTGACTGTTACAATTAAACTACCCTTAATTTATAATTATTAAATTAAAAAAAGTTAATTTAAAAAGTTAGCTAGTATTTGCGATCCGATCTACGCAGAAGGAGCTCACTGTGTCTTGAGGTCTGGCAGCTGGTCTTTTGGGTTCCGATTTAATTAAATGTAGAATTGGATCCCATGATGGTGCAAGCTTCAAGCCATCTTCTCTATTGAAATTTGGATGTTTTTTAATTTCAATAGCCTCGCGAAACATCCTGGGCAGGAAACGGTGTTCTTTGGCAAGGATTTGGGGCTGGTCAAAGCGAAGGTAATGCTTGGAGCCTTCCTCTATGTGTTCAGCAACTGCAGACTTCGTTGAGCGTCGGTGTTTGACGTCAGCTATGTGTTCTTTTACGCGGGTCCCTATGCTTCGTTTGGTTTGGCCGATGTAAGAGAGGCCACAGTCGCAATCTATTTTATATACTCCCGGTTCTTGCAAAGGTATATGACACTTGACAGGTGGTAAGAATTGACTAATCTTCTTAGGCGGCTTGTAGTATGTTTTAATAGAAGCACGCTTCAGGATGTAGCCAATCTTGTCCGTGACTCCTTTTATGTATGGCAATATAACCGGGACCCGTTCAACTGTGGCTGGTTTCACTCGGTTTCTGTGACGGCGGCGTGGAATTTGGAGCTTGTTGTCTCGCAGTACTTGCTTGACGTGTTGCAGCTCAGTTGCCAGGTGTTTCTCGTCACAGATTCCTTGTGCTCTCTGAAACAAAGATTTACTCACGGTAGCTAACTGTTCCATCCCATCGTGTGCAAAACCTCCTAAATTGTATGGATTACCAAAAATACACAAGGAAAATGCTCCACTACGTCCCATTGTGAGCCAGATCGACACACCAACCTACAGATTGGCTCAGCACGTAGCACAAGTGCTTTCACCACTCAGAGGAAACACTAGAGCATCTGTGAAGGATTCATACCAATTTGTCAGGGATATTAAACACCTACAATTAGCTGACAATGAAACAATGGTTAGTTTTGATGTCCAGTCACTTTTTACAAGCTTACCAGTACAAGACTGCATCAAAATTGTCACTAAGAAGTTAACAGAGAATGACATGCCACTAGAATATGCAGAATTACTCAAACATTGCCTCACATCTGGCTACATGTTGTGGAACAATCAATACTATGTACAAATGGATGGTGTTGCTATGGGCTCACCTGTATCTCCAGTAGTCGCCGATATTTTCATGGAGGACTTTGAGGAGACAGCCCTTAGTACAGCCCCGGTCTCGCCAAGATTTTACAAGCGGTACGTAGATGATACTTTCACAATTTTACCAACTGACCAAGTAACTGCATTTTTAAATCACCTCAACTCCATTAACAATAAAATTCAATTTACTATGGAGTTGGAACAAAACAAATCTCTTGCTTTCTTAGATGTTTTAGTAATCCGTAATCCTGATCAGTCCTTAGGTCATACTGTGTATAGGAAAAAGACCCATACAGATAAATATCTGAACGGTGATTCTCACCACCATCCAAAACAGTTAGCTACCGTGAGTAAATCTTTGTTTCAGAGAGCACAAGGAATCTGTGACGAGAAACACCTGGCAACTGAGCTGCAACACGTCAAGCAAGTACTGCGAGACAACAAGCTCCAAATTCCACGCCGCCGTCACAGAAACCGAGTGAAACCAGCCACAGTTGAACGGGTCCCGGTTATATTGCCATACATAAAAGGAGTCACGGACAAGATTGGCTACATCCTGAAGCGTGCTTCTATTAAAACATACTACAAGCCGCCTAAGAAGATTAGTCAATTCTTACCACCTGTCAAGTGTCATATACCTTTGCAAGAACCGGGAGTATATAAAATAGATTGCGACTGTGGCCTCTCTTACATCGGCCAAACCAAACGAAGCATAGGGACCCGCGTAAAAGAACACATAGCTGACGTCAAACACCGACGCTCAACGAAGTCTGCAGTTGCTGAACACATAGAGGAAGGCTCCAAGCATTACCTTCGCTTTGACCAGCCCCAAATCCTTGCCAAAGAACACCGTTTCCTGCCCAGGATGTTTCGCGAGGCTATTGAAATTAAAAAACATCCAAATTTCAATAGAGAAGATGGCTTGAAGCTTGCACCATCATGGGATCCAATTCTACATTTAATTAAATCGGAACCCAAAAGACCAGCTGCCAGACCTCAAGACACAGTGAGCTCCTTCTGCGTAGATCGGATCGCAAATACTAGCTAACTTTTTAAATTAACTTTTTTTAATTTAATAATTATAAATTAAGGGTAGTTTAATTGTAACAGTCACTGAGCGGATGACTAATACCTCAGTCCGCCCCGTGACCACGAAAGCTGTAAAGTAATCGAAACGTCGGGAAGTTAAAAAATGTAAAAATTAAACCAAATCGCGATAAAATCCGTATAAAATAGTTTTATTTCAACATTTATGTCGAGTTTGGGTATTTGAAAAGTCGCCGTTGTTTCTGACACAATTTACTTAAGATTTGTGTCTTAAGTGTATGATTAAGAGTATCTATGTGGGTGTTGGGTGTATTTATTTATTATTTATCGCGTTTTACTATCGATAGAGAATACATCACTGACCTTATAGTAAGGCCAATGGTGATTCAGGTATAATGTTGAGCATAAGTGCATGTGCGTAAGTTAAGTGAAATCGGCCGTGCAGTGCTTATTGCACTTAATAGCAGTAAGTGTGCCGGAGACTGTGCAATGCGACTTACTTGCCTTATCTCTATCATCGCATGGGCCGATGGAATGTTAACTTTTCTCGTTTCATTGGCAATTGAATAAACATTTTGAATATAATTATCGGTGATTCTGTTTCTATTTTCCTTGGAGCATGGTGATGTGACATGATTGTGGTGTTAATTGTTAGGTCCTTTTTGGGATAGAGCAATTAATTGTGAGCTTTTCGATTCGATAGTATTAACTAGTTTTGGAATATTGAGCTGATTCATTTGTGCCATGCTTGGCGATATGCTACATCACATTTTGAGACCAAAGTCAGCTCATTGAATTATGGTGATTGGTGCCTATCAATAGCTCTTCTGTCTGCCTCTTGACGATTATAGACTTGAGTTTATGTTAGCTTTTTCCGCTAGAAATTCTAATGGATGAATGTATAGTTAGTGCGATTCTTTGGGGCATCCAAAGGGCTACACGAAGCGCTAATTACATCTGAAATTTGCATAAGTGTAAACACAGTCTGTGAATGTTCTGTAGATCCTATCTTGCTTCCGTTATGTATATCACGTTAATTACACTTAATTTGGCAGCCGGCATTTCTTTGAAGCGATCAGATAATTAATATTTGCCTTTCGGTTGTATGTTGATTGTTGTGACGAAAAAATATTCTTAAAGAGTGAAAAGTTAACAAATTGTTATTGCTTTCTGTTAATGCAAGTCTGTGTGAAAAGAAAAAAAATTGCAGTTGAATATTAGTTTTACATGCGTTCATAGCAAATAATGTATTTGTTTTAAGAGATTTTTTTTGTAAATGTGTTTGATCTTATTCTTCTGTCTATCTTTATCTTGCACTTATGACTTAAATAGAATAAATCTTAAGTTAATCTTTACTATGTTACACAATGATCGGGTTATGCTTTTAGGAACGGTTGCCTACGTGTTATTAATGATTTAGGGAATAATCTTTGGGAATATTTGAAATTGGCGGTAAGTTTGAAATATCAGCAGCACACCTAATATTAGAATTTTGTCAATGTTAATAGTCACCATCAAACGATCCGTTTGCTACATGCAACAAAAAAAAAATGGTTTGAACAAAGCACGCATCATGTGAAATAAACGTACAGTTTCAATTGTACGAATGATGGTGCAACGGTACCGCATTGAACTCGCCGTGATTGTGCCAAACCGGTCCACACAATCCAGACACGGGCTGGGTTGTGGATGCCTCGCCCGAACACCAGTATTTGATATTAAAGATACACGTTGTTATATTTGATCAAGGATTCTGGGTTAGCTTGTTTCTTGGTTATATTGAGATTTTTTAATTGAGTCAATAACAGGAGGCTGGTCATCAGGAGATAATTTAGTCAGGAAGTATTGTTTTTTTTATTTTGGTCACATGACTGGATTGCAGCTGATTGTCGACTTCATTAAGTATAAATTGGCTACAATTGTGCTGGTTTACTAAATTGGTTTCTGGGCGCAGGGTATTGGTGCTTTTGTTGCGTTAGTTAATTTAGCATTGAGATTAAGCTATAGAACTTTCTCTTTTTCTTTATAACATTTCGAAAATACACTTTCTTCCACTTTACTAACATCTTTAATAACATCGTCATTGCTTCATCAGTGATTGTCATAGAAAATATATTTCAAACATATCACGAATATCTTGCGACACTTCCAAATTGCTGACTCATCAAATTAAATCACTTGATTGAGTAAATAACTTGGTAATTGGTATTACTTGGTACTATTTGGTAATAACAGTCACTGAACCAAACTAAGCCGGCAGTTTGTATTGACAGCTTCAATCCGAGAGGTTACCGACTCGTGAATCGAAATGTGCACCGGTACCAGCTCTATTGTTCTGTCCATTAATAACTTAATACAGACCGGTCTGGAGACAAAGAGCCGTCACGGCACAGACCTCGAACAAAACACTGGACATGAGTTAGGTATGCTAGTTTCTAGTACTTCTTGGTACCTGTTCCTTTCAACTGGGGGATAAAGCTGTGTGAAAGTAGAATTTATAAAAAGCGTGTGGTTTTTGGATTGAAAAATACCTTCGGTTCCTGGGACTAGAATTTGTGCCCGGCATAGTGGTAGGCTTGCCAAATCACATCTTGGGTTTGAAATAAATTTGGAGAACTGTGTATGATCATTGATCACTATTGGATTTAAGTTCAACGAACTGTTGTTGGCACTACTGACACCTCTACTTATATCAACTAACGATTGTACTTTGTGACGTCTATTAAATTTTAGAGCATGTAGCACTGGATTCGAATCTATTCCAATTGAGCGCTACGGGCGCCGGCCCTAAATGTTACCAATCTAGTTAAAAGGTCCACGTTATGTCATGAAGCTACACAGAAAATGCCTCAGGCATTAAGTCCGCCGTTATACATTGTATAAAAAGCATATATAATTTTATCAATACGAGTAAAGTAACTAATATCACCTTTGTTACATTTTTTGTACGTTGTTACACGCCTCCATTCACTCCAGCCTTAAAGATCCCTAACTCATAGCTTTCAAGTCATAAATACAACAAATGCGAAATAATACACATTTCAAGCGTCATACCTAATCAGATTGCTATTTTGATAAGCAAACACCGATTAATGTCAAATGTGCAACGTAGAATTCTCCAGTATTGATAAATTACACACCTTATATAATTTGTGATTGAACGTAATCATTAATCGTTGGATTTGTTTATATCATGCTGATAACACGCTCGAGATAGCATCGCTGCCACCAGTGCAGTGTGAAAATACGCGCGCTGCAACTTTACGTGCCGCTTGCTTGTTTACGCGACTTCCTACGATGTTGTGATAAGTGCTAATTGTGTTTATCGTACAACCGGTGTAATATGATTCGACCCGACCAAATATAAACCCCCTAAAATAGACACGCAATACAAAAACCACCCCCGGGGGCGCACGGCTCCGTCTAGGCGACGTCTGCCGGCTCACGTGGCCGCGAACGCATGCGCAACGAGCAGCCTCCAACTTAGCCGGCACCGGCAGTATCGAGCGAGCCTCCGCGCAGAGAGGTCATGTCGCTATGTCGGACGGCCGCGACTCCCCGTCGCAAGGCGGTCTACGAGACCGTGTCAATTTCTTTGAAAAAGTATGGTCCGGGCAATCGAGCAACGACACCGTCGATGCCACCACGGACGTAGACGAGATAGAGCGTAAGATAGAGCAGCGCAAGCGGCGGCCGGAATCTCCCAAGATAGAAGTCAAGTTGAAGCACACGCGTGATGCCGAGTCGCCGACCAAGAGTTATGAGAGTACGTTCCCAAACTTGAAGCTGCGGCATGTGGAACCCGTGGAGGAGGAACGGCACGAGCGCATCGAGCGCCAGGTCGAGGAGGGCGACCTGGCCACCGGTGTGCGCTTCGTGAAGTTCGAGCGGGTGACGGTGAAGCGCACGGTGACGGAGACGAGAACTGAGGAGAGGCCAGACTCGCCGCAGCACGAGTGGTACTCCGAGTACAAGCAGCAGACCCTACACACCGCCCCGAGGAAAGACTATCTGAGGAGCAAATCGGAATATGACTCTCACATCGCCGAGATTCGCGGTAAGTGTATGGTTACAGAGTGGAGTGCAGGTTCGGTCAGGTTCGGCGAGTAGGAGGAAAACAACGCGTTGTTTACTGTTTTTGACAAATGATTTGTGGTGTTTGTAATCATTGTGGGTTGTTAAAACAATAAATGGTTGTTGCGCGTGTGTTGGATAATTTAACTTCGCTAATTGGATGGCTAGTTGGTATTTTACTCAACATATAAACACATGAATATTATTTGGCGACTGACAATAAAATGTTGACAAAAGACATCGTCCTTGTTTTCGATTGGTTTTTGCAGTGTTCATGCGATTATGGTGCTTTTCACGCACAGGAAACGGTTAAACCGTAAACTTTATTGCATTCTTAACTTTTATAAAACCTGCTTCAAATTGTTTTTGCGGTTAATAAAAACGTTTTTAACATTTCAAGAGAATCCACTTTTGATTTATGTGATGTTCAAGGCTATTTTATTAATTAATGAATACTACTAACAGGCAAAACAATCGTTTAAGGTAAATCATTGCCTTATTGGCCTACTTGGTAAGGATGTGTCATTGAGTTAGGTGCATGGTCGAAAGTTGGTAAAATTCAAATTTCAGTGATTTTTTTTATAAAAAACTAATACATACAGGCTTTTTTATACGTCGACGTCAGACGATCGGTCGTAAAACTTTAGCTTTCATAAAAAGTTTGTTTTTTGAAACACGTTTAAATGTATGATAAGGAGAGGTAGACCACTTAGGAGTTAATGAGTACTTTACGTTTATGTCGCTATTTAGAGAGTTTCATAGAATCCTTGCTTACCCGGTAACACATAACTTTCGAAACTTACTCTGAAAAGCACTAGCAGTTGTATAAACATTAGAATGTAACATGCCCACTGCTGTTGCCGAATAATCGATAAATACTGCATGACTGCTCGATGTTGAACAAGATCCTCGGCTTATCAGCACATCAAATTGATGTTTATATCAATTTTAATAATTATATTAGTCGCATTGGTAAATGAATACACCCACCCAATAGTCACATACATAGTCCTGACTCCACGCTAAGATCGAATCTCGTGTCGTGGGTATCAGGAACTACGAGGGACTTTATGGTCTCACAAATACCTAGATCCGAAACAAATACTTATGGTTCACACAAACATTTGTGTCGGTGCGGGATTCGAACCCGCGGCGTCACGTTTCACAGCCGGCGTTCAACAAATTGCGCCACGGAGGTTGTGATATAATAGTATTGTTAAAAATGTTAAGTACTCGCGTTTTATTTTAATGATTACTGGAAGCCATTTGTATACTCAATATAACTCGTAAGACGGGGAAAAAATTCAGAGTTGGTATGAACAAGCCGTAAACAGACCTTGTTTTCTCAAATTAATAATTCTACAGGAAACGGCTCTTATATTTTATGCACATAATATTACAATTTAACATTTTTATTTTTTGCAATGATTCTTCCCTTTACGTTTTCCATCGTCAAGCGTTGATAATTTGTTATAAGTTACAATCATTATTTATATTGCGCAAAAAAATCACGCGGCCTGTTGTGTCTGGGAATATACACTTCTCGTTGTTTTTTTGGAATGGCAGTAATTGATTTAACAGTTTCAGGATCTTTGTGAAACCTTATTAAAGCCGGACACTAAATTAGCCACTGCATCAATAAAATACATTTTTTGTGTGCAGTATTTCGCCTTCGCAGTGGATGGACTACGTCCCATCACATAACATTGAAAAGGCTTTGAGTTTCCGAATAGGACGATAGCTTCTCCAGAAAATACATTGTTGATAAATAAATAAAACATGCCATTTTTTTATCAAGTGCTATAATTTTTTTTCCGCATTTTTAGGGTCATCTCAAAATTATGCAAAATTATTTTGACTGTTGACTGGCCATTTGCTTGACATGGATCCTTTTGGAAGGATTTTTAAGCCACAAGAATGTAGCCAATGAACTTTACACTATGTGTCCTTCACGTAAAAAAATCTTCCAAGCATTTTCTCCAAGGTAATAGAGTGCATTGCATTATCTATCCTTATTGACGACGCGACGGTGGCGCACTAAAAGCTGATAAGAGCGTTGAAACGAATTATGTTCGCTCTTGAGTCGGGTAAATGTCAGAGACGCGACCTTCGCTCGACGAATATAAACAGAAAAATCTTGTTTGGATCACGTATAGTTTTATTATGTTAAATCACGTAAGGATTGTATTGCATTTTAAGATACAGACGATGGTTACACGTTGTCTGGTTTTGTTTTGAACAAATTGAGACTTTGAATAATGCAAATAAAAATTGTTTGATTGCTCGGTGAATATTTAATGCAATTCTCATGTCACCTTTTGTTTAATGGGAACCGTGAATGATTTATTAAATTAGATGGTGATTTAAGCTGAGTTTAAACTCCAGGAATAGAGCATTGAGCTTAAATGTATGTACATTGTACAATATATGAATATGTGTGTAATGTTAAGTATCATGGTGAGACTAACATGCACTGCACCCACTGGTATCAAACCTCTATAATTTTAATTTATATGGTAAATCTTCTTTAATGCTATTCTCTAAAATAATAAGCTATATAAGATTGCTGCAAAACAGTACTCATGTAATCTCGTGACAAACGTGAGGTCGTGGGTTCGGTTTGGACATTAGTTCCGCATTAAGTGATAATAGGGTCAAAGCCCTTTAATAATACTTATTATGTATTTAAGATTGGTATTCTTGAGTGAGATTAATTTAACAATATTACGTGGGTGGGTTTATAGCCTCTTTATGAAATTAAATGTTTAATATTATAGTTCAAAATTCGCAGCATAAAAATAATGTTTATACGTAAGTTTAATCATGAGTGTTTCGAGAACCGCCGATCGTATTTCGATGCGGTGTTCACTTATCGACTATACTTCTCAGAAATGGTTTTAGGTATTAAACACGCGTAAAGAATTTACGAATAACTTTATATTCATAAATACTGGATATTCATTTATTTTATTATATTTTGGGAATCCCTGGGGACTTTCAACAGCTAAAGATGGTCACGATATAAGCTATACGTTTATTTTTTATTCTGCACTAGGTAAAGACATGGACCCGTTTTATTACTGCATTCAATCGTCAAAGCTTAATGAACAAACTGCTTTGATATTGAGATACGCCTGTCTGCCTAGTAGCTATCTGGTTTCAACAATGAAACCAATCCTGACACATAAATCTAGCTTTAAAACAGTGCAATGTTCTAAAATTGAGTTAACCTTAAGTTGTATGCCCTTCAGAGTTGAAACTTGCGTATAAATATTATTACATTAGTTGCATGTGAATATTTTTATAAACTGCTATACATATTCTCGCAGGAAATGTTGTTTTCATGACATCACCTCAATTATGTTAAAGGTTTGAATATAAGTACATATGTATGTACTACTCATATATGTTATTTCTACCGACGCTATTGAAGTAGGTAAAATATGAAGTGTTTCACAGGTCCTTTAGTATTAATCATCATCCTAGAAAAAGGTAGGTACATTGGTATTGCTAGTTCAAGGAAATTAACAGATAATTTGTCTTCAATAGTAATTATTTAATGGTTTCTTAGATTTACGCGAATGTATAATAAAACAATTTTATAGAATTGAAATAAAACAATTTTTTACGGATTTTATCGCACAGTGAACTCCTTTTGCGTATATCGGATAGCAAAAACCAAATTACATTTTAAAATTAACTTTTTAATTTAATTTATATTAAGCGTAGTTAAATTGTAACAGTCACTGAGAGGATGACTAATACCTCAGTCCGCCCGTGACCACGAAAGCTGTAAAGCAATCGAAACGTCGGGGAGTCAAAAAATGTAAAAATTAAACCAAATACACGATAAAATCCGTATTATTTTTTTCAGTTGCACATTTATTTGTGTAACTGAAACTCGTATGGATATGTAGGCACTATAAAAAGATAGGGTTTATATCCCTGTTTTCGTAAGTTTCACGAACAGACTTATTACGCATTTCCCAGAGAGTTTCCGAGTTGCTATGTTATTTTCTGAGTTATTTTAGAACTTTCCATAAGTGTAGAGAAAGGTCGTGAAATTGATCAAAGTTTTGGTTGATTTTTGTGTGAGTAAAAAATGAATATTGGGTATAATAAGTCGTAATACATTAAATTACATATTTGATGTAACTTTTTGTCTAAACGCGCACGCATGATTGGTTGGTTAATACATGAGCTTTGACGATTTTTGTTACTTCACGATATACGATACTGTAAAATATTCACATATTATAAATTGCATTCTTTAATTTATATGACCTACAACCTAGCTATCTGTTTTGGTAACAACTGATTTGAACTCTGTGATACAATTTATCATTGTGTCAACATCATTACAAATATGGCTATCAAGTTTATCTTGTACATTATGAAACGTAATTTGGTTTTTATTTATGAAATATTTGTAGAGGCATAATTAGGTAAAAAGGATGATTTCAACTGGACACCTTGAATTACATTTATGGATAGATTTTGGGCTGTGCAGTTCTTATATAATACATTTTTATAGAGATTTGGAATCTCTAAAAACATTAATCCAACTTTACAACGAAAATAGGCAAGTTTGGAACTATGCTGAGTGGTTCGGTCACTCAACATGAAAAAAATGATTGTAACACCCTGTTAAAAGTGTTTTTAATAAGAACGCCACGTTATCCAATAAATTGATTCATTTAGTTAACAAAAGTAATTATCGTATTGTTGATGGAGCGATAGCGCAAGTTGCATTAAACTTAAAGTTATAAAAGCAACTCAGTACGATCGACATACGGTTAATATTTGTACGGTCTGCACAAACCGTATAAGTAAGGTATGAGTGAGGTTCTTACACCTCTTAGGGAACGCTCCGGCTTACCACGCGTATGTAAACATGGAAATTAATTTGTTTGTGCCATGGACTTCGTTACCAAGCAACCAGTCCCTGCCACTTTGCTGGATTGACAGTTAATATAACTTTCTTCAGTTCTGTGCTACTCAGGGTGGTGTCTGTTCCCGATTTTTTTTAAGTTTTGTTTACAGCTCATTTCCATTTTCTATTCCTTTCTGTTTATCTTCAACAGAAGTGTAATGATATGATATAATTACTATAATGTACGGCAACCCCACACATTTAGAGGAGTTTCCTCACTTTGAAACTCCTACTTCCAGTGACATGCGTCTTGAGTCTCGTCATTGGGCGACAAATATTTTTATTTGTATTATTTTTAATATGTAAAAATGTCAAGTAACCTTTCCGTATAAAATGTTGAGCAGCACGTCCGTATCTTATCTCATTGAGTTTGTTCAAATTAGTGGGGCGATAAAAATTGCATTTGTTACCTAATTGGCGCGTCCGCCTCTCGGATAATTGGAGACCTTGGCTTAGCTGTTATGAGCCAAATGATACGTGAGAATTATTTACATTTCTATATTTTAATATTGGCTTTAATTACTAAGTATTCTTCGTTCAAGACATAGTGGGAGATAGTCGTCAGTCCCATGTCAATTCTGGGCGGTATTGTACATAGCACTTGGTACTACAGGGCGTATATGGTATGGTGAAAATGGTAACAAAACATGTAAATAAATAGTATTAAAACTATTTAAACGGTAAGAAATTAATCAACGTGTGTATCGTACGACATTTTTGGGAATTAATATTAGTATTTTCGCTTTCGTCTCAACTATGTCAGTTTTCCTACAAATGGTATGAACAGTTTAACACATTTAGCCGGTAATATGCACACAACAGTCCTATTTACATTGGCACAAACTAATTTGTGTAAATTGTAAATATTTCCAAGAATGCGAGTATGAAGTAAAGTGGCGAATAATAAAAATGTCGTCACTTAGCACGTTCGTTAAGTATGATGTCATATTGTCATGTCTTTAGAAACTGGTTGGAATAATAGCGTGAGATGTTTTATAAATTATTTGTTTTATTATTATGCAAAACTAACCATAGGATCGATCAGGTTTTTGGCACATAGTTTATAGGCACGAGATTGGTAGAGGTGTACACGCCGCCTTCTCTTTTTCCTTCTCTAATGTCCATCCAATGGTTGTCTGTAAGAGTTGGCTTATAGTGTAAACCCCGTCATTTCGACTTTTATTTTATGTTTTTAATTTTTTTAGTGGTGTCTTGTGTACGATAAATAATAAATAAATAATTATAGCCCATATTTCATCGCAAAAATGAATTGTATATATTGTATATATTTGTATCTTGACAGCCTCCGTGGCGCAGTTGGTTAGACGCCGCCTGGGAAACGAGAGGCCGCGGGTTCGATCCCTGCACCGAAATAAATATTTGTGTGATCCACAGGTATTTGTTTCGGGTCTGGGTGTTTGTGAGACCGAAAAGTCTCTCGTAGTTTCTGATACCCACGACACAAGACTCGATCTTAGTGTGGGGTCAGGACTATGTATGTGACTGTTGGGTGTATTTATTTATTTATTTTATTATTTATTTGTATACTCATTTTACATGGATGCATTCGCAGTCCAAAACTAGTGTAAGTATATTTATTTACTTATTTACAATTTATAACAGTACATTTTTATAGGTGATAGAAATATTTAAATAAAATAATATAAATCAACACTTCTGCCGAACGAGTCAACAAAATACTAACAATTTTACAAAGAAAACACCAATTAGAATGTCGTATTTTGTCTTGTTGCATCGTTATTTCAAATCAATTTGTTACTGTCTGCTGTGCACTTTAATTTATTCATTCCATTGTTTATTGCTGTAAACTACTAGCAGGGTTTACAACTGTTATTATTTGCCATCATCATTTGCCATCAGTCCATAACTGGCTATACAGACTGTACTTAGACTACAACATACGAAATTATTTGGGATTCTACTAGAGTCTAGACTATACGTAATACAAACACGCTAAATGCGGAATGCGAGAGACGGAATATGACGGATTCCCTTTCAATGTGTGAAGTGGTCGCTATTCTAGCGGATATGAATATCCTAGTATCAGCAAAACGTTGATTTTGTCATTGTCGAAAAACCAATGCTATCTATGGGCATAATTATTTTGGGCATCCTTCCTTTTTGTGATACCTCTCCTTTAAAGTAAATAGCAATATCCATATTTGTATTAAAATGTCAAAAAGTTTGCTATTATGCAATTATAGGGGAACATATTACCACTTATTGTTTTTATTCTGACAGATCAACCTTGTCTTGTTAATAAGGATAATCACTACCTACTGCTAAGCTATAATTAATGAGAGTTTCCAAAGACTACCTTAAGACGATAACCTACATGGTGCAGATAGGCGCTAAATAACATCACGTGAGTTTCAGTTGATAATGATAAAAATTTTATCTCGCCGAATGCATATTATGATGTAATTATAAACATTGGTTATATCATCGCTTCTAATTAGCTTATTATGGTTTATTTTGTGGTCTATACAGGTTTTAAGATTAGTAATGACGTATTTTTTTCGTATCAATGATTATTTTTTTGAAAGCCTCCGTGGCGCAGTTGGTTAAACTCCGCCTATGTAACGAGAGGTCGCGGTATCGATCTCTGCACCAAAACAAATGTTTTTGTGATACACGGGTATTTTTTTTGGGTCTGGGTGTTTGTGAGAAAAGTCTCTCGTTGTTTCTGATATCAACGACACAACATTCGATCTTAGTGTGGGGTGAGGACTATTTTTGTGACTGTTGGGTGTTTTTTTTTTTTTATACTTTCATGTCAAAACTGCATTGCATCTAATGCTGAGTGCAATGCCGTCCAAATAAAGTATCAAACGGTTGACACAATCAAGCGTGCCCTAAATCTTGTTTTTTGGATGAGTTTCGTCGTCAATCGTATTTCCGTCATTCAGGCATTAGGATGCAGTTTATTCATATCGATAAGCCACATGTTATCGGACGACCGTCTAATAGTAATTTGTATTTTTGGATAAAAGTATTCTATGTCCTTTCTGTACCCCTGACAACCTTAACAAACCAAATAACATTCGTATTTAATAATTGTATTGTTAAGAATTATTTAATTGATTTACAAATCATATACGGTGTTCACTGACAGCCCTATCCCGGCCTTGACAGTTGATACGGGACGTCGCGCGCGTAATTACAAGCGCGTCATTGGCAATCGCGCTTAATGTACGCCACAGGTGCGTTGGCAACAATGCCGCAACTCAACATGTTCCCATTGCAACTGATAACACAGTTTGATAAACGTCACTGGAGATCTTGAACTTTGGCTTCTTGTGGTCACCAAATATAAAACACAAATAATTTTAGTTTTTAAATGAGGACATTCCTACGCTGTTTGTTTGGATTATGATCGGTGTGTAGGGCAATAGAACTTTCCCATTAATAGCATTGTGGTTTCATTCAGTATAAGCTTTTTCATGATATACATATATTTTCGTCACAAGTTTCTCTTGTTAATTTATCGTTGTATTTTGGCAGCATTTCTTCATATTTTGAAACCCAAGCCGCATCCAACAGGACGCTGTGAAAATCTTTTGATTTATCAAAAGTTAAAGCAAAAATGTAGTGTCGCGGATATTGCAACTTGTTTCTTTTCTTCGATCAACGACATCTCTTTAAGTTTTATGAGTGCAACCGCACAATTCAGATGATGCGAGTTTCAACGACATAAAATCATATAGCATATTTTATACATAGTAAAGCTAATGTTTCTAAGTATGTAGTGAGAGTTGTAGCTAACGTATGTAGTGCTACTTGCTTGCTTAAGATTAAGTAATGTATAGATTATAATCTCGAGTACACATAGACAACGATTTCACGTGCTTATAAGCCTCTTTGAAAATACTTTTATAACATTGTTTACCGAAATATTTGCATTGACGGGAACAACATTTTAAAATAAAAAGTAATATATTCAAGAAATAAAATATAATATGAAAACTTAAAATACATGCTTGAAAATAATCGCAATGCTCATTAAGTTCCGCTACAGAAGCTTTATAGCAGAATCGAACACGCGTCCTCTCCCTTCTCAGCCGGCAAGTTACCGACTGTGTCACTGTCACCCACATTTATTTACAATTAATACCTGCTACCAATAGAATAGAAGTAAAACGAATGGCATTAGGCGATGTAACCGCACAATTGAGAGGTGTTTAGCCGAGAGTGCTGTAATGGCCTGGTTCGCGAGCAGCTGCCAGCCGATGCACCATATCGCGTGTCCAATAACCGCAACTATCGCCACATTAACGGCCAAGCTATGTACAGGATTTTCGCTATTATCTAAATTCTAAAGGCTTATAAATCATTGTTTATGGCAAGATTTAGTCTTTTGGATGAAGCTAGGTCAGCTCGAATACTACATCATTACAGCGTCCACTGGTGGACATAGGTCAGTTCAGAAGTACAGTGCAGTACTCGAATATTACAGTATTTAAATTGTATTATATTTCTAGATCTGTAAAAATATCGTTTATTGATGCTCATTATTTTTTGGAACTGAGTAAGCGATCGCTCATTCGAGATATGTGACTGAATGCACGTCGGATGGTTATTTTTGTCGATTGTACGCAATAACATGTGTAATGACAATGATAACTTTAAAGGTACTGCTTATAATAATAAAAAATAGGACATTACATTTCACGTAACATAGAGAAATGGCTTTTGGATTAAAAAGCGTATTTTATATTGGTATTTTATCAGTTATAAAATACGACCTTCCTTCTTGTCTTCCTGTCCTTCTTCAAAAGAGGCTTAAAGAGAGTACTCTCCTTAAGGTAGGCAGCGATTTTGTTGTGTTGGACCCCTGGCACTGCGAAGTTCTCTGGGCAGCGGTAGCCGCTTACCATCAGACGGGCCGCTAGCTCGTCTGCCTATAACGGCAATAAAAAAAAAAAAAAAAAAAACGACTGATATGTCGCAGTCAAAGATTAAGTGGTTTCGAATCATTATAATTATGTATTTGCTTAGTTGTAATGTATTATGCCAAAGTCCTTACTTCGACCTTCTAGTTAAAAATCCTTCTTATTAAAATAATATAACACACACTTTATTTCTAGTCGGGCTATAAATCTTAAAAACTATAAACTTGGACTCAGTCAAAGCATTACGTCATGTACTATTGACATATTTTTGTTAACTCCCAGCGCGTGACACTGCTCTCCTAACCCTAGCCATAACATTAGTCACGTCCATTAGCGACTAATGTGGAACTTCATTTGGCTGTATGAATAACACTCGTACATTCATTACTAAACATAGAATCTTTATGAAAAGAAAGCCGATCTATGGAGTTATTAGCTGTGAATTGTGGAAAAGACCGCAAATGTTGTACGAATTCAATAGTTTATAAATGTAGCTTTGACTAACATTATGTGCACAGTAATGTTTAGGAGAACTGAAGGATTACATCAGTCAATTATTAATGGTGATGATGATGACGGATTATTAATTCTTGATGATAAAGTTTTAAATGAGAGACTACCAAAACGCGCATAACGCATCATTATTACTTAAGGCTATCTCTACTGTGCGACTGAATACATTCCAAACATGTAACCGGGCATATGACTCATTATTACTGTGATCCTTCCATCAAAAAACAATACATACAACTAGCAGATTATTTCTGCAAGCAAATGGGCAACGATAACAAATAGATGCAACTGTACACCATGTTGCAACAATTTCATCCGTTCTACATTCTTTCACATATTTACCAGGTACAAAGTTAAACAAATAACAAAAGCTATGTAAATGTTATTTTTATTCATAGCCAATATTCATCGGAATAAATCTATATTGAAGTTTTAACAACGTAATATTTTAGCGATGACGTCAAACCGTGCGCGTTTTCACCTTGTAACCGAGGAACATTTCCAGAAATACTGAAAACTATCGATTGGTCAAATGCGTGACACGCTTATTATACACATTCTATCATTTTTACCCGTATGTTATCATTATATATATTTTGGTTGATAAATGCATTGTAGCTTGAAATTTAAAAACAGAACGAAAATATTCCCTATTGCGCTAAGGAATTGCCGGAATATAAATTTTGTTTTTTAGCTTCATTAAATATTGTTTTGATTAAGACGACTTAATTTGTCTTGGTTTTATATTACTGATAACGTAGGATTTTATACAAGGAACCAAAAAAATCTCTAATTTAGTCTATCTATTATAGATTTGTGTGTAATACGGCAGTTCTTTAAACCTATTCAAAAAATGTAGCAAAATTAATAATTGAATTTTGACGCTATAAATGATATCGAGTTCCACAAAAATATTATAAGTTTCGAAAGCGCCATTCGATCCACGCATCTCGATTTTCATTGAGTAATCTGTTTCAAAAGAATTCGTAATTAAAGTATCACTTAAAAGCACCAATTAGATTGTTGTTGCGCAATATAAGATTGTACAAAGTAGTGGCGGTACTTCCATACAAGCCCAAAAGCCCGGCTTGCCCTACATAATACGTATTTACTCCATATTGAATACAAACTATTACATTCAATACAACAGTCATTTATTAGAAAACATCTAGCATTTAATTTTTTTGAATTTACCGCGCCGCGATTCAATGAGACGCCAGCGCCGAAGCGCCGCGTAATATTCATTCATTAAAACTATACTGAACTTGAAAAGACGGAGCACACAACACATATATCTATCCTTTTCTCTCTCGTGTGCTTTTACGGGGCTTCTAGCAACGCGTGAACTGTATGGGGAAATGATATTACTCGATCGCTACGAATGTATAGCTATAGATATGTTATATAGCTGTTTACTGTACACGAAATGCCCGGCTTCGGCCTTGATGATGTAAAAACATCGTGCGTTGCATGGTCGTCACGTGATTATTTGTTAAATCAATTATATCTATTGTTATTAAATTAAGTTGGTTCCTTTTAGAAATTATTTCTAATATTTTTTAGAACAAATAATGAAGTTTTAATATTTCTTTTAATAAATTGTATCTTTTGTATTGTTTATTTCACGTTTACTGGCAATACAGCACATATTTCTACTAACTTCATTTGTATTATGATTTATGAGTTGTGAATGTGTTTTGTTTAAGTTTAATGTTTAGTTTTTTTATGTTATTTAAACTTTTTGATACTATTATGAGTTGTATTGTTTTCTGTGATGGTTTGAGTGCGATGGTGAAAGCGTTCATTGCCGGTAAAAAGGTAAATTCATTCAATTATATTGAAAAATAAACCGGCGCGAAACCTATGCCGGGTTTGTACATTTAGTAAGTCGCGGTAAATCACAATAGACATTTCTTCAGGTCAGTTTAATAAACTACGTACTTTTATTACTACATGCTCCCTTTAAAGCTATTAAACAATCGTGATTCATATGTTTTTAAACTACACGTCTTGTGTGTTAGATTGTTTGGATTATAATGCTTTAAATTTTCATTAATTTAGGTGGTCCTTTCAAAAGGCAATCTATTATTTTAAATTCAGAAAAACATTTAAATATGGATGCGTTAATAATAATTTTTGTTTGCAATTTCGGTTAACCTCGAAGTCGAACACGGCACCACAGAATTGTGACGGCAATAGAAATGCAATGAAAAGTTACGGATGCATGTTCACAAGTAATCTATATTAATTGTTTTAATCTTAAGACTGTGTGGAAGGTTTGCCGACGTATTATAAACTAATTTTCTTCGTTCTTAGTAACTTTGTGTTAAATAATATTAATTAAACGTAAAAAAATATTCGGCTTGCCCTACTCCAAAACCCTAGGCACGCCACTGGTACAAAGGTCGATCTCAAAGCGGTCTTTATCCTATTCCAGTCGGATTTAAAACATTAGCTCCTCATAGGCAATCGTAAACCTGTTAGACGTTTTACGATCAAAGAGTCGGACATTTACAGCTTTTAACCATTTTATCAGCTTTGCCGAGCTATAAAATATACGATTTTTAAGGCGACTAAAGTCTTACATAATTAAGCTGATGTTAATAGATAATTCTTAGTCAGTGATATTTTAGAAGTGCTTAAGTTAAAGATCTGTAAGATGGCACTTTTATTTGCTGGTATAACATGGAGTATAGTATTTAGACAATAAACTAAGTATACACAAGTATAAAAAAAGTGCAATTTGAGTCTCAAATCTAATATTAGCAATAGCAGAGAATATAGCGAAAGCAACTTAAAATAATGAAACGCATTACGATGAAAGAAAATTCTGCAACTATGCGACTGGAAGTACAATTGTAGATAAACCGTAAGCAGTGTATTAAGTTAGAAAACACCAGATCAATTGCTCTAATCGATTCGTTCACTGTCGCTTTCGTCGCCAATAGAGTGTGAATATGTCGAGCGTTTGTGTGACGCACACACAGACAAACAATCAATAACACACATACAGTCAGCTACATATTTGTAATGGATGATGTCATCGTAGCCTTCATCATTCGTGATTGACCAACTGACACATTATCATGACGGTTCAAGTGCGGGACCTCTCTGCTACTATTTTAGAATGGATTTTTTGCTATCAATGGTAATTGGGTTTCTTTGAATTAAAGTTGTAATTAGGTAGTTTAATTGACACACTTTTTTTCTATTTGACTAGGCACGATCAATGGAGTACCTCATAACTCGGCCATTTGTGCAAGTCTGTCGCTTAGGTGTCCTTACCTTTTGACTTTTAGCAAAACAACTTTAATTTGATACTTTGAAGAACCCATATTCAATTATTTAATTATATGTTTTATTTGTTTCAGGTATGTATAACCGGTGCACTGAATTGGTTTAAGAGTTAAGAAATATAGTATGGTAAACGTAAAGGTAATTTGTAAATCGATGAGCTATTTTACTTTTTGGAATTCGGATAGTATGCTTGCGAGACATTGTGATCGGAAGATATAAGTTCGGTTGAATTGTTCATCTGCGGTTTTTTTTGTGCCATTAATTGTAACTGTTGGTGATAGACGGGGCTACTAGTCCAGTTTCTCGGACAGCATTTCAGCCTGGCGTTTTTTGACACGGATTAATGATGGTTGCTGTATAATACAGTACCGTTATAGAACAAAACGCTTGAGACAGAAAATATATGCAAAAAACGGGGTTTCGAATTTTAAGTAAACCTTTTTAAACATGACGACCAGAACTGAGGATACAAAATAAGCTATGCTATAATTTAGGACGAATATCCTTATTTGTATGCACTAAGAAAGACTAGTATTTCTCGAAAACTATTCAATGAAGATTTTATTTTTAACATCTTCTGTACCAAAATTGATCCAAGTTAAGTTCAAATGCTTAATTAAATAATTTAATATGAGAAAACTTCTAGAATATTGAATAATATTTAAAAACTTTGTCCTTGAAAAATAAGTACATTTAATGCTCAATGCTTCGAAACAAAGCAACATAAAATGCGCGTATCTTCTGTCCGTGGGAAGAGATGGTAAATGACGTCACTTAAGCCCTCACATAGACTGCGTGTATGAGTCACACGACGCTTATAGACCGGGGATAAGTCCCGAGTCGAAGGGCTATCTTTATCTCGTGGCCGTTGGCTTTTAGCTTGAGAAAACAATCAACATGAGTAGGGCTTGGCAATCGACGCAGATCTATTGTTTACAATCATTTTGAACCTTATTGTCAGGATTTAACTTTCTAATATAGCAGTGCAATGATTTTTGTTATTTTTTTATTGAATTATTCTGTAAATTTGCTTTAAAAGCATTCCAAGGAATTTGCTCACAATATTTGGGTACAGATATGCCGTGTCTTTCTCATTTCCTTACATCCATTCCATGATTGTAACAAATTGCCTTAAGCGATAACGTAGCCTTTAATATCTGAGATTTATTTTATTTGTTTTGGTTTCTGCTATGAGCAACAAACTGTAAATAAATAAATAGACAACCAATATAGTTATTTTTATACATACTTATGTATAATAAATGTATGAGGCATGTTATTTCAGATTATATATTGTTGAATATATAATCTGTCTGTCTGTTGAATATATTTTCTAAAGTGTAAGGTGCAGCTGATGCTGTATCTACCTCATATTAAAATTAATGGTTTCATAAAATCATAAAATCTAATTGTGGCTTCATAAAGGCTACATTTATTTTATCGTAATAATATTTGTAATAAAATCCTAAGAAGTATGTATTAGTAACAATTATTGTTGCTTCACACACTGTCTGACCGTAATGACCAGTTGTGATGCATGTAATACCATTAATTGGGATCTAATTGACGAGGAAAGTAAGGAAAGCAAAAACAAAATTGGAACACCTAATGTAGGTTGCTAGTTCAGTACACAATTATCATCTGATAACTAGAGTCGTGTAGCGGGATGTATGGATTGTGAATTATGAGGTCTTGGGTTCTATTATAAGGCAGTTTATCGATTTAAGCTTTATCTGTTTTCTTTTTAATGCCATCTTATAAGCCAGTTTATCGATTTATCGAATATAGTTTATCGATTATCATGCCATCTAAAATCGCCGCTTTAGAACACTGTATTGTTGTATTGGCAAACGAGCAAACAGGTCACCTGATCACTGCCGCCCATGAACATCCACTACGCTGGAAGTTTTGCCGGCCCATCAAATTGGAAGGAGAGCTGGAAGGAAAAAGGATTGGAAGAGAAATGGTGTATTGGGCATCCGGTAATCTCAAATAATAAGTTTGTATATTTTAATATTTAAGTATTAGATTAATTCAAGTATATAAAAATGTTGATTCTATGGCTAGTGTTTTAGGTATCATGTGAGACGAATAAAATAGAGTTCATTGTGTATGTTGAGAACGACCTTTACGAATGTCCTGAAAACATGTAATCTCTGTAAATCCATATATTTTATTTTTTCAAAACCGTGGGGGAAAATGTTCTCTTTATTAATAACTTTATGTTTAAATAAAAAGATTGCACCAATTTTCTTCTTGATGATAGATAAAACATTTAATATCTTATTATCTGATACTCATTGGTCTGACTGGAATAAGGTAGGTACTAAGTCTGTTAAAGCCATGACTGTTTCTTGTTCGCGTAGATCAATTAGTTTTCCAGTTTTTTTAATGATTACTTATGCAAAGCAATGAATTTTGTTCCATTAATGCATTGATAATTTTCATCCACATTCGTACTATACATTTTGCTTGTATAAATTAATATACGCGATTTCATTTTACCACAGATGGGTAATTATGAGACGACATATTGTAATGAATAATAGTTATTTATTGCCGAGTGGTTGTTATGAATTGTTTCCATTTGCCCTGTTTCTGTATGGCGTGATAAGGCATGCAGTGATTGCACAACGTAGGTATTAAATGTATGATGGAGAAGTGATTTTATAAACAAAATGCCACCTGACTTACTTAAATTATTTATGAGCTTTACCGGGAATACACTACATTTTATTTTTGTAGATATTTAAGTAGATTAATTAATTTGCCCAACTTCCAAATATTCATTTAGCAACTTGGATTATTTTGTTTGGGATAAAAGTAAAAAAGAGTCAGTAAAGAGCCAGTATATGTCATTTAAACATAAAAACATAGATAAAAACAAATTATTAAGTAAAAAATAAAAATTCAAATAATCCCAATTTATTTTACGAAACGATAAGAATTGTTTCAAAAGTAATTTCAAGGAAACCAAAAAATGCCAGCAGCTTCTTTCAAAAACTGCAACTGACATTCCAAGTAACATTCCGAGCTCGACGAAATCAGAGCTCAAAATTGGCACAAACAAGGCCGTTAAGCCGAAGTTTTTTTCCTTTAGCTCATTCTGCCCATGACCTTGTTGTCGCTTCGCAGACCCGGCGCCGATCGGGAGGATACATTCATAAACAATTGCGAATGTATTTGTGGAGACGTAAGATAGCGGAGGATGATAGCGTAATTTAAAAATTTTTTAAGTATAAAGGTATTGGTTTTTATTTACAGAAGGTTTTTCGAATCAAGGAATTATATAGTAAATAATCGAAAAAAAAAAACATATATTCTGTTGAGTCTGATAATTTACTATTTTTATTCATTTAAATTCGCTTATAAACAGCATTTGTATTACAAAATATGCGGAATTAGAGGTTATCTATTAATTTTATTTTTATTTTTAAGTTTGCTGTAAAATATGTATATAAACACTACTGTTTTAGCTAAGATAAAAAAAATAAAATTGAGTGAGATATAAATTCTAACTCTATAACACCCGGGATCCAAACCCGCGTCACAATGTGTAATGTCGTATAATAATCGAGCCACGAGCCTCTGTAAATATTTGTTTTTATGTCCAAGACCTTGGGGTGGGTGCGGCTCGCGAACACTATGCAACGTTCGCGGCCGTGCGTGGGACGTTGAGCGAAAACAACCAAAAAACATCACGCTATTGTCTTATTCTTTTGTTTTTGTGTTGTCTCTCTGTTGTATGTGTACATAGAGTTGTAACGGCATTTTTTTTGTTTTACGGTTGAATTGCCTTTACAATAGTGACTTATGTAATATACAATTATCAAATGATTAAAAGAAATTAAATAAATAAAATAATGCAAATGTGAAAAGTTTTAAAAACGTGATGTTGATATCTACTAATTTACAATTAATAACAAATGTTTTTAAAATAATCGTTTTCAAACAGATCGCTGAAAATAAAAAAAAACAGACTCCTTCGTTTGATAAAATAAGCATACAATAATATTCTATCTTAAAAATTGTTCTAAGGGTGTCAATTTACCGATGAAGGAATTCAGGCCTATAACCAGTAACCCAAACTTAAAGTTTAGGTAAAGTATCGAGAACACCTAATGAATTTATTGCCCCTTTATGCAAAATCTTTAAATAGTTTAGAATAAAGAAAGAAATATTCAAATAATACGAAGAAAATGAGAAAATGGGCAAGAACGAAAAAAAAAGCGTCTCAAAATTAACCTCAAAACCTGTTTATTTCACTCTCACTATCAAACACGGGTGATGTCATCGGCGCTAGCTCCGACCGGCTCGTGTTTCGCAACTCATTCACGACGCATATGTAGTATGTACTTCGGGTTTTTTACTTTAATTATTTTATTGCACAGTCGGACAATTTTATATATCGATTTTTATTACTAGTGCTTACATCGAAACTATGTTTAAGGACCTAATTAGAATAAGGACTTAAAACATTTATAGTTTTTCATGAAAATATCATAATCATTTGCTCTGTCTTATAAGCGATATCAATGATATTTACAGACATATTTCAAACCATTAAAAATCTTTAATTCATACACTTAGCTGCTTGTCTATTAATGGCTGAGAATTCTTAAAAAACATCAAACCACGCTAATACTAATCTAAAAGGAGGATCGCAATTACTTGGCTCTTTTACATACCAACGTTTTAGTCGTAAAAAAGTAATAAGAGTTTTACAAACTACATTCGTGGGAAACACAACTCTATTAGTTTAATTTTAGGTTTAAATTGCAGTGTTTGTTATAATCCCCTGAACCATAAGAGCAGACACTTCGAGTTTGGAATGCAAAATGTAAGATAAAAGTGGTATGCAACTATCTGGATGCGTTTCTGCGATAGAAATGGAGTGGCCATGCAACTAAGGGGTCGTAAGCCCAAAGAATAGAAAAATATTGCAACAATTCCATAGCTAAAAATTATTAGTTGCCTTATTGGTTACGTAGCTGCATATGCATGATGAGTTTGAGCTTCACGGCAAGGAAAACAGTGTGAGTTTTGAGTATGTATGAATAATCTCATGTGAGTTGCCTAGATATGTAACCTGTCACTTACAGACTAATTTCCCTATCATTTCTTGTCACAGAAATAAATTCTGTAAGCTGTGGTTTGCGCTAGTTGCACCTCAGCTTATCCCTTGCTGGTTACGGGCATGAGCATATGTATGTCTGAAAAAGTGTAAGCGGTTAGAGTACCCGCTACTGTAATTCAAGCTTGAAATCAAAATAAAAATGATTAAGGATTCAAGGACAGCTGGATACGGATTTTTTATGCGGATAAAATTAATTTACCGAATATTTTTTTCTTTGAATATAATGTCCGTGTCATTTAATATATACTTCCAATTTTTAAATCATTCCGATGGAATATCGATAAAAATGGTAATTCTGGAATTACAAATTAAATCACATTTTCCGATATTCACGTGATAACATCCTGGTCATTTACATACGTTAAAGAATCTCAATATGCATAATCGGTAAAATATGTGGGAATATTATGGCTAAAGGGCAGTAAATCGTTTTAATTTGTGTTTTAATCTCAACATTATGCAAAGTGTATAGAGCACTAATATAATAATATCTAAAACAGTATGTATGTCCATGGTTTAAAGGATTTTTAATCTAACTAGTATAGGGAAAAGTTGAAATAATTATATCCAAAATAAAGAATATTTTAATTTAACCTCGGGTTTTGTAGCGCTCAGACCTCAGCCGTCGTCCTAGGCATAAATTCGTGCTTTGGTTATTTCATGTAATGTTAATTCCACATGCAAATGTCCACTGCGGTGAACTCATATCCGTTTGCCATTCAAAACGTAGACGAAGAGAAATGTGCTGTTTCCACTGTATAATAAGGTTGTTTTTAGATCGGCTTTGTTGGTGACCGTAGCATTAATTTCGGAATTCAATGCTATCTTCTGATGCCACGGCACACTAGTATTCACATGCTGCTTTGTTCGTGTTTACTCACTGTTATGACATGACTAATAAGGAAAATGGAAATGTCCTTGAAATATGTCATCACGTTGATGTCATGATTAAAGCAAGTGCTACTTAAACCCAAATAACTATTTTGTTTAAATTAAAATTAAAATTACGAATATAAATGCCAGAAGAAGTATAAAATACGGATTATAATCGTGGAAAAGATAATGTAGAAACATTTTTTAGGTTAATAGAAATAATGCGAAATAAGTAAAATGTGTACTTGTATAGAAAAGTGATAAAAAATAAATTGTTTTTGATGACGGAGCGCAAAATAAGGAACTTATAATATTAAAAAAAAATCTTTATGACAATTGGTAAATTTTTAAATCCATTACTGCTGCATAAACGTACAAATGTATGTTGTATCTGATATACATATGTATTTGTATGATATAATTTATAGTAAGCTCAGCGATGTCGTGACTGTTTTGTCCTCAACCGTGCCTTGTTTAATGTTTTATACGCAATACACAGAAACAAATCTATTTTAAGAATACACAGGGCTTTAAATAACTTTATTATTTACGATGTAATGTTGACATCGTTATAGTAAAGTCTTAAGATTTAATATGGTGTATTCTTATTGCATATGTATTCTGGGAGAGTCCTGTATTACATCAAGGGCCGTAACGAACAATAATTTATTTCCAACTCCTGTTAATTGTACTATTTAATTAATTCGATTTAAAATACGAGTTAGAAACCCATAATAAATAAACTCAACAGTTACATAATATGTGCATGGTCCTGACCCCCACTAAGATCGAGCCGTGTGTCGTGGGAATCAGGAAGAAACTACGAGAGACTTTTCGACCTATAATCCAAAGTCTTTATGAGCTTTGGTGCTCGGTGTCATTGAAATGCGTTTGTTAATCCTGGCTTTCAAGAGTTGCAGTGGTGGTTATGAAAGCGGAATAATGTATATTTTATAATCTATACAACAGGACTTATGCTCTACCTTTTGATCTAAAATGGGGCGCGGGTGACGGCTCCTAAAAAAAGCGAAATCCAAATTACTCCTTAGAGAACTACTTCTACTGGAAGAGCATTTTCTGGCATTAAGTCCACCTACACAAATGTATTAAAATGTAATGTAAATAAATAAATTAACCTATTACCTCATCCTTAGCAATCTTATCTCTTTTAATATCAGATTACAATCATATATTATTATCTTATATTAGTATTAACATCTAATAAAATGTTCACATTTTATCTTATCTATTGCTACGATATTTAAATCATGATCTGATAATCTTGAACTAATTTTATTAACTTTATCTTTGATTGCGTTTTAGAATGTAATCTCTATTACTGACATATTTAAGAGAAGTTGGAGTCCTTGAAAATTCAATTTTATTTACTATTTTACTACAAATTAATAATCATAATTAACTGCCTCATATAGTTACGTAAACGTAATATAATATAATCTTTTCTTGTTTTGTTTTCGGACTACGAAATAATTTACAATGTCACAACACTCAGACATAATGCTTTTGTATTTTACAGACATTTGTCTCGGTGCGAGAATAGATCGTTTAGCAACACATTTTAATACTAGAATGACCACTAATGAAAAATGGGTGAATGAATTTCCGATCTTGAGATTGTAGAGTGTAGATATCATATAAAGAACAAGATGAAAGGGCCATTGTCTGACAGTGAACCGACATATAATAAGAGCTTTGTAGTTGCGTTTCATTCGGTCAGTGAAATTGCTGTAAACTGAACAACTTATCCTCCCACTCTTATAATATTTAAAGATAAGTTAGGAACTTATTTGACAAGACTATTTATGTAAGCTTCAGTACGGTGTCATTCAAATATGGGCCGCTGTAGATCTTGGCCTACAGGAGTTTCAGTTGAAAGTGTGAGAGCAGAATAGTCTCCTGTTTTCATACTCTCCCTTTTTGTAAAAGTCGGGTAGGAATCTATAGTTCCCAAGATTCTGGGTAATAATATTATCAAGTGAGACCCAGATTTTCTTTCCTGCGGCGTGGAAGTTACTTTCTTTTACACAGTGATGATGTTATTATAGATAATAAAGAGCAATAAGAACTCAAGATATGATATGTCGTCAAATAGATTATAATTAATGATTTATTTGTTTCAGAGGGAACATGAAAAATAATTTCACATTGAGTTAGTGTAGAACAGCTGTTTGATGTGGGCGGAAACTTAAAACGCGGGCGAAATAGAACTAAAATATATAGGTCATGGTACATTTTATAAGTCACTCAATCTGCTTTTATATTGTCGTGGGAAAAGTTTTAGCTCAAGTTTTAATGTAATGCAGTGGATCAAAATATTTATCTAGTTTGAATCTAGAACTATTAGATACTAAACTTGTCTCGATTAGGTACTGATTGTTTTTTATTAATTTTTATATGTTAATTGTACACAAAAAGAACATGACAATATTGAATACATAGATGAAATAAAACAATAGTATAAAAGGCGATCTTATCGCTCTGGATATTGATATTGGAGAAAAAGAGCGCAGTGTAAAAATAAAGAATAAAGCTCTCAAAACTCGAAACGAATTTTAAAAATAAATAATACTATTAATATTGCTTACCTATTGTGGCGACCATTGCATACGATAGTTTCGGGCTTAGCCTGAATATATCCGGTTTCGACTAGACCGGATTTATTGTGAGATATGTAAATCTCGTTGTAGGATACTCTATCTACATAGTACTGCACTTACCATCATTCATACCATAACCATAAAATATTTCAACAGTCAAAACTAAAAACAAAAACATCAGATAACATACAGAGAAGCCAGACGGTCTTTCTCATGCAAATAATCCGGATAGCTGAAATAGTGCAATAAATTCGTTACATAAAGATTGAACGGTTAATGTGAAGGTCGCTATTTGAATATGAGATAAACGCGTGGAAACAAGTTCGGTGAAACTGGATTTATAAATAGTGGCAAGATATCTTGGTGCATAACAACGTTAAGGAGAGTGTAGATGAGCAACAAATCTTGGAACGAAAATAGCGAATTTTGACGGAATGTAGAACGTGAAAGTAACATGTAAGGATGTTACAAATATGTAGATCCATGGTGTTTAGCTTTCCTTAAGGGATACAAGCGTGATGTAGTGTATGTATAATTGTATATAAATAATTAATTGGCGCACTAATGGCGCCTCTACCGCGACAAGGATACAAGCTTGAGCTTATTGTATGTAGACGAGGACGCAACGTAAAATCTTATTCCGTGGGTTGTTTAGACATTTAAGTAATAAGAGCTAATATTTTTGATATAAAATAAATAGTTTAGGTATACATATTTATATTCATAATGGACTTAGACATTTACCTAGTTTAAGAGCGCAGGGAATGATGAAAATATACAATGCCTTAGAAATAAACCTAAGGGCAGATATAAATTCAACGTTTGTGGCTTTGTAATGATAAATTAGTCGGTCAAAAGACATTCCCTTATTGTATGTTTTATCTGTTGTTATTTTTCTTAGTGGGTACCTATCTTACGACTGCATAATAAATTTCTATAATATCAAATCTTGTACAATTAATTTATTCCAGTTTAATCAAGATCTCTGAAATAAAACATAAATTTGATTTCTCCAACTTAACACCTTATTGACCAACAACACGAAAGTTTTGTGTGACAAGCGCTATATCATACAATAACAAAACAATATTAACTGGTCACTTTCATAATTCAGTTGAGAATATCATCCTTTCCCTGTCGCAGATAATGCATTAAGCTATAAACTGCGTTGATGTATTGCGACAGTTGTCCAGCCCGGTAGAAATTTACTGGGTGCTAAAATTTAACACTGAACGACTTATACAATAGGTAGATTATTTATAATAATAATAGGATATAAAGACCAGACACAGTTAAGAAACTTCAACCAAGTTAATTTATTTAAGTGATAAAGGGAATCTTGGGTATAAATCGTCTTTTTATGTGCTAGAACTTAGAACTGAAATAAGCTAAAAATTGGCGGTATTCGCTCATTACGATCGACCTGACTTGATTTGTGTGAAGGTGTGGACAGCGGACTATTCATGGGAAGTAAAATAAGTCACTGGAGATTGAGCGAAATTTCTCTCGAAATTCTGTCAGCTCCCTTCTATCACTGACTTCTTGGAATAAAGTTGAATGGTCATTCATTCTTTTCAGCTTTATCCCGACTGGCGCCAGGGTTTTCTTTCTGATTATTTTTTCCATTTGTAAGACTCATATATTTATTGATGCCAACAAGCCAGCGCTTTTTTGTTTGACCTCGAGGCCTTGACCTCTTTATGTTGAAGGTCAGGCATATATTGGTCCAACTCTACAGTTGACAATTAATTTTATATAAATAATGCAATATTTATTATATTAAAGTGAATTATGATTGTTAGTTTACATCAACGTACTTATTCATGAGTTTACAATTACAATGTCTGCAGTCTAAAGACATCTTTAAAGGAATAATAACGAATTGTAACAAAACCGACACTCACGGGTCACTCCGATAACATTGAGATAAGTTGTTGTCTTTATAAACGGAGTCGGTGTTTAAATTATTAATCACTTTGTTTGTGTATCACATATTTGTGAGTCGCACAGTCGCACCCTGTTAATTATTCTTATTTATTGTATTACTGTTGACACACAATAAGTACGAGCGCGTTGAAATGATTTTAAGTGGCTGTCAGCTCACTGGGACAAATATTTATCTTGTACGCAAATGTTTTTTGGTGTAGTACATATGTGTCAATATATTTTGCATGCATTTAACAACAGTCAGAGTATAAATAAGTATAAAATAAACAAATATACCCAACAGTCACATATGTATGTACATAGTCCTGACCCCACACTAACATCGAGTCTTGTGTCGTGGGTATCAGAAACTACGAGAGACTTTTAGGTCTCACAAACACTCAGACCCGAAACAAATAATCGTGGATCACACTAATTTATCTCGGTGCGGGGATCGAACCCGCGGCCTCACTTTTCACAGTCGCCGTCTAACCAACTGCAACACAGACACTGTCAAATGTATTCTGTATTTACATAAAAGAACAGACAAAGCTTACTTCTTTAGTTTATTTCTCAGCAGAGAACACGACTTTTAGTGAGACAGATATATTTATTTAAGTTGAAATATTATGCTACACCTCAAATATTAAGAGGGGCTTGCATAATTTATGTAACACATTATAGTAAATGCAAAATATGGACTTCATAACATATGATAACAGTATCTAAAGCTGGTTCGGTCATGTAATTATGTCTATTATTAATCTTTCCCCAGAGTGGATGATATGCGTATGCTAGCATCGAACATAGAATAAGATCTGAGCTGCTAGACTTGTCATTTTATCATAGAAATTTGATTTTTTGAGCATTTGCTGTCCAATAAACCATGAAACAAAGCAACATTTAAAATTTAAGATAGCTTTAACGACATACGACATAATGGTATCCAATTTCTACCAGAATATTAAAGGTCGAAACGAGTAAGCTTAAATCATATACATATTTTTTAAGCTACTGTTTCAAAACCTATTCTAAGCAGCCAGTCCAATACGAAAGATAAAACATTCCGCATACAAGAAAAATGTTTAGTATGTGTGATAATCGACACCATTTCCAAATTAGTAAGCATGCAAACCTTGAAAAATAATTAATAAAAGACGTATATACTCGTACGTCTGACGTCTCTGTAATTTCGGACTAATATATAAGACCACTGTAATTATGATCGCGGTGTTGCGAAACCTTTAAAGAGCTTGGTCGCCGTTAACCCAATTATTTAGGCGTTAGTGTAATATGTTCTGACAGGTTAAGGCTCTAATATTTTTATAGAAGAAAGGAAAGAACAAGGGATGTAAAATGAGAATTTTTAAGAGAAACCTCGGTTATTAAGGAAGTATTTCTATGACTTTAAATATTGTTTATTGTGGACTCCATAATCAAAGAAGGGTAGTAGTGCGTATCAGAAACTGCGAAGTATTTTGAAGCCTCCCGTACCTAGTACTGAAATAACTATCAATTAAACTAACGTTTATTTCGGTGCTGGAATCGAATAAATGAATTACTAACGAAATTAGACTTATGATCTTTTTTAATACTGTATATAGTAATGGTGGAATCACCAACTCCAAAAATATAGTCATGATTTAAACCGTCAAAGCTATTGACCTGCAACATGGCTTCCTGAAAAATCTATAACTCTAGTCCACTCGGCATTTGGCGATGCTCCAACGAAATGCTAAATTTTGTGACTAGCGTGCAATGTTGTAGTTCCTTTCTCTGTGGTTATTGTCTTGGATTAATCATTTTATTGATCTGATAAGAAAGAAAGATTAAGGGGAATTGGTCTTGATGTCAATGTACATTAATAAAAAATTTCACCCACGGGAACATAATATGTATGTAGAGTTTAGGTGATATGGGAATGACATATGTAACTAGTTCTTTAATTATTAAAATCGACAGTAGTAGGTATTACTTTCGCATCATAGATACGTCTACATATACCATTTTCACATATACTTAAACACGAAATATGTTTAAGCAATTCAGAAATAAACCCGTGCGGAAATCTAACTAGCATACGTTGTCGTAGAAAGGTCATCTTCATTCACTGCGCCAAAAGATCGTGAGAAATAACGTACTAAAAATCATCTTTACATTCCCATTATGTCTCAATCCACTGATTTCGCAAGTCAAAGGACATTTCGCGGCCGGGTCATTGAATTAGTCGAACTAAGACAAAACAATGGAGTGTCATCAAGCCACTTAATAAACAATATGGTGGGCACAGGTTTCTCGGAATACCAACCAGACGTTGTTTAATTGGATTTCAGACTGTTATACTTGATGAAGGAATTCGGTTTTTAAAGTTAATTTTTAAGACACTAAAAACGTGCGGTTTTACGATCCGGAACAATTTACAGTTTAGATTGTTTTGTAAAAGGAAATGATAATAACTTTATATTGGTACGCCATTATTCGTAATAATATTAAGCTTTTTAATGCATTTATGCTGCATGCGCCTAATTATCCTTGTGACCGTTTGTATCTGATTATATGGATCACGGAATACATGTCCTTGAATTTTGTGGTTTTAATAATCTCTTATGAATTCAACTGAAAATTACCAACTTACAATTTTAGACATACATGCGTGAGACCGCGCCTTGGCAAGCGTAGTGTAGGACGCCCTCCAGCTAGGTGGAGTGACGATTTGCGAAAGGTCGTTGGCAGATACGGGATGCGACAAGCCGAAGACAGCGTGAAATGGCGAAATTTTGGTGAGCCCTATGTCCAGTGGACTAGTATAGACTGATGGTGATGATGATGATGATGATGATGATGATGATGCGTGAGCTTATGTATGTATGTTATGATATAACGTGCTTTATGTCAAATAATATCATTGATAGTATTAATCATCGGGTATTTTATATCGTACTAATAAGTCATGAGAACAGAAGAGCTAGTGGCGACATCTGAATGTAAATATTATGATTGCTCTAATGCAAAGTACGTTGATTAATGTAAACTTTGAGAGATTGTGAGTGGTTTATAGTGTACACAATATCATATATATTTAGACTATTGTTATCCATTAGTAGTCTAATGATCATAATATTTATTATGCTAATAAGTACACGTTTTCGTGCTTATCATATTAAAATAAGTATAGTAATTAGGAGTTAGGTGTTTTAAGTAACAATGCTTTTTGGTTTCACACACACAAACTCAATTACTACACCTAGATAACCACAGAAAATATATTTCTATGTAGAAAATCAAGCCTTGTTTTATATTATTGCTTAATTTTTAAAAAGCATCATATGATATAATGCATGATTGTATAAATATTGTATTTTTAAGATAATATATCGTATTAACAATTTCATTTACGGTTAGTCCTCTCTCCAATATAATATATCAAAATGCGATAAAAAAGTCATTAACAAAATAGACACATACCACAGACCGGTAACTATAGATAATAATTAATCAACCGCTGAACATAAGCATTTCCTAAAGTTTTTCACGGTTACTTATTGTAAGTAATCTGTATTCAGAATCGTTTTTTACTTTTATTAGAGACGACCTTATCCTATGAAGTCATAGCATAATTTATTCCATTAAGCGTAAACTAGCGGGTGCTAGTTCCGGCTTCTTGCTTAAAATTCTGCATTTCGCCCGATCTTTGCCATCCTCAATTGTAAGCCAATTCACACACACATTAACATTACGTTCATAATATAAAAAACAATTCAATGTAATCTCGTATTGATAACACATTCGCACCCGATGACATAATGTTTTAGTAATGTAGAGGTCGGAATATTTTTTATACCATATTGAGGTCTAAAATCAGACATTCCGTCATTTATTAGCAAGTTAGAGATAGTTAACAATATCGGTTTATGTAACATATTCTGTTGTACATAATTTGACTCTTTTATCTTAATGTGTGGTGATTAAAATTAGTGAAGTGTATTTTTGAAAAATAATCTTGTAGTTTATACTGTTGAAGCAACTTATGATAGAAAATGAATTGTGTGTAACAACAAATCTGCTATTACCGGAACTAGTGGAAATAACCTCAGTTTTCACAAAATTTATATATTTTTTTACCACTTATTATGAATGGAATATCTACAATAATCAAATACGAGTATATATATGTAGGTATTCCATTGACATGATGACATTTTTGCACGGTGATTTAGTATTAGTTGTTGAAATTACGATTAGATTTGATAATATCGGAAATTCCATGTATTTTACAGTGATTAAATCATCGCGGCGACTATTCGAGTTAATTAACTGACTACAGACCAATTTTAATGGTCATTAGTGCCATTCACAGTTTGCAGAGCTTATTACCGTCCCAAATCGAAGAAGGAGAGTCCTGTTGTGCAGAAATTTTGGTCCTGAGAACCTTATTTTATGACATTTTTCAAGACACAATTGACAAAAAGAGAACTGCCTGTATTAGTAAATGAATCCAAGACCTCCCGGTTCACATATTATGAAAGATACTTTTAGTCCAATAGCCAAAAGCTTCAAAAGGTACAAAGGTTCAACAATACGACCACAATCATAAAAAAAAAACGTTTTGTTGTCCATTGGTCAGCTTCGTGCACCAAGATCCGAGTATGAATGACGCCACCGGTTGCTAATCACGTGAGGCTCATGGTGTTAAACCGCAATATTTCAGCGGTTACAACGTTTATACGCTGAGTTTTTTCCTCTAACTAAACCTATATTGATATCTTTCTGAAAATAGCCTATGACTGGCCTATTCCATTGATGTCATAGCCGAGGTCCTTTTTAGCATACTCTTATATTTCAGACTGAACTTAAAACAGTTACATATCTTCAAAAGATCTGATTGCCTCCCTGGCAACCAGATTTAATTCAGTCCGCGAACAAGTAAATTAGGTTCAACAGTTTCAAAATGACAAACTTTTGATCCTTATTTGCCATGTATATCAGCTGATTCCTCTTATTGTATAAATAACAATTATCATCATAAGTTTTGTAGTATAAAGAAAACCTGTAACCACTGTATGCCGTCAATTAAAAACCACCAGTAACAAGTTCTCTCCCAGCCGCAGCCTTTTCTAGATTCTAGTCTCTGGAAAGCTAGCTCGATCGATTTTGATTAACATATTAGAATATGTGCTATTTTTGTACAAAACTCCGCGACCGGCCGGGCAGGTTTCTGTAATGTGCAGAAAGTCTGCGCCAAACCTGTTTGATAGCTCCATTAGACTTTATTCTATAGATTTTTATCCCTGAAGCTGGACGTAAGAATGCTGATACAAGCGGATATCGCGTCAACCAATACCTACCTTAATTAACTGTTGTTTTTTATAATAAATAATTAATGTTCGTTCAAACAATTTATTAACTGTTGTTGAATTTTTTTACCTTGAAAAATCTAAACTATTTGGCAGTTTTATTGTTGTAACCTTGCCTTTTATACGAGACGCAATCTGCTAAGCTCGCCTGGGGGCATAGATGTTCCATTTTTGCAATGGTGATTGGAAGCTAGTATGCTGTACACCCGGGAGTGACTGCCTAGAGCCAATCATCACCGCAGAGTGCCCAACGACCTCATTAGGTATATTGGCGACAAACAAAAGATTTTGACCTTCTTTCTTTCGTAAACGAATTAAACACGTGACTTCACCAAATCCTATGAAATCAATCGTCACAGTCATTCACTCTGTTTTGACACGAAATAGAACCTGTGTCAAGCCCATTGAAAGGTTTTTGCATGATGTTACAGCGTCAATGACCGTAAGGGCAAAATACAAGGTCGATCAGTCAAAAACTAAATGGATGTTTTTGTGTTCAGACTATGGTTGTTTGGTTCCACTAAATGCACAATTATAAACGGTCAGTAGTTTGGTTATTTTGATTCAAATAGATACATACATAAGTGTTAAACTTGCGCCTGTATCATTTAAGGCCTACATAGAAATGTTACGAAATACAGCTACAGTTCATCGAACTTACATAAATATATCTACAATATTCGGAACCTGTTGCTACTAGCTAATGAAAAGATGGATACTTGTCGATATTTTGAGAACAGATCACCCTGAGAAAATTTCAATATTTTCAACCAAAAACTTACTATACCTAGATATAAGAGATACGTAAGAAAAAAATAAGGTGCGAATGTTGGCTTTTTTTACCACACGGTTATTTCACGCATTTTTATGTGATTTATTCATAATGAGCATATTAATTATGGAACAAACACGACTACATGACTATACCATTACAAGTACTAAGTTAAATATTCTGTATCTTAAATATGTATGTGCATTAAAAATAGACTATAATACGGCACATTACCTTTGAAAAACTTAGCTCACAGTAAACCACCTTGAGTTTAACATATAAGTACTTGATTAATGAACATCAAACGATTATAATTTCTCGCAACATTAATTTATTACGTCCTTATGTACAAGTGTACACGCCATTGAGAATATCTGTCAAGTGGGTGGGGTAATGGCGATTATACTTACTGATACAGATGTTTCTTCTTTCATGTTTCACTTTAGCGCTTTAATGGAATGTTATTGAGTTAAATACAGTCTTCTTTTGTAACATTTTTGAAGTTATTTTTTAATTTTGGGTACACCAAAATGTCATGTAGGTACATACTACATAGTCTCGTATCTTCAGATACGTGGTTTGTTTTGTAAGTAAGAATTGCTAATAAACGACTTTTGTGTACTACAAACTCGAGATTGAAAATTGATATGCATCGTTGTTCACGCAAACATTTGTTACAGTCACGATTTACAGAAATATTTGTGTTTAGCCATACTTGACAGTTTAGCTACTTGTCTCTCTCTTAATTTATCTCTTTTTTTGTGTTTATGAATTTTATTATACGGTTTTTATATTGAAATAAAATAATTTTCTTTTAAATCAAGTCCCTCAATACAAACTATAAATAGACAAATTTAATAATTTAAAGATCTTTCCAATAACTCTGTGCAAACTATGTTTTTGTTATTTTAATTTTAATTATTAGATTTTATTTTTCGCCAACCCCGCTAACTTCGCAGCAACAGTCGCTGTAGTACAGTGGAATAAGATAAAACATCGTATAGTGAGCAGTGACACTGCTGTACACAGATCTCACGTGCCAAGGTCGCAGCATTAGATCATACTTGCGGTCGCCAGCTTCTTTACCGCATATATTTTGTGCCCTTATTTTGTTATTTCACCAATGTATTTCACGAATTGTTAATTATAAACTGCTGGAGAAAGAGAGTGAAAAACAGAAGTCTGCAGAATTATATACAATAATAAAAAATTGTGTTGCGTGGAGCTCATAAGATAAGGGCAGAAAAAGATGAAAAGAGTTTCATAAAGCAGTAATTGTTGAATGGTAATGAATGGCTAGAAAATCAGTATATCATTGTAAATAGCAATAGATGCGCTGTCATCGACGGTGCTGGTTCGTATCTAGGAAGCTCTATCTACGAAAAACGGGCAAGGGGCTGACTTAGAAACGTGAAAACTATCGCCCATGATAAATTTTATGACTCAAGTGATAGTCCAAAGCGTTAAAGCCAATCGTTTACGACATATACCTATTACCTATAAGTATATATTTCTATGAAAGTCATTTTCACAAGGCTTTGATTTCTAACAAAAAAAAAATTACATAGCCAAATCGCGATCATACGATGAAGCAATAACACCTGTAATCAATCAATTGCAAACGATAAACAAACAAACCATAATATAATTCGTACTTTTTATATCATTATTGATATCTTATTCTCCATACAAACACGAAGACTTTGACGAATTGTTGTTGTGACTAAAAGCCGCAGGGAAAAATAATCTGAAATAAAGCCATCTCGATGACCTTGGCATCGATACGAATCCGTCTGTTGCCGACCGTCATTTAACACATCGCGTCGGTTCAAAATAACTCGATGGCTTTTATACAATACACGTGTACGCAATATTTACGATTCGAAAATATTGTGAAGCGGCTATCGTAGCTGAGATTCATCACCAGGAAGGCTATAGGAATGAACCAATGCCTAAAACTTCTCCATGGTAGAGAAGGCCCGTGAAAAACTGACAAAATATAAAGAAATACACCCAACAGTGATAGTCCTGACCCCACACTAAAATCGAGTCTTGTGTCGTGAGTATCAGGAACTGCGACAGACT